>JANAVB010036220.1:3290467-3760711 GCA_029216955.1 Iris pallida
CTCAGAAGAAGAAGATGATATTGATGAATTCACGGCCTTAGAAGGGACGTGAGAGAAAGTAGGAGACAACATGCAGCTGGGGAATGGAGTAGACGTTGGAGTGTAGGGAAGAGAGAAACATGGTCTAGCTGGGGTCCGACGTTAGGTGGTCGATTAAAGTCGGTCGCATATCATGAGGAGGAGGTGAGAAATATTCCAGAGGTAGGAGGAAGGAGTATGGACCTATATGTCATAAGAAAACAACCCAAAACAAAAGGTGCCCTTAAGGGAATAAAAATACATATAGGAAGATTTATCGCAAATTATATATATATATATATATATATATATATATATATATAAATAATAATAATAATAATAATAATAATAATAATAATAATAATAATAATAATAATAATAATAATAATAATAATAATAATAATAAACCGTTCAATGCTGCTAAAAGTCTATACTATCAACCAATGATAGATACCATAGTAGCTTGTGGGAGTGGAGTGAAAGGTCCAACTCCTTATGAGATTTCGAATACATACTTAGATATAGAAATAAGTGACATAGAGGATTACTTGAAATCTTTTCGTAGATATTGGGATGAATACGAGTGCACATTATGTGCGATGGATTGAGTACACAACAGAAAATTCATCATTAACATTCTTGTGTATTCTCTACAAGGAACGATATTTCTTAAATCTGTAGATGTCTCTGACAAATACAAAGATGATCATTATATATTTGGACTGATGAATATAGTTGTGGAAAAGATTGGAGAAAACAGGGTCGTCCAAGTAATTACTGATAATGGCCCCAATTACAAGGCGATGGGAACGAAGTTAATAGAGGTGAGAACACACTTATACTGAATTTTATTATTAATTTTAAATAAAGCTTCATATATTTATTATTTATATGATTGTATGTAGGTGAGAAAAACTTATATTGGACTCTATGTGCAGCACATTGTACAGATCTAAAGTTGAAAGATATATCTACTTATCCAAGTAGTAGACCACTAATACAGAAGTCTCAAGATCTGACTTGTTTCATATATAATCATGGTTGGGCTCTTAGCATCATGAGAACCGAGACTCAGAATGGAGAATTGGTTAGACCAGCCATCACTAGGTTCGCTACCAATTTTTTTGTTTTAGATTCCATCCTTAAACATCTGACTGATTTAAAAAGGATGACAAATACAAAGGGTTGGACAGATAACTACACGAAACTTAATCGCAAAGATAGAGAAAAGGTAAATATTGCTGTCAGTTTAATCGACAGTCAAACTTACTAGAGGGATATTGCAGGGTCACTACAATATTTGGACATCTAGTAAAAGTTTTAAGCATTGTGGAAGTGATGATAAAGTAGAGATGAGCCATCTTTATGAGACTATGGATAAGACTAAAGTAATGATAAAAAAGAATGTTGGTAAAGGATATAAAAGTGGTGGATAATGATTGATAAAAGATGGAATACTCAACTACATCGGGATATCCATGCTGCTGATAAGTACTCTATAAATTGAATACCCTTCAAAATATATTTTATAATGCTTACAGGGATTTTAAATTAGTTATGTAACGCCCCAGTCCCAAAATACTTAGGACTAAGTACGTCGCCATGCCAGCTTGTCAACCCCTTGACCAATTTTTTTTGAATTTATTAAATTATACCCATTTGTTATTTTCTCGTTTATTTGTTATGTCTTATAAATTTTTTTTATTCAAAGTACAATGAGGGACCAATTGGTAATATAGGGTTTTGGCAGGGACCTAAAGGAAATTCTGATTCCTAAACCTCAGGATAATCAAGTTTAAATAAGAGCTGATCTCAGCCTCTTTAAATTTGAACTGGGAAATTCAAATTCAGGAAGCTATGGCCAGTTACAACTCTGCCTTCGAGTTGATCAAATACTCTCCAGTATTTGAGATATATCCTAAGAGATTCAAATCTCTTTCTCTTATCTCTACTAGAAATCCAACTTGCTATATAAAGAGTTGAGGCAGCCGTCCACCTCTCAAAAACCCTAATCTCCAATTCTTCTCTGCCGAAGAGCAATCAGGAAAGAGACTTGGAACCAGTTGGACTTCTCGGTTAACAACTACAGGTAAATTCTACCCCTTCTAATGGCTGTCATTGTTTCATAAAAAGGTCAATCTAGCTATATGACCCATAGGTTGGGGAAGTATGGGAAACGTGGAGAGTTACACCAAAGCCTGTACCAAGTTCCCTGCCACAGGACGTTCTAGGAACCTAGGAGTAAAGCCACCCGTGTCAAACCTGAGTATCAGAGTAACAGATGGTATTGTGGTCGGGTACGGAGGGCTTCAAATATTGGGGGCATTCATAGATAAAAGTGAGGGTACCTGGATTGGGTTGTATCAGAGGCTAAGCAGAGGTATGGCTGATTTGCTTCATATATGTATGCAGTAGTAGTAGAATTGGTAAGTGCACCAATAAGTTTGGGAAGTTTCATGACACGTTGCAGCAGCAAGAGCCATGTATGTAGTACACCAAAGCCTGACCATGTGTCCAGTAATATGTGTAACTTGATCCTTTGTATTCCTGTAGCCCAGGGCCTCTAATCTCTCAAGCCTGAGTCAAACCATAACACTCATCTGCAAAGATGAATGATTTAACAACATACTTAAATATAGGTCCTACACTTCAAATGGCATTTATTCACCTGCACACAGAGCCAGCCCCTCATTAGCATTACTGAATACATATCATTGTTTCAGAACACATATTGGTTCTGCACTTTTTCAAATTACTGATACTCTAAGGTACCAACCACATTCTTTTATATATGTTCTGTCCCATTGCCCATTTGATTTGTCATATGTAAAATGCTCACACTTGGTCTCTGCATCCCCTTGCAAACTTATTTTAGTCGAATGTTCAGACTTGGGCATCAAGTCATGTTCAATCCTCACATGATCCCTTGAGTATCTTTCATGACTTAATGAAGAAAAAACTGATGACCTGAAACCATGATTTAGCTTGATTTAGATGATACAAGTTAAATCTGTAGAATTGTGTTACTCAGTAAAGCACCATATGCAATGGCAGGGTGGATCCTAAGGAGGGAGGAGTAACCCCTATAAACCACTAGGCTAAATCAGGGAACAGAGAGGTGAGATGGGTTTTCTAAACCAAACATGTCCCTAGGTGGTGAAACCACGATTTCATATTCAAGGGCCTGCACTAAATTGATATAGATAGATATATGTATTTTGGTTAGCTGCCAGAAGGCCTAGGTATCAGTAATGACATATAGGTGTAAACCAGTTCTAGAGACATTGGTACGCATCGTGAACCTCTATTCGAACATCCTGAACACTCAGGTGAAATCAGAGTTATCCTCAGGATCACTCAGAGTTGATTGACAGGTACAGGTAGCCCTGTATGCTGGGCATAGGAAGCAGGGGCCTACTAAGCTCCTACAGGACACCTGGGTAATGGGTCTTGGCTATACAGGACATGAGGAAATGAATGAAGGCTTGAATTACATTCAAATGACTCATTAACTTCAAACATTATCCAGATATAGTGGTATAGGTTCAACCATTTCCACATTTTGATTTCAGTCCTATAGGTGTTCAGTTGGGATTTGCATTCAGTCATTGAAGAGGACACAGGTCAAGGGTTCCCTTATTACATCTAGTACCAAAGAGATTTAGACTATGGCCTAAGATACCCTACTGATAATGACAGTACTTCCAGATATAGGCAGTGGCAGGTTTCCTAAGCCAACTCCAATGTATGCTAGCCACATTATTTCAGCCACTACACTTATTTGTTTGATGATAATAGGAAATGTGGTACAATGGCACACAGGTATTAGGTAGGAGATTGGGTTAACAGGAATTCCAGGAACAAGGGTACATTCATGTAATCCTAATTCTGTTTCAACCAAACTGAAGGATAGTAGTAGACAGACACCTCAATATGTGTTCTATTATTATTTTTTGAGACTTGGAATATGTAATGGTAGATAGAGCTTTGGTCTAAATTTCATTAGAGACAAAGACTGTTTCTAATATGTTTTATGATGATAGTATGCCACACATGTCATTATGATGTGATTTATTTTTCTATATCACCACGATGTCGTATCCTCTGCTATGTCAAGTATCAGTGAAGGTTTGGTATTTAGTTGACTATTTAGAGATAAACAAGGTGCTCTATACTGGAACACCTGTTCCATTTTGGTCGGGAATCCCCATACCTGATACAAGAGGATATACACAACATATGAAATACCAGTAGGTAAGAGGACAGCCTAGAAAATAGGGTGATAAGCAAACCTAGATCATCTGTTCCAAGGGTTAACTTAAGCATATGGGAAATGACCCCGAAACCCCATGAACTAAAATAGATAAGCTAGTTTGTACTCTTAAACATTGTGTTTTGATTCCATGAAATTCATAACAGGTTATTTGGATCTCCATATGGGTTATAATCCGCGACAGCAGCTTAGGACCACAGGCAAGTATACCTTGCCTTTCTACACAGCTTTATTTACATGCACTGTCTTTTTATTATTATCCAGTTTTTCTCATATTATTGACATGTATCTTTCATATCCTGCTTGTATATTTGTATTATTGCTATATAGACCTTGATATATAGACCGTGTTCACAGTTAGCTGTGTCTTATTGGATGTATTCATTTGAGCCTTGATTGAGTCGTGTCGTGGGTCGAGAAGTCATAAACTGAGCTGCTATACCTCCTTGTCTTGAAATCTTGATGCTAGCCTGCGAGTCCATACTAGGGACGAGGGTTAGTAGTATATGTTCACACCTGCGAGTCTACACTAGGGGCGAGGGTGATGCTAGCCTGCGAGTCCACACTAGGAACGAGGGTTAGTAGTTGATCAAACCTGCGAGTCCACACTAGGGGCGAGGGTTTGAGTATTCGATTTGGTTATCCGTTGACATCTTGACATGAGTTCTCTCGTCTTCGTTCAGCAGTTCATTGATGTGTAGTCAGTGTACAGATTCGTGTTTTATTCACTGCTTAGTTTTACTTGTTTATTTTAGATTTTCTTCATGCATGATAAACTGTTAGAAAGGCTCATTTTTATGTATCTTGCTATGTCCTCTGAGGACCTGACGATCTTTTTAGGTTAGCCGAGTCGAGTCAGGAGCAGACGAGAGGGTTGAGTCAGCATCAGACCGCAGTACCTTGTAGTAGAAGTTGTCTCGATTAGCAGGTTGTATTCAGATAGTGTATTTCATGTATTTATTTCTCTTTCCAGCTATTGGTAGTAGATTTGTGTCTACCGGACGTGACATCGAATCTTGGATACATTCAGTTATATTATTCAGTTTTTTTGGTATTTTATTGATCTTGGTTGTGACATATTTATTCTGTGGATGAGATATAGATTACCATAAGATTCTAGATTGCCGTGACTTGTGTATTGACAGCGTACTACCGTCGACACTGCGACGTAGGATGGGCTTGGACACGCTTCGTATCCGAAAAACGGGTGCGGGTCGTGACACAGCTGTACACCTACGAAGTATACTCCAATATAGGGAAACCTCGTATATATACATACGCTGTGAAATGCAGTAAACCATGATAACTAAATCTCATCCACAAAATCAAGAGAATAATGATATAAATTAACTTAAAAATTTGTCATTGTACATGTAGTTGGGCGGAGACAAATCCGCTACCAACTATTTAAATGAAAGAAAATATACAAGGGAATGATCGATAAAATGGCAAGACGAACAAAGAGCAACCCTCTTCGAAGAAATGGAGAAGAGCACGGTCTTGGCTAGAACACTTGCGAAGAGTCACAGACACACACCTAGAGAATTTACCAAGTCCTCAGAGGGACGTAATAAGATACATAAGAACATGCCACATAACTGAATATATAAATGTCATAAATCATAATTAAAAGTCCCAATCGTAACAAGATCCAATACCTCATCATCGAAACAGTGGACTACCCCTACAACCAAACAAGGATAAGGGGTAACACACTATTCCGTGATGCGACATTGTCCCAAGTTACTAATGGAGTGGGGGGATGACATGACATTGACTAGTGTTACCTAACCATTCTAAAGTGAACATGCAGTTGAGAAATAATCCTTTCGACGCATGAGTCCTGGCTGTAAATGGAATCGACATAGTCCCCATATAGGGCACCAGGGGCCTACATCCGTAACGTCCGAAGATCGTCAGAGGGCATCATGTGCAAGGGGGTACGTCCATAACGCTCTAGAAAATGTCAGAGGGCACCTGGAGTCTGCGTCTCCGGAGGAGCGCACCGGTAATCAAGGAAGTATAAAGAAGCTTATACGTCAGGTATTGTTCGCTCCACCCAATGTACCTATCTAGGTCGCATCCACGATCATCTACCTCTATTAACTGCTAAGTCTCCTAACATGCCTCTATTAGCAGTTAGCCCTAATGCATGCGCACGGGTGATCAGCCAACATGCAAGTACCTCTACATGATATTCATCTCACACATATTTTGTGGTATAACTGTGTCCAGGTTTATGTAATACACTACAAATGGTAGTCCCTTAACTCTAGGTCCATATGCAATCAAAGGACAATAAGTAAAGTAAAACTAATATCACTGAGCAGGTAGTAAAGCAGGAACTGTAATAATGGTACATCTACAAAAACTAGAAATAAATAAACAGTGATATACAATAACTAAAAGAAATGCAACTAAATATAAGAATTAAATATGGTAAGGTATCTTGCCTGAGGTTGTGTGCAAAAGAACGACGTCTAATAGCTCGAACTGTTAGAATAACGAAGCGATGAAAGCCAAATTCTGCATACGTCCTCAGATGCAGAAATAAACACCACGAACGTGTTTAGAATAAAAGATATGTATAGGAAATGCCTGTCCAAAAGTCCAATTCTGGAACAGGGGCAAAATCGTAATTTTGGATCAAAACGATGTCCGTCATTGGACCTGTTTTGCACCGAAATACGTGTCAATATATATGGTCTCTAAAGTCATCAAACTACATGTTTACGGGTCTGGATTGAGGAGACAAACTCAATGGTATGTCCAATTTTGAATTTCGATGAGCCGTGCACAAATTCGTTCGTTGGAGCGGGTCACGGCCCGCCAAATAGGCGTTCCAGTCGACCTTCTCAGAATCGGACCAAACTTGGCAAACAGAACCAGAAAAATGATATGGTCCTGCTGGCATAAGTTTCGTTTTGATTCGACGAACGTGCACAAAGTAATTAGAAAATTTGCAAAGAGGCCGATACGGTAAATTTTGACGAATACACGTCAAATTCGTCACGTACACGCAACCAATTTGAATTCCGTCAAAGCCTACACGTCCGCGAAGTCGATATGCACCTTTCGATGCTTTCGGTTCGCGACCACGTCGCCCGATTTGGCGGAAAGCACGTCGTATCGGGAAGATTTTTTTAAATTTTAGTTTTAAAACAACATTTTTTCCTTGATTTTAAATCCGAATAACTTTTCATATACTTGATAAATTCATGGTCTAAAAATTTGGTTTTACTCCTGTATACGTTGTGTACAACCGTATCAAATTTATTTTTAAAGTTTCTCAGGGATTTGGTTGGGATTTTCCTTCCAATATGGAGTTTGGGACAACCCTAAGACTCTATTTCTCGAACAGTTTTTGGGCGACTTCGCACCGAGTTCTATATCGATGCAATGGTGATATTCAGATCCCTTTGAAGGGAGTTGAAGAGGGTTATAATGGCTACCCATAATAGTTTACAAATTGAAAATCGATATAACATCGAAAGAGAAATCGTACCTCGAATTTAGGCTCGAGCCAGCCTACTACTGCTGGGGGTGCGGCGGTTGCTGCTGTTGGTGGCTCAGCCGTGGCCGGCCGGCGACCACCCTGGGGCGGCATGCACGCGTAGGGAGGGTTTCCAGGGGGTCGCACATTGGGGGTTTAGGGTTTTTTTTGTATATATAAGAGGGTGAGAGGGCTCGGCCTCTCTGGCTTTTGGTGGGGAAGACAAGATCGAGATGGGTTTGATGAACAGTGCGCGAGCACTGTTCATTAGTTAATTTTTTTTCTATTCGTATATATCTATATATATAATACTTAAAATATCCAAAATTTCCTTAAAAAATTTCTAAAATTTATTTTTAAAAATAAATTTCTGAAATAAATCTATAAATATTTATATAGCAATATAATTTCCTATTTGTAACCTGTGAATATAATTATTTATTTGTAAAAATACATAATCTCTACATACACTAAATATACTAATGGTTTATTGCACATATACTTTTCATTAAATAAATATAAAAAGTTTCTAAATAAAATCCAGAATTTGATGTAAACATATTTCAATATTTTTGCATATATATCTATATATGTATTAAATCTTTTGCATACTAACCTGAATATAATCAATATATAAACCCTTAGTTATTCAAATAAATTCAAATAAAAATCTAAAACTTTACTAATATTTTCTAAAAATTTTGGCCAAAGAAATGGAAGAAATAAATATGAAACATTGAAACTTACTAACAATATTTACTTTTTGTTTCTATATAAAATAAAAGTTTATAAATGAAACTCGTAAATATATTTAACTATATCCATAATTGCCATAATTAATCCAGTAAAAAATCTAGTAAAATTTTAGGGGGGCTTACATCCTACCCAACTTATAAAAATTTCGTCCTCAAAATTAGATTATCTTAATATATAAGAAGATTAAATACATGGGAGGGCAGGCACGTCGATCGTCTCTTGGTTTTCGAAATGATGGAGGAGGTGGTTATCGCAGGAATCCAAGTTGACGTTTTATTTTACAAGATGGAGGATTCTTGGTTCGAGGCTCTACCCAACTTATGAGAGTTGGCTAACCATGAAAGTTGTCGTTACAAGGCTTTCTAACATGAACAATTTCTAAAGGTTGGCACGAGAATATTGGACATTTCTAACCGCATTTTCTGATCCTAAGTGAGCCTAGTTGTTGTCGTGGCGATCTCGGTCAATAACTACTATAAGAAATTACTACAATTATACATTGTCACTCTAGGGTCATGCTTTCGACAAGCTGGTAGAGGCCTCTTGTTTGAATCTAATTAGAACGTATTGGTTCAAAGGAATTCCAATCTTCATCTACCACGGGTTATTGAGATATGAGAGTGAGGAAAGTTAACGAACAATAGAGTTCATGGGCTAAGGGAAGGGGATTCTCAGTAAGGGTACAAAACCTTTCTTTAGAAATAGATTAGGTAAGTGTTTGAAATCCTTAAGACGTAATGACTAGTGGTGCGTCTTGCATGGATCACGGATATTTAGTTTATTAAAGTGAATGGGTCGATATCTGTATGGCTAAAATCAAGATTGAACGTAATGGGCCTCAATGGGTTGTTCTAAGGGAAACTGTGTCGTATTTGTGGTGTAATTGAAACGGGCACATGAACGTAGGTTTGTGTGGGACCTGTATGTCATGTGTGTAGCTTGATTGGTCTAGTTCATGAGGGTAAAATTTATGGAAAAGAAAATGCTAGTGTCGAGCACCAAATGTCAAAGTCATGGTAGAGGTTATCACATGGTTTGGATAGAAGTGAATGTTATGAGCCAACGACTTATTAGCTAAATTGGAACCAATCTGTCACAATCATTTGCTAATTCAAGAATTCTACCTTCTAGAGAGTCTTGGAATCTACACACCTCGAGAATCTTATTTTTGACTTAAACAAAGACACGATTCTAGGATGGAATGGATCTGAAGAACTCAAGATTGCGATCCTTTACCGCGGTTATCTAACACACGAGCAGAGGTATATAAATACAATATGAAGGTCATGTCACAACCTTTAGCCAGATAGAAGGATAGTTACGAATGGCGTCCTATTTTAAGAGTTTGAGTACACTAAGTTCAAGGTTCTTCCCAACTTACAGAAGTTGGTTAATCATGGAAGGCACAGAACTAGTACTTCTAAGAAGGTCAAATTTCAAGGAGATGTATGAGAATATGAGGTTCGTCTGATCGTAGTCACGGACTCTATTAGGAAGCGTAGGCATGACTTATTTAACATTGCTCCTATATTGACTATGTTTGGTCAAGACAGTAGGAAAGGTCTTGGTCAAGCAAAACCAGAAACAAGTTGGTACAATGGGGTTCCATTCCTATCATGGACTACAAGAGGTATGGTTACTAAAATTTATGGAAGGAGAATTAGAGGGCCAAGAAATGGGGACTACTTAATAGGTGTAAAGATCTATTTCATCAAGTTTGATTTTATAGTCCAATTATGGCGATAGGCATGGATGAGTTTAACTAGGTCTTAATGGATTCCCTAATTGGACATCGATCTTTGATTGAATGAATCATCGGGTTTAATCTATATTGACTAGACGATGTGCTGTGAAATCAAGCCGAGCCATTCCTAATAGGTTAGGGTAATCTTATATAGGTTCCAATTAAGTGGTCGGGTAAATTTTTCAGCCGGGTTGGTTAACTAGGTTCCTTAAGACCAACAATGCGCCTTCTGTGACTTTTGTGTTTAAGTGGCACAAGAAGGCTCAATCGAGTGGCACACTAGTGGCATGTACATAGTGGACTTCGACTAGATCACAATCACATATTGGTCAAAAGATTTGAGTGGAGGTTGGACTTCTAACTGAAGTCGGAAAGGACAATTATATCATGGTAGGGGTTATATATATCTTTTTGACTTGAAAGTCGTATCATAAGAATAGAGTACAAGGGGACGTGTTTTAGCGGGACATGATATGTCTATATGAAAGTAGAGTCATCTATGTCTTGTATGTGAAGTTTGTTGGAAGGTAACAGCTGGTCTCGTGCTCCGAATATAAATGTCACGGTCGGGGACCCCAAATGATCTAAATGGAAAGTGGGAGTTCATGAGTCACTAAATTATCATTCTAGTGAGAATCAATTTACCTCAATCACACGGTGACCCCATAATTCCCAAAATTAAGAATGGCGTACAACCTATTCACTCTAGAGAATAGGTCATGGCTTTAGGAATAATGAGGTTAGAAGGATTTCAAAGTCCTGATATTGTACCTCGACTCTTGATAATAAAAAATAAGGCACGGCGTAACGTGGTACAGTAGATATGAGTCAAGTTCAAGGATCATTCCTTAATTTCTAATAAGTGGAAAACAAGTGCGTACAACGACACCCGTGTCGATAAAATAGAACGATCCACTCGTCCATAGTATTCCATAGTATACGAGAGCTATCGATGGGGTAACAAAAAGATCTCCACAATTAGGTCATAAATTTCTATTTGTGTTAAGTCGGTTAGACTATAGTCATAAGGTTTCTAATGGTTTTGCACGTAGTGCTCCTGCATTGATGTTGTTAACTAGTGAATCAATATAATGGGGCATCATACTACAGATATTGGCCAAGCTGGTGAAGGTGTTGTTCTAATGCAACGTCGCGTCTTTAATAATAAATTTTTATACCTAGGATGACTCCAGCTGAATCCTAAATCATGGAATGGGTGCCTATCACATTCATTGCAATGCTTGTCCTTGCTTTCGTCTAATCCTCTCTTGACTAACTGTGGGGGCCTAGTCGAGTAAGGGTTAGGTTAAGGCATACGAGTTACTAGTTTAAGCAAGAATCAAGATGAATAATTGGAGGCACACAATAATTAATTTCTAGAGATTAGATAGTCTCCTAGGTTGTGTCTTAACCAAGGGTAAGATCCTACTCATTTTCAAACTCGAATGACTAGAAGGTCACGATAGTAGTTTTAGGGTCGAGTGATAATGAGTAACTCAAGACAAGGTTGTAGTCACATGGTCGGCCGATGGTAGCTATACTTGTGTATACAACTATCATAGCCATGGAGGATACCCTGTATCTATCTATCTATCAAATACAAGCGTTCGTATTTCTAAATCAGTGAAAGACAAAGGCAACAAAGAGTTCAAGAAAGATGTTATCGAATACAATTATGCGATTCAAAGGCGAAGGTATAATTCAAGAGGAATTGTCAATGCAGTCGCGGATGAGATCCTAGATACCTCTATATCTCAATCCACGTAGGATAATCATATAAAGAGCGAACCAAGTGCATTATGGTTGATCAGACCGTAATACATTGATTCTAATTAGATAATATACTTGTGGGTGTTCCCAGTTTACATATGTCCTGAACAAGCTCGATAAAGAATAAGCTTACAAAACTAGGCTATAAATAGCAACATTATTTATGATATTTCAAAGTATAAGTATGGGAGATGATGATAAAAGCAGTAATAAATAGTTCAAGTTTTACAAAGGTCTAAGTCTTGTGCGGTGTTCCTGGTCATACAGTCATTCTACTGTCTCTTCACTACTAAAATACAAGGTTTTAGCGACGGCCCTATCCGTCGAAAATTCGTCGGTAATTCCCATTACCGACGGATTTTCGACGGATACGGGCTAAAAAAAATCCGTCGGGAATAACCTCGTCGCTAAAACTAGCTCGTCGCTAGTCCGCCGCTCTACGACTAATTAGCGACAGATTTCCGTTGGCAAAATAAAAACTTTTAGCGATGGCTAACCGACGGCTTTCGTCAGCTACGACAGTTTAAATTTTTAATATATTCATAAAATTAGCGACGGACAATTTGTCGCTAAATCGTCGCTAACCGTGTATCCGATGGTTTCTGATACGCAATATCCGTCGCTCAAAGTGTCGCTAACCTCGACGGATTAGCGGCGGAAGAGCGGCGGATAATACGTCGCCACCCTTCTGGAAATCTTCCATACGTCGCCATTCCGTTGCAAATTTTTTCCAGAAACAGGCCGACGGACTATCCGTCAGAAAATCGTCGCTACCTGCAAAAGTCAGTCGGTAACCCGTCGGTAATCCGTCGATACCTGCAACAGTCCGTCGGCAACCCGTTGGTAATCCATCGCTAACTGAAATATTTTTGAAATTTTTTTGCAGAAAAGAGACTATTCCCTGTAATATAACATATTCAGCATCCACCATACACAAATATAACATATCCGACATCCAATATATCCAACAAATATCCATATTGCCAACACAATATCTTCAAACATCCAATATATCACAACATACACAAAAAATATCTAACACAATGACCAACAAAATATCCAACGCAATATCCAACACACTATCCCAACATACATAGCAAAATATCCAAACATAAACAACCCAATACAAATACGAAGGCTCAATCTGGTAGCGTTGAGACATGTACCATTCTATCAGCCACTTTGCAAAATATCCAAACATAAACAATCCAACACAATGCCTCAGAAAAGACCGCAAGTCAGACGATGAATCCTCATATCCAGGGATCATAGTTGTGTTGAGGCATGTACCATTCTATCAGCCACTTTGCATACGAAGGCTCAATCTGGTTGAGATCTTCTGTAGGGACAGGAGGGTCGGTCCCGATGCTACTACTCTCTGACGGTGGCTCCTCCTTAACTTCAACCTTGGGAGCAATTGTAGAAGCATGGAAAATAATAAAGAAAGAGCCATGCGGCCAGGAAATCCCATACGGCTCAGAAGACCCATGCGGCTCAACGAGTCTATGCGGCTCTGTGATCTCCATGCGGCTCAGAAGAGAAGACACGTGGCTTGCAAACAGTTCTCCCCTCCGTACTGTACTGCATTAATTGCTTGGACGGCTGACCACTATGACGAAGCGACAGGCCTGACATAAAGAGGCAATTATGACTCTGTCATAATGACAGAATCCTAGGAAATCAAAGAAAATCTCTGGCACATCCTACCGAGATCCTGAAAACACCACGCAGCCTAGACACGTGGACAGTCATATGCGGCTCGAGCGGAGACTCCCCATGCGGCTCAGGCTGAAGTTGTCCTATGCGGCCCAGATCGAAACAGCCCTATGCG
Organism: Iris pallida; assembly: GCA_029216955.1. NCBI lineage: Eukaryota > Viridiplantae > Streptophyta > Magnoliopsida > Asparagales > Iridaceae > Iris > Iris pallida. The sequence goes on from JANAVB010036220.1 coordinate 3,304,353, forward strand.
GCTAAAGCAGACGCAGCCCTATGCGGCTCACAAGGATCATCTCCATGCGGCTTACTACCCATTATATAGTCCAGATCATTATATGGTCCGAGGATTCGGAGGCCAATCCCCAAGCTGCCCTGACACGTAGCCAGGCTCATGCGGCTCAAACTTTATACAGCTCAATCCTTATGCGGCTCAGTGATTCCCAGGACACGTGTCATAAAGCCAATCAATTTCCCAGATTTACTGCAAATCAAAGATTGGGTTAAATCCCAATAATCCGGGACACGTGGCAGGAGAATAAATTAAACTTATTCATTCAGAATCGCGGACATCAGCAAATCATCATCAGGAAGATTTATTCTAATCAGCATTAATTACTGAGAGGATTTGGCACAATCCATATCAATGGCCCAGATTTATTACACTCAAAGTTAATGGCCCAGATTGATCAATCAATAGGCTGCCGCCATTTTAAAGGGCAATCATTGTAAACCCTAATGAGGCCCTCCCATTCTTATAAATAGTAGGGTGCCATTCCCTTGCAAAATATATAGAGAGAGATATACAGACAGATACATACAGAGAGAGATTTTCTCGAGATCAGAGAGAGCACCGAGATACTTTGAGAGAAAGAAGCAGAGAGAGCATTTCTTCCAACGCCAAGCAACCTTCTGGAGCCAAGGCTGCACACCGATCGTCCAAGGAGTAAGGCAGAGCTGCCGTCGCTTTCTCGAGCCTCTATTGTTACCCCCCAGAATCTAAAATAAACAATTGTACTTAGACTGCTGTACCTAGGTTTTCGTCCCTAGGCTTTCTTTGTACAAGCGAGTTTGTAACGAGAAGTAAAAGTCCAGTCCTCCGATAATTGTTCTGCTCTTTTATATTTCATGGCAAACACGATGGCGACTCTGCTGGGGACTAACTTCTCCACGGCTGAGGAGTTGGTGACACAATCGGATACAGCCAAACTTGGCTCCACGTAACAGAAGATGGTCGTCCGCTTCGACCAACAGGCGTTTGAAGAAATGCTCTCTGAAGGAAGTGCTGGCCCGATCCAGAAGCGAACCCGCACAAAGAAAGCTCGCTGCGAGTGGAGGCCGAAATTATTTGCTCCTCCACAAGCTCTGGACGGGGTACTCTCTGCTACCCAAGACGGCGACGACGATTCTCATACGGCTCCACTTCGAGACGTAGAGCACTCTGCTGTCCCCAAGTCCGACAAAGGAAAGCACTACGATGCTGGACTTGCAGGGACAAAGAGTGACTCCATGTGCCCCAAGAAGAAGCCAAGCACTCCTGTGGCCAAAACTGCCAACCACATGCAGGGGGCTCATACGGCCAGGTCATCCAGCCGCATGAAGAAGACTCATGCGGCTGGGACTCCCAGCCACATGAAGAAAACCTATATGGCTACGTCTGCCAGCCGCATACGGACTACTGATGACAGCCGCATGACGCCTACTCCACGCGGCTCTATCTTCGACCGTCTCTTGTACGGTCCTGATCTCTTATGCTTTCAAGAAGATATGTCTGACTCTCTCCAGTATCACTTAGACTCTTCCTACTATGTGCCCTTACGCACTAGAGCGAAAAAGTCTAAAGCAGCGTGAGCCTGGCAAGTTCGGTCCGCTAATCTGACCTCTGACCATCCGAGTGTTCCGTATACTGTTACGCGGGCCTCAGATGGAAAGTTGTACAGAACCACTCGAGTCCAGCCCCCGACGGCAGACGGACAGAGAGGTTCGCAAAAGTCTCCCAAAATCCCAGGAGCAAACATGGTCGGTCCAGACCCATCTGACTTGCGTGAGGCCATCCTCCACAAATGCAAGGAAAGAGAAGATGCATCGGGGTGCAAAGAGTCCTCCCACGGACGTCACTGCACCCAAGTCATCGTCAACTGCTGCTGCAACAGTGCAACGGTACGAGAAGACCAGCAGTCTGTCTTTCAAAGACTGCAACAGCCATCTTCAGAAGACGAGGCACTTCCCATCGTCTCCTGCAACTCTGCTCGGAAGGTCCCCGCCGATGGGAAGGGAAAGAAGACCAGCGCCCCTAGCCCAAAGATATCAACCACTATGAATAAAAGACTGTCGTCTAAGCGGGTGCCTGCCACCGGAGTTATCCAAGGTACCCGTTCTAAGATAAAATCTGCTACAGTGGGAGACTCGTCGTCCACATCACTGGGGGTTGCTAGGATTGGGGGTAGCGTTCCTCCGAACCTCCACAACAATTCGATATCCCAAGAAGACGAGCTGGGGGAGACAACTCCCCCATCAGATGCAGCAAACCCCGACGTCCCCGAGGACGTCCACAACTCCCAAGACGAGGCGAACTCGGAGACTGGGGGTACTGTTCCTTCTGAGTCTGAACCAGAAGAGAACATACCCCCATACCCCGATGACTTCTCACTACGGGGGTATGATTCGGAGGGTGCTGCCTCCACCGCTCTGTCCATCTCTCCTCATGTGAAGACGGTGTTCATGACAGACAGCAGCCAAGGTGGTTCCAGTGATCGCCAACGCATCGACAGTCTCGAAGCCATATTACTAGCTTTGGTCAAGTCTGTAGATGAGATTAAAGTGGTCCTTCCAACTCTGCAAGGAGCGACGCCTGGCCAAACAAGCGCGGGTCCCGCGGTCAATGCGGACTCAAATTCGGCGGCACCAAACCTGGGCAACGAGCCTCCTGAAACAACGGCCTCCACCGCCGTGGACGAAGCTCGCGAAGCGAGAAGAGAGGTCCAGGAGCTCCGAGCCATGTTTCACGCTCGAGAAAACTCTCAAGACCTCAGAATACGGCAACCATACCCTGCTGCATGGAGGGATGTTCCATTCCCACCAAGATATAAGCCGTTCAATATCAATCCTTATGATGGCAAGACCACAGCAAGTCGATACATCACTTACTTCGAGGTCACCACCGACCATCTACCCCATAACGATGCCATTCTCACACGATTATTCATCGGGGCATTGGAAGGGGTCGCCTTCGACTGGTACCGCAACCTGCCAGACAACTGCATCCACTCCTTCGCCAGCTTCAAGCACATGTTCTTGAAGAGATTCTACGAAGTAGGACAGGACATCACAATGTCCACCCTCATGGACGTCGTCCAAGGGGAGAAAGAGCTGACAAGAAACTATATCGAGCGGTTTTGCCAAACCGCAATGAAGCTGCCATCTGGAAATCCCGATTCCTCCTTGATCAAAATTTACCAAAAGGGATTGCTTCCAACAATCAGTCTCTGGATGGGCGAAAGTCATTCAAAGACTGGAAGACGTTCATCATCAGTGCCACAAGCGCCGAAGAACGATTGAAGAAGGCTCACCAATTGGGATTGCACATCTCGGACGGAGAGAACAAGGACAAGCGTCCTAACACCAACAACGACAATGGGGATAGCCCCTCCAACAATCGAGACAGTAGGGGCAAGCAGGCTATGGTGGCCGACACCGTGCAGAAACCTGAGCCAAAGCCGACAGACAAACAATGGCCACAAATTACTTACTCCTTCGAAGACGGTCACGTCAAGCCCATCTTAGACATGCTCATAGAAGGAGACAGAATTCAGCTTCCTTCACCAAGACGGGAACCGCGGCTGACAGAAATGGAGAACCTAAAGTACTGCCATTATCACCGCTACGTCCACCATGCTACACACGACTGCTACCAGCTAAAACGGTACATCCAAAATCTCATCGATTCAAACGCACTGGCCATCGATTTCGAAGAGATAACGGTGGCAGCCAATATGGTGTCAGTACAATTCGACAGCTTCCCTCCGACGGAAACTCAAGACGACGTGGTCCCCATCCCTCTGGCGACAATGGAGATTGCTAATCCTCCACCTTCCCGAGATCAGGCTGCTGGTCTAGTACCCCTCACCACATCACGAGGGGAGGTCATGTGGGTCCATCCAGACTTGGTATCGGAAGTAACTCGGCCCACATCATCTTCCATTTGTAAGAAGAAAAGTAGAAAAGTCAGGATCTGCCGCACAATTTCGGCAGATATCGAAGAAGCTACAACCGTCATCACGCGGTCTGGGGCACAATCCCAACCTGTGGCTGACAATCCGGCTGAAGATCATCAGCCCGCTGCAATGGACGCTCCGGGACCGGCTCAGCCTCCGACGACCGACAAGCCTAGGCCGAGGGAGACTCGCTTTGACAAATCCCTCCGAAAAGAGGCATCACAAGGGCTGGAGAAGCCCTACAACTTCGACATCTTAGCGCAGTTGGCCAACACACCAGCCAAGTTGCCATTATACGAGCTTCTGAGACTCTCAAAGGATGTTCGTGCGGCTTTGAGCGATGCACTCCAAAACGCTGACGCGTACCTGGCTCAGGTCAGCCTCACGGAAGAGAACCCGCCTACAGATCTCCAAGACAGTGCTTGTACGGGAGCGATGCCCAATATTGTCTTCACTCCGTAGGATATGCTCATCAAAACTAACCTGCATGATCGCCCGCTGTACTACACTGGACACATCGGCGACGTAAAGGTAGATCGAATGCACATCGATCCTGGCTCTTCCATAAGCATTATTCCGAAGGGTCTACTACATCATCTCCGCATCCCAATGCATCGCCTGACGCCTATAAGCACCGCCATTAGCGGTTTCAATTCGGACATGAGCTACCCAATTGGGAAGATTCGTCTGAAGTGTCAAATTGGCGATCTCCAATCAGAGGTCACCTGCTACGTCATAGATGCAGACACTTCATACAACATTCTCTTGGGATGCCCGTGGATACATGATTATATGATCGTGCCTTCCATGCTGCACCAGTGCTTCAAATATGTCGACAAACACGGCTTCGTGAGGACAAAATTTGTTGATATCGATCCCTTCAAAGGGGTCAAATCCTACTACTCAGACTCCTGTCTGTACGAACAATCGAAGAAGCACCTTGGCAAAGGAGATGTGCAAGCTTGCACCGAGACAGCTACAGGATCAGAAGAACCTCTGACGACCCACCTCCAAGCTCGCAAACCTGGTAAGTCTGTACCCCTTACCGTCACTCTGCGTAAGGACGCAATTAGCCTCTCGGCACAAGAAGAGCAGATGATAATCCGGCTGCCAAGGTCTGGCCAAGTGTCAAGACCCACAACGGAGCTACTAACAATCAGGCTGCCGAGAGTCAGCCAACCGCAAACGGAGAAGCTCAATCCCTCCGACAAGCCAATGACGATACGCCTTCCCAAGAAGGGCCGTCACCCCGATGCAAGGCCTGGAATCTCTAGCGAACCAACCACTCCCCGCCCAGCATCGAACACCAGACTGGGGGTCGCTAGCCTGCCAATAACTCTACGCTCTGCTCCACCAGCTGAACCTCTGACGATCAAGTTGCCCAGGTCGTCCTCTCAGTCTTCATTTATACAGGGGGTAGCCGAAGAGGAACCGGAGCTAGCCAAATATGTGGCTACCCACACTGATGTTCCCTCCGCAGATGATGTAATCCCCCTAGAAAAGATACCTTACTTCATCAATAAAGGGCTATCTTTGAACTACCTCGAGCTCAATAAGCTATGTACAATATATGCTATGGAACACGGTATAGGCACTCACCTCCACACACAGGTGATAAATATGCACACCGCAATCCAGCTTACTCCAGCGGAAGATGCTTACCGCATAATCGAGGGAGGGGACCACCTAATCATCTTCGGCCAGAAGGACGACCCGCATCCCTTCACCATAGAAGAAGTCGACCTTGGATCAGATACCGGGAGACTACCTCTGTATCTTTATAGCCCCCAATCTAAATATCTCATGCAAAAATAGGGGTATGATCTGGAGACGATGCCAGGCTTGAACTACGGTACTGGACGACGATTACCTTTGAAGCCACCGGTCCCGGCTGGCAAACCACGGGACTACTATAGCAAAACTCGGTGTGGGTTAGGGTATGTTACACCCACCACGACCCCCGAGAGTTCAGATGAAGAATGTGACTGGCATTCACATTCGGCCGGGTCACCAACTTCTGACTCAGATACCAGCATCGGAGATGTATTCAGACAAGTCTTGTCAGTCAATATGGCATTCGCCGACTCTTATGAAAAAGACGAAGACATCCCTGAAATCCTCGAGCTAGAGCCGTGGGCCCAACAGTTGGATCACTACCAAATTACAGTACTTTAGCGACGGTCATTTAGCGACGGACATTTTCCGTCGCTATCACCGTCGGATCCCCGACGGATTTGTGACGGAATACCGATGGAAAGCAGTGGACATTTTTTATATTTTTTTATGTCCATATCCGTCGCTATGCCGTCGATAGGTAGTCGGCCATGTAGCGACGGTTTTATATCCGTCGCTAGAACGTCGCATATTTTGGCGGCAAAAGCCTAAAATATTGGCGCGAGATTTACTGACGACTTAGCGACGGAATAATCCGTCGCTACCCGCGCGAGATTTACTGACGCATTAGCGACGGAATAATCCGTCGCTACTCCGTCGCTAAATTTACGTTCCAGACTTAAGTTGAAACGACGGGGGGAACTTTTTCATTCCCCCCAAATTTCACTCTCTCTCCTCTCTCTCTCTCTCTCCCGCGGTGATCGATCGGCGATCCCCTCTCCTCTCTCTCCCGCAGCGGTGATCGGCGACCCCCTCTCCTCTCTCTCTCCTAAAGGTATTCCCCTCTCCCTCTCCCTCTCTCTCTCTCTCTCTCTCTCTCTCTCTCTCTCTCTCTCTTTCTCGCTCTCTCTCTCTCGCGCGCGCGCGCGGTGGTCGTGGGTTGCAGCGGGCCGGGGGCGTCGGGGGCTGCGGGGGCGGCGTCGACTGCGGGGGGCGGCGGGTGGCGGCGGTGGCGGAGGGTGTGGAGGGGGTGGTGGGAGGGGGCGGGAAGCGTTGGAGGGATGGGGGCGCGCGGGGGCTGGCCGCGGGGTGCGGGGGGGTTGCGGAGGGGGGCTGGCCGTGCGCGGGGGGCGGGGGGTGTGGAGGGGGCGGTGGGATCGAGGGAGCGGGCAGCGTTGGGGGGGGGGTACGATGGGGGCGGGGGCTGGCCACGGACACACACACACGGACACACACACACACACACGGACACACGGACACACAGACACACACACACACACACACACACACACACACACACGGACACACACGGACACAGACACACGGATACACAAACACACAGACATATATATATATATATATATATATATATATATATATATATATATATATATATATATATATATATATATATATATATATATATATATATATATATATACAGCACCGGCTCTAGACTTTTGGAGGCCCCAAACAAGTCTCATAAATGAGGCCCTCATTCCTCTATAATATTTCTATAAATTCAAAATCCAACAAATCATCATTCACAATCACATTCTCATGATAGTTTTCATTAACAATCACACTCACAGCTTTGAGGAGGATAAAATACCTGCTTAGTTGAGGAGGTTTTCCGTGGGACTCGGGAGAGAGAGGAGATGAAGAAGGCGGTGGGTTTTGATTTTTCTCTCTAGGTTTTGTTTTAGGTTTTGTTTGCTACAAGCCTACAGCTTTGATTATGGGCTTCCTCCAACACCATATTTATTGGACTGTGGTGCCGCTGGAAAACCAAAGAAATTCAACATATAAATGGGGCCCCCTTGGGGGAGGAGGCCCTAGGCGGGTGCCTGGCCTGCCTCCCCCTGAAGCCAGCCCTGTATATATATATATATATATATATATATATATATATATATATATATATATATATATATATAGGCATAATTTTAAGTAATTTATTAATATATATATATATATATATATATATATATATATATATATATATATATATATTTATATATATATATATATATATATATATATATATATATATATATATATATATATATATATATATATATATATATACACACAGACACACGTCGTGAAGTCTAGTATATATATTTGATTAGCTAAGGTAGAAGTTTAGCCTAATTAAGATTAGTTTTGACAGAGTTGACTTGGACTCCTAATTTGATCTAGAACTAGCCTAGTTAAGGGGGCCGGGCATTGTTGGGGTGGCTTACTGCATCCATATTGCACCTGCCCAGCTCATCATCCCTTGTGTGCAGTCAGATGATACCCCTACACAAATAAGTACTTATCAAAAATCTGTTGTTTTCTGTGTATGGAGTGTTTTTTGGCATGGGATGATGGCTTTCGAATTACATTGGACTAAAAACTGAGAATTAGTACATTGTTTGTGTTTACTGATTTAAGGATGATTAAATCATTAGGTTTAATCCTATGTCATGTCTGGGTTTAAGTTATATGTTATGATTCATGTTGGCATGGGAATTTTGGTTTTTGAATTTGAGCTGTTACATTCTTTTACATTCTGTTACATATACTTACCAGATGGCACCCATGACCCGAGGAGCAGCACGTCGTTTGAAGAAAACAGTGAATGCTGAGGTGGCTCCTCCTACAGTTGAGGAGGAAGTGGCACCGGTTGCTAGTGAGACCGGGAGTTCTAGTCATCCAGCACCGGTAGCTAGTAATGCCGAGAGTGCTTTTGATGCAGTCCTGGCAAGGGACGACGCCTCTCCTCGCACCAAAAATCTCGCTTTTCGGAGGTGGTTGCGTGAAAGTATCACTGAGCGTTTGCGTGAGCAGCGTGGCAAGCATTAGCTATTAGTACTTATTTGTATTGGACTATTTTTATTGGGTTGTTTTTGTTTTAGACTATTTGTATTGGACTACATATATGAATTAGAACTGTGTCAATCTCTGGATTATATTGGACTACGACACCGCGGTAACATAGTTCCTGCAGCCATTCGACTGGCGAGGTAGAAACTATGTATCCGTAGATAAAGTGGACTGTCCTCCGACCCTCATCCCTCGGCAATGATGATACGACAACCAACCGGAGAGGATACTCCGAGAGATCCATCTGGGTAGGACGTATACTCTGAGAGATCACCCTTACAGAAATGATATCAGTAGTGGGATCGAATGTTGGAGAAGATATTATCACAGTATACGTCCTCTCCTCCACGATGGCTCTAGACCCATCTGCTCGTCCCTGCTTCCATTCTTCTTATTTGACTCTCTCAGCCACACATGATATCCAGCTCAAATGTAGAGTAGGCGGAAAAGAAGGGGACATGAATAGGAGGGGGAAGCAGCACACCGACGGCATGACTCGGAGGAAGTACAGAGGTTTTCTTCAACATATGTAGGAGAATTATAAGGATATATCTTTTCACAATATGTCATCTTGTCAAAGACCCTTAATGTGACAACCATGTTACCGCGGTGTCGGAAGACTAACATGTCATAATTTTCTAAGCCGTGTGTTTTGACATAATCATCCCAACTCTTTCCTCCCGTGTCGTAATCTCGCATTATTACATAGAACTGAAATCCGGTTGGGAGGATTATGTCAAAACACACGGCTTATAAAATTATGACATGTTAGTCTTCCGACACCGCGGTAACATGGTTGTCACATTTAGGGTCTTTGACAAGGTGATATGTTGTGTTTACATATATCCTTATAGTTCTCCTACGTACGTTGAAGAAAACCTCTGTACTTCCTCCGGGTCATGCCGCCGGTGTGCTGCTTCCCCCTCCTATTCCCGTCCCCTTCTTTTTCGCCTACTCTACACTTGAGCTGGATATCATGTGTGGCTGAGAGAGTCAAACAAGAAGAATGGAAGCAGGGACGAGCAGATGGGTCTAGAGCCATCGTGGAGGAGAGGACGTATACTGTGATAATATCTTCTCCAACATTCGATCCCACTACTGATATCATTTCTGTAAGGGTGATCTCTCAGAGTATACGTCCTACCCAGATGGATCTCTCGGAGTATCCTCTCCGGTTGGGTTGTCTTCTGAGCCATCCGTTCTCACACTTAAAATACAGGGATTGGATTCTGTGTTTCGTATTTTCGGCGAACCTAGGGATTGGATTCTGTATTTTGTTTTTTGGTTTCTGTATTTTATTTCCAGCTCCATTTGCATTAATCTACGGTACGACATGGTGATCAGGACATATATAGTCCCTGCAGCCATTCGACTGGCGAGGCAGAAACTATGTAGCCGTAGATAAGTTGACTGTCCTCCGACCCTCATCCCTCGGCAATGATGATACGACAACCTATCACTATATCTTATATAGTAGTAGATGATGTCTTAGTATTACATTATGTGAGTTCATCTTGATTCTGTTACGTTCTTCAAATACTATATATGATAAGATCATATACTACACCATATGTACAGAACATAGATGATTCACACTAATGTATGCTAGAATGAATTTTGGGTTGTGTATTCTGAGCGGCTGGCTTGGGGCGGGTGCGGTGGGCTTGGGGCGGGTGCGTCGGGGCTATTTGCAACCGACGCACACCCATAAGTACTCTTCATATATATATGCAACCGAACTACTGGGCGGCGGGCTTGGGGCGGCGGGCTTTGGTCGGGGGCGGCGGGTGGCTTTGCTTCTCAAATTCATCTGAGTTTATATATTGGCTAAATAATGTGTTATCCATATTGGGTGTTCCATTAGTTTGGTGGTGTTTGGATTAGTAAATGTGAATATATATGGGGTTTGGATTCATGGTGTATATGTTCACTGTCTCAAAGATAGTGCGAGTTCTATCAGTTGTGTGCTTCTGTATAGATGTATATATCTATACATCTAGCTGTGATATACATATGTGTATGTGATAATCTCAGTTAGCGACGGACTAGTTACCGGTTAGCGACGGATATTTCCAGCTCCATTAATTGTATTAATCTACGGTACGACATGGTGACGGATATTCCCTGTAGCCATTCGACTGGCGAGGCAGAAACTTTGTTGCCGTAGATAAAGTTGCCTGTCCTCCGACCCTCATCCCTCAGCAATAATGATACGACAACCTATCACTATATCTTATATAGTAGTAGATGATGTCTTAGTATTACATTAGTGAGTTCATCTTGATTCTGTTACGTACGTCCTTCAGATACTAGATACGATAAGGTTAACATATACTACACGATATGTATACAGAATATAGATGATTCACACTAATGTATGCTAGAATGAATCTTGGGTTGTGTTCTGAGCCATCCGTTCTCACACTTAAAACACATAGGAATTAGTAGTGTGAGAGCGCCGGAGAGAGTGAGAGCGCCGGAGGGGAGGAGGAGAGAGAGAGAGAGTAAAATGGTACGACATGGTGAAGTAGTACTGTATTTTGGCTCCATTCCAGCTCCATTTGAACTACGGTACGACATGGTGATCCGGACATAGTACTTGCAGCCATTCGACTGGCGAGGCAGAAACTATGTAGCCGTAGATAAAGTTGACTGTCTTCCGACCCTCATCCCTCGGCAATGATGATACGACAACCTATCACTATATCTTATATAGTAGTAGATGATGTCTTAGTATTACATTATGTGAGTTCATCTTGATTCTGTTACGTTTTTCAAATACTATATACGATAAGATCATATACTACACCATATGTACAGAACATAGATGATTCACACTAATGTATGCTAGAATAAATTTTGGGTTGTGTATTCTGAGCCATCCGTTCTCACACTTGAAGATAAATTTTCAGTATAACGACGGATATTAGGTTACTCTTCAGTATAATTGATGTCTTTTCTTGGATAATTGGTGTGCATTAAATTCGTATGTGCATATTTCGTCTATGTAATTTTTGGATATATACCTACGCTGGGTTATAAGCGATGATCTGATATACAAAGGAGGTGCTGCCGAAATTTTTGTAGACATTTGGATACATTGTATGTTCGGATATTTTTTTATGTTTGGATAATTTAATGTTGGATATTGGATATATTGTGTTGGTAATATTTTGTTGGATATTGGATACGTTGGATATTGGTGTCGGATATGGATATTTTGTATATGGATATATGGTGTTGGATATTGGATACGTTGGATATTCGTGTTGGATATGGATATATGGTGTTGTATATGGATATTTTGCATGTTTGATATTGTGTTGGATGTGTTGCACAAACAGGAAAGAGTCTGTTTTCAGTATTATTTTTTTCAAAAATTAGAAGTTAGCGACGGACTGGCGACCACTCAGCGACGGATAGTCCGTCGCTAACTGGAGAAACTGAGTTTAGCGACGGAGTAGCGACGGAAAAAACCGTCGCTACCTGGAGCATTTCAATAAAGCGACGGATTGGCGACGGACCATCCGTCGCTATCTGTAGGAGTTTTAATGTATCGACGGATTGGCGACGCAATATCCGTCGCTACCTGGAGAATTTTACATTGAGCGACAGTTTAGCGACGGAACGTCCGTCGACCTAGTTCTGTTTGATGTCCATAAATTTTGCTGTTAGCGACGGATGTTTTGTCGCTGATACGCTTTTACCGACAAATTTACGATGGATTAGCGACGGATATTGCGTATCAGAAAATCACTGATACGGTTTTGCCGACTCTTTAGCGACGGAGTATTCCGTCGCTAAACCTATATCTTGATACATGTTTTGACGAAAGCTAGTCGGTAATCCGTCGCTATATATATTTAAATGAGCCGACGGTATTCCGTCGCTAAGTCGTCGCTGAGCGACGGAGTAGCGACGGATATGTTTTAGCGACGAGGTTATTCCCGACGGCTGTTTTACCAAAATATCCGTCGGTAATCCGTCGGTATTTATTTTTGGCGACGGAATACCGACGGATAGGGCCGTCGGTAAATTCATGTATTTTGGTAGTGGATGCACAATGGAAAAAGCGGTTCGAACAGAGAGAACCTCCTACAGAAGATGAGGTCATACAAGTGGACCTCGGCAACGAATCTTCTGTAAAATCGATCTTCGTCAGTAAAAGCCTAACAGACAAAGAGCGAGAATCGCTACTGGAACTTGTCAAAGGATACATTGATGTGTTCGTATGGAGCTATGAAGACATGTCAGGGTTAAATCTTGACATTGCTCTCCACAAACTCAACATTCGGCCGGATGCAAAGCCAGTCAAGCAACAACAGCGACGCTTTCGCCCAGGCATCATGGATGCGATCGAAGCCGAAGTCAACAAACTAATAGCCAGCGGCTTCATTCGTGAGGAGCAACATCCAGATTGGGTCACCAATATAGTACCAGTCCTCAAGAAGAATGGAAAGATTCGAATCTGCATCGACTTCCGTAATCTGAACGAAGCATGTCCTAAAAATGAATTCCTCCTCCCTATCACGGACATCATGATTGACAATATCTGTGACTTTGAACGTATGTCATTCATGGATGGCTTCTCGGGGTACAACCAAATCAAGATGTCTCCTGACGACAAAAAGCACACATCATTCCGAACACCGATTGGCACGTATTGCTACACAGTCATGCCTTTCGATTTAAAGAATGCTGGTGCCACATATCAAAGAGCCATGAGTATCATCTTCAGGGACCACTTACGCAAGACGGTGGAGTGCTACGTTGATGACATCGCCGTCAAGAGTCGCTGTAAGGGAGACCATCTGCAGGATCTGAGGACGGTATTTGACCTGATGCGAGCGCACAATTTGAAAATGAACCCTACGAAGTCCTTCCTGGGCGTATCCAGCAGAAAGTTCTTAGGCTTCATCATCACCGCCCAGGGTATCCACGTAGACCCTGAGAAGACAAAGGCAATCATGGAGATGGGTCCCCCGAGAAATCTCTGCGAACTCAGAGGCCTTCAAGGGAGGCTAGTTTACATTAGGAGGTTCATTTCTAACCTCTCAGGGCAATGTCGACCATTCACCCACCTCATGAAGAAAGGCGTCTCGTTCGTATGGGACGAAGAATGTCAGCGGGCCTTCGACAGCATCAAAGAATATTTGTCGAACCCTCCAGTCCTGGTGGCCCCGGTCACTGGAAAACCATTCCTGCTCTACGTACGAGCAATGGAACATTCTCTCGAAGCTCTGCTGGCACAAAATAACGATATAGGCCATGAACAAGCCATATATTACCTCAGCCGAATGATGATTGGGCCAGAGCACCGATACACCGCTGTGGAGAAGGAATGCCTTGCCCTAGTGTTCGCCATTCAGAAAATACGGCACTATGTCACCGGATAAATGATACATGTTATCTTACGAGTCAACCCTCTCAAGGTCCTCATGACTAAACCAGGGGCGCTCAGCTCTCGCCTCGCTACATGGGCAATATTGCTGTCCCCTTATCATATGATCTTCGTCCCGTAAAAGGCTGTTAAAGGTCAAGTCCTCGCAGACTTTTTGGCAGCCCACCCAGGCTCGGAGTCGTCCAAGATATATGAAGAAATCCCAGATGAGGTCGCCGACTCGCATGCAACCTCTCACAATGATATATGGCGAATGTTCTTCGACGGCGCTTCGAGAACTAGACCCAAGGACAACATCGTCGTCGGAGTCGGGGTGGTGCTAGTCTCCCCTTCCGGATTGGTGATTAACCGCGCTTATTCTCTCACAGAGCCCTGCTCTAACAATGTGGCCGAGTGCAACGCTCTGGTCATTGGCCTCCAACTTACAAGAGAGCTGGGGGTAGAATACCTTGAAGCGTACGACGATTCTCAGTTAATCGTCAATCAGATCCGGGGCTCATACGAGGTCCGCCACGAAGACATGATCCCCTATCACCAGATAGCAATCGACATTATCTCATCGTTCGAGGGGTTCTTCATCGAACATATTCCCAAACTCCGAAATATCGAAGCCGATGCCTTGGCAGGTCTGGCCGCTTCTCTAGCAGTGCCAAATCATACTCATCAATCAGTAGATGTGATAGGCCACGAACTGGTCTGCCCCAAGAACAATGTGTAATTCGTGGCGAGTTATTCTGCCTAGACGATCGATGATGCCCCCGATTGGAGACAACAATTCATCGACTTCGTCGTCTACGATATCCTGCCCGAGAACCCAAAGGAGGCCACCTCCATCAAACGACGTTCCCTCAGATTCTTCTACGATACAGAGAAAAAAATGTTGTATCGCCGATCCTATGATGGAGTATTGCTTCGGTGTCTGTCAAACGCAGAAGCCAAAGAAGCCGTACGAGAAGCTCATGACGGTGTCTGCGGAGCCCATCAGCATGGCCCTAAATTGCAAGACCGTCTCCGCCGAATGGGCTACTATTGGCCCACGATGGTGGCAGATGCGATAGACTATACGAGAAAATACAAAGCTTGCCAAGTCCACGCAGACTTCATTCACCAGCCATCCGAATTTTTACATCCAACAGTGGCATCCTGGCCCTTCGAAGCATGGGGAATGGACATCATCGGTCCAATTACTCCACCTTCCTCCCGTGGACATCGCTTCATACTTGCGATCACGGATTACTTCTCCAAATGGACAGAAGCTGTGCCACTTGCAGAAGTCAAAACCTCAAACGTGATCTGCTTCCTCAAGCATCACGTCATCTATCGCTTTGGACTGCCCCGAAGGATCATCCACGATAATGGTCCGCAGTTTGCAAGCCACGCTTTTTATCTGTTCTGCGATAAACATCGCATCCAGAATATTGCTTCGATACCGTACAACCCGACAGCGAACGGGTTGGCAGAGGCATTCAACAAAACAATCATCAAACTCCTCAAGAATTTTGTCTCTTCCAACAAACGCAATTGGAACGAGAAGCTCGGTGAATGTTTATGGGCGTACCGTACTACAGTCCGAACGGCCACAGGGAATACACCATTCTCCCTGGTATATGGCAGTGAGGCAGTCCTCCCATTGGAGACTCAAATACCCTCACTCCGCGTCGCCCTCACTTATCAATTGACGGCGGATGACAACTACAAACGTCGACTGCAAGAGTTAGAGGCCTTGGATGAAAAGCGTCTTCTGGCTCAGCAAAGGATCGAGCTATAGCAAGCCCGCATCTCTGGAGCCTTCAACAAGAAGGTTAAAATCAGAACATTCCAAGCGGGCGATCTCGTTTTGGCAGTCCGGAGGCCGATGGTTATGACTCACAAGACTGCCGGCAAGTTCCAGCCAAAATGGAAAGGTCCATTCATCATTGAGGCTGTATTCTCCAACGCTGCTTACCGCCTCGCAAAACAGAATGGGGATTTGCTTATGTTGCCCGTCAATGGCAAGTTCCTAAAGAAATATTATGTCTAAACGACATATTCTAGATCATCGAGTCATGTGCCCGCTGGTGCCGCTGAACTCGCTTTCACAAATTACCGAGTCATGTACCCGCTGGTGCCGCTGAACTCTCATCCACAAAAAATTCCAAATTTTCGAGTTATGTACCCGCTGGTGCCGCTGAACTCACCTCTCCAAAATTCCAGATTTTTGAGTCATGTACCCGCTGGTGCCGCTGAACTCATATCAACAAGATTCCAGATCATTCAGTCATGTACCCGCTGGTGCCGCTGAACTCACATCAACAAAATTCCAGATCATTGAGTCACGTACCCGCTGGTACCCCTGAACTCACCCTCACAAAATTCCAGATCATTGAGTCACGTACCCGCTGGTACCGCTGAACTCACACTCACCCTTCTCCAGATTTTCGAGTCACGTGCCCGCTGGTACCACTGAACTCACCCTCATAATTCTCCAGATTTTCGAGTCATGTACCCACTGGTGTCGCTGAACTCACATCCACAACATCCCAAATTATCGAGTCGCGTACCCGCTGGTGCCACTGAACTCACACTTTCATAATATCGAGTCATGTACCCGCTGGTGCCTCTGAACTCACATCCCGGTCACTCTTTCAGATAGTAAGTCATGTATGATCATACCTCTGAACTTTCTTCCTGGAAGAGATCCTCCCTCATGATCTAATACCCGCGCTCCCAGTGCACAAAAAAGGTAATCGATCCACAAATTGCCAAAACGACCATGTCCTCATTACCTCTGAGTCATTTCACTTCCGCCAAAAACAAATCACCCCCTTACATAGAACTTCCATGTCCTCATTACCTCTGAGTCGTTCTATGTACCCCCTCTTCATTGAGCCCACTCCTGCCATGTCCTCATTACCTCTGAGCAGGAAGGCCCCGTCAAAGAAACTCTCATGCTCACCATGTCCTTAGTACCTCTGAGTAAGTATGACCGTTCCCTTTAACTTGTTGCCCGTATCCAAAACCAGGGTACGTTAGGGGCAATGGGTCCATGCAAAACGTCCCAATAAGATGATTATTACAAAGCAAAAGAGTGAAGCAAATATATTCCATTCATTCAGAAATCGGTTACATCCACGCGATTACAAGAAAGTTCTTCATGCAGACAAGAAGAAAAGCAAAACAAAGCAAAGACTACAGATAGACATTTACAAGAAACCTCTAAAACCCTAGTTGCAGAAGCGCGTATACAACTCCCTCAACCACCTTACATACGAAGGGTGCAATTGAAAAAGATCCTCGCCCAGAATAGGAGAATTAGAATTTCCGGCGCTGCCGCCCTCAGCAGTCTCGATAGTAGGGAGGATGTCATCCCTCTCAGGCGCCGGTTCTTCTTTTATCGCCTCCTCCTTAACGGAGGAAGGCCCCTGATTGATGTCAGGAGACAGCGGCTCCTCTGTCACTGCAATCTCAGCATTCGGTGGAGACACTACAAGAACCAAAGACGAAAAAAAATGATGATGAATGATGAAAACAGTCAGAAGATATTCAGAGATGCTCATGCGGCCCGTTTAAGACAACTGTTATGCGGTTCATGGGACGTGTATACGGATCATGTAATTTGAAAAACTCGTATCAAATGATTGTGCACGAAGCATGCAGCAGAGCAGCCTCTGTTAGGGTTTCAAAGTACCCAATCTTCTACACAGTCCTTACCTTCGATGGCAACATGAACGTCAAGACGAACGGGGGGTACATCAGTCGAAGACGAAGCCGATTTCCTACTCTTCGCCACAGCCTTCTTCACCACCTTGGAAGCCCTAGGTGCCATCGCTGTCTGTCGGTCAGAGGAAGAAAACAAGGCAGAAATCTTAGTCAAGAGGAGTCTAAGAGAGAAGTCCCCCCAAATACCCTTCTATTTATAGAGAAAGGAGGACCACAGACCGACGCCTCGTACAACGTAGTCGACTCTTCGGCTATCGAGACAAACTAGCTAATTAAAGATCAGAAACTCTTGGGATCCTGCCCCGAAAAGAGTTGCACGCATGACATAATGACGTGGCAATGAATTATGCGGCTGAGACATCCCTGCGGTTCAAAAGTCTCTGCGGCTAAGCTATCCACGCGGCTGAAACAATTCTGTGGCTCGAAAGTTCATGCGGTTGAAACTTCTATGCGGCCAAGACATCTAGGTAGCTAGGACCTTATATGCGGCTAGAAAGAGCTTCCACACGGCCATGCTTCTTATTCAAAGTATTTCAATTTTGCAAATTGAAAACTTTGAAGGGAGTCTTGTAGAAGCATGGAAAATAATAAAGAAAGAGCCATGCGGCCAGGAAACCCTATGCGGCTCAGAAGACCCATGCGGCTCAACGAGTCTATGCGGCTCTGTGATCTCCATACGGCTCAGAAGAGAAGACACGTGGCTTGCAAATAGTTCTCCCCTCCGTACTGTACTGTATTAATTGCTTGGACGGCTGACCACTATGACGAAGCGACAGGCCTGACATAAAGAGGCAATTATGACTCTGTCATAATGACAGAATCCTAGGAAATCAAAGAAAATCTCTGGCACATCCCACCGAGATCCTGAAAACACCACGCAGCCTAGACACGTGGACAGTCATATATGGCTCGAGCGGAGACTCCCCATGCGGCTCAGGCTGAAGTTGTCCTATACGGCCCAGATCGAAATAGCCCTATGCGGCTAAAGCAGACGCAGTCCTATGCGGCTCACAAGGATCATCTCCATGCGGCTCACTACCCATTATATAGTCCAGATCATTATATGGTCCGAAGATTCGGGGGCCAATCCCCAAGCTGCCCTGACAAGTAGCCAGGCTCATGCGGCTTAAACTTTATACGGCTCAATCCTTATGCGGCTCAGTGATTCCCAGGACACGTGTCATAAAGCCAATCAATTTTCCAGATTTACTGCAAATCAAAGATTGGGTTAAATCCCAATAATCTGGGACACGTGGCAGGAGAATGAATTAAACTTATTCATTCAGAATCGCGGACATCAGCAAATCATCATCAGAAAGATTTATTCCAATCAGCATTAATTACTGAGAGGATTTGGCACAATCCATATCAATGGCCCAGATTTATTACACTCAAAGTTAATGGCCCAGATTGATCAATCAATAGGCCGTCGCCATTTTAAAGGGCAATCATTGTAAACCCTAATGAGGCCCTCCCATTCTTATAAATAGCAGGGTGCCATTCCCTTGCAAAATATATAGAGAAAAATATACAGATAGATACATACAGAGAGAGATTTTCTCGAGATCAGAGAGAGCACCAGGATACTTGGAGAGTAAGAAGTAGAGAGAGAGCAAAGAGAGCATTTCTTCCAACGCCAAGCAACCTTCTGGAGCCAAGGCTGCACACCGATAGTCCAAGGAGTAAGGCAGAGCTGCCGTCGCTTTCTCGAGCCTCTATTGTCATCCCCCAGAATCTAAAATAAATAATTATACTTAGACTGCTGTACCTAGGTTTTCGTCCCTAGGCTTTCTTTGTACAAGCGAGTTTGTAACGTGAAGTAAAAGTCCAGTCCTCCGATAATTGTTCTGCTCTTTTATATTTCATGGCAAACAGCAATCTCTTTCCTGATGGTCATCGGTTCTTCCTTGACCTCGACCTTTGATAACACCTCCTCCTTAACAGTCACCGGCTCTTGTTTGACGACGGGGACTTCCTCCGTGTCGACCTCCTAGGGTTCCTTGCCTCGGTCCCTTCCTCGGCTAGCAGTACCACCTCGGGGAATCTTGGGAGCCATCTCTCTGACAATAGAAATTTTTATATAGGGTAAAGAAATTTACTCAAATTATAAAAAAAATAAGAAGTTTATCGAAATTTTCAGCCACATATGATATCCACCTCGGGGAGTCTTGGGAGCCTTCTCCTCTCTTCCACCATGGCTCTGGACCCATCTGCTCCTCCCTACTTTCCTTCTTCTTATTTGACTCTCTCAGCCACATATGATATCCAGCTCAAGCGTAGAGTCGGGGGAGAAGAAGTGGGCAGGAAGAGGAGGGGGAACCAGCACAGCCGGCGGCATGACCTGGAGGAAGTACATAGGTTTTGCTGGAGTTGTTGGCAATTTTTCCAGGATGGTGTTGAGCAGTAAGTGTAGAGTCGGCCGACTCTACACTTGCTCCTCAACACCATCCTGGAAAAATTGCCATCACCTCCAGCAAAACCTTTGTACTTCCTTCAGGTCATACCGTCGGCTGTGCTGGTTCCCCCTCCTCTTCCTGCCCACTTATTCTCTCCCGACTCTACACTTGAGCTGGATATCATATGTGGATGAGAGAGTCAAATAAGAAGAAGAGAAGTAGGGAGGAGCAGATGGGTCCAGAGCATGGATGAAAGAGAACTAGAAAGTACTGAACCTCTCTGGCTTTTGGAGGGGCAAGATCGGGATGGGTTTGATGAACAGTGCGCGAGTATTGTTCATTAGTTAATTTTTTTTCTATTCGTATATATCTATATATATAATACTTAAAATACCCAAAATTTCCTTGAAAAATTTCCAAAATTTATTTTTAAAAATAAATTTCTGAAATAAATCTATAAATATTTATATAGCAATATAATTTCATATTTGTAACTTGTGAATATAATTATTTATTTGTAAAAATACATAATCTCTACATACACTAAATATACTAAAGGTTTATTGCACATATACTTTTCATTAAATAAATATAAAAGGTTTCTAAATAAAATCCAGAATGTGATGTAAAAATATTTCAATATTTTTGCATATATATCTAAATATCTATTAAATCTTTTGCATACTAACCTGGATATAATTAATATATAAACCCTTTGTAACGCCCCAGTCCCAAAATACGTAGGACTAGGAACGTAGACATGCCAGCTGTACTCATACGAAGTATACTCCAATATATGAAAATCTCGTATGAATACATAAGCTGTAAAATACAGTAGAACCATAACTAATCTCATCCACACAAAAATAAATAAAAGATATCATATAATGAAAATGAATTGTCTTGATACAATATGTTAGGCGGAGACAAATCCACTACCCACAAGTAAAGGAAAATACATGACAAAAGAAATAATTTTGGCGAGCGAAGTGAAGACGATCCAAGTGTAATCATTCTCGAAGAAATAGAGATGATCACGACTAGAGCTAGAACACCTGCTAAAAATAAGAGCACACACCTGGCAAGATAACCAGGTCCTCAGAGGGACGTAACAAGACACATAATATCATGCCATATAAACTGAATAAATATTGCTCAAATAAATAAGTCAATTAAATTATATCATGGTCCAATACACACCTATTGAACTAGCTTACCATTCCCCCAACCAAACAAGTACAGGAGATGGTAAACTAATTCACGATGATGTATCTTTCCATGATATGAATCCAATATGGTATCCGAACCCCAACAAAGTTCAATACCTTCTCATCGAAGTAGTAAGTCACACCTACAACCAAACAAGGACAAGATGTGATAAACTAATCCGCGACAAGTTATTGTTCCAAGCCATGGTCAGATACAAGTACCCAAACCAAAAGTACTCATACCTAACGGTAACCGTTCTAAGTAAAATGTAGTTAAGAACAATCCTTCCTACGCATGGGCCCTGGCTAAATAGGATCGACATGGTCCCCCCTTGGGGTACCAGAGACCCAATTAGTAAGAGCATAACGTTCCGCAGAACGTCAGTGGCCGTCAGTAATCATGGGTCATCAACCCCGTATCTCCAGCGGAGCTTCCGAGTCACAAAGGAAAGTGTATCGAAGCCCATACGCTAAGGAATTGCCCTCCCCGCCTAATGCCTACTATGTTGTATCCACAACACAAAACCTCTATTAACCGCTAAGTCAAACTAAACATGCAACCTCTATTAGCGGTTAATTCTATCGCACGGCCATCCAGTCACGCATGTTCGCGTTCTACATGCGACACACAACTTCGTGGTACAACGTGCCAAGGACAATGAATGCAACACACAAGGTGGCCCCTTAAATCTAGGTTTAATGAGTAAGAAAAATAATACATAGCAGAAAATATAACTGAACAGTAAGTTCTAACAGGTTATGCCATGTATCACAGTTTATTTTGCATAAAAAAAATAATGAATAATGTATGAAATATGAGCTAAAATAAATAAACAGCAAATGGCAAGGTGTCTTGCCTGGTAGGACGCCTGGTGTACTGCAATGATCAATATGGCACAAACTGCGACTTCGATGTAACAACTACACAAGGTGACCTCTGATGGTGTCACGGACAGTTCCATTGGGTCCAAAGGGTCAGTTTAGTTAAGGTAGACATAAGGTGGTACGAATTTGGTGACAGAATAGGAATAAGAGGATCGGTTACGGACAGGAGAGAAATCACAGAATAATGGATAAATAATAAGATATAGAAAACTATTTATAATACTTGAAAACTAGTCTTTATGAGTCAAAATAATTATAGCAAAAAAATACTTAAATTCAAGAAAATCGTTTTATTTTGGCCAAAACTCTAAGTTTGTCAAAAATAGAATTTCTAGGAAGAAACTAAATTTTTATTTGTCCAAAAATATTTTAAATAATTATATAAAAATATAAGAAAATATTTTAGGACTGCTGAGTTGCCAAACATAATTTTGGAATAGGTTAACTATCTATTTATTTAATAAAACAAAGTAATAACAATAATATTAATAATAGTAATACTTATAGTAACATGCATACTAATAATATATGTAGTTTTTACATTAAAAATTACACTATAAGTAGAATGATAATAATAATAATAATAATAATTTTAATAATAATAATCATATGATAATAATAATAATAATAATAATAATAATAATAATAATAATCATATATATAATATAATGATGATGATAATAATAATAATAATAATAATAATAATAATAATAATAATAATAATAATAATAATAATAATAATAGTAATAATAATAATAATAATAATAATAATAATAATAATAATAATAATAATAATAATAATAATAATAATAATAATAATAATATAACATCCTAATGCCATAGTTAATACAAAAAACGAAACACACAACTTCAAAAAAAACACAGAACCCAAAGCAGAAGAATAAAGAATGGAAAGAAGGAGAGAGAAAGGCAAAGGAGAGGGAGTGAGAAGGAGAGGGAAGCGGGAGAAGGAGAGTGAGGCGAGCGGAGCAGAGATCCGGCGGCGGTCGGTTATTTGGGTGCGGGCGGTCGGGAGAGGGAAGGAGCGGGAGGCTGCGATGGAGGAGGGTGGCCGGTGATGGGGTTTCATGCGGTGGAGGGAGGTCGGCACTGTCGACGCTCGCGACGTTGGGTCCAGGTGCGGGTGCGGCGGTGAAGGGCGGAGTGGGTGTGCTCGGTGGGGTTTTACAAGGAAGTGGCGGCGGTGGGAACACTGGATCTGGCCACGCGGCTCGCCGGAGGTCGGCGACGCGGGGACGGGGAGGACGAAGCTCAGGTTAGGATTTCTTCTTATATTCTGATTTGAGGACGGGAATCGTGGTGGTGGCGGTAGATGACTGATATGGTGGTTGGTGCTGTCGGGGCTTAGACAGATGGTCGAGGTAATGTCGGAGAGGCGGCGGTATTTTTATTAGTCCCTGGTGGTGGCGGTGTGGGCTGCCGCGACGATGGCCGCGGTGGGGTGTAGGTAGGCTGGGGTGATGGGAAAAAATTTGTGGGCGGAGGTGTTTGGCCACAGCGAGGCTGGCAGTGTGTCGGAGAGGAACGGCCACGTTGGTGGCAGTTGTAGAGGGTGGTCGCAGAAGTGGTAGTAGGTGGCCGGGTTGGGTGGTTGGGTATTCCATGCTGCCGAGAGTCGGGACGAAGGTGGGCGACAATGGTGGTGCGGGATGATGTGGTTGGTTGGGAAGACGGGTGGTCGGGGAGTCGGGCAAGGAGGAGGAGATGGCCGGAGGGCCGAGGGCAAGGCTTAGTTTTAGGGATTCGTTTGTGTCAGGATTATCCGACACGGGAAGGAGATAATGTACATGTAAACATGGAATAAGATGTTGGTCACGGACATGATGCACTCCTACTATGGTTGTGGAATTTTGTGGGTGTGAGAAATTTATGGAGGAGTACCTGCCTATTTATAGGATGTGGAAATTTTCAGTTGGATAAGAATTAAGAATATTTAAACCCAATTAGAATATTCAATCTATTAATTTAGGTTATTTCTATGGGCACTACCAAAATTGCTAGGGGCATCAATTGCTAGGGGGCAGCCCATGAATGTGGAGAAATTGCTAGGGGGCACCCAAAAATTGCTAGGGGCAGCCCAACCCCCCCAAACCCAAAATTTTTATTTTATTTTCATTATTGACTCTCTCTCCTCAAGAAGAAAAGAAAGAAAGCTCTCTTCCTCTCCCTCTCCATCTCCTAAACCCTAATTTCTTCTTCTCCATCACTCCATTCTCAATCCCTCCACGAAGATTATCGAAGAGATGACACGCAAGTCAAAGCAACCGGAATCCAGGTACGTTCTTCCCTAATTTTTTCGAAATTTTTTTATATTATATTCGAAACCCTAGAATTGGTTTCATTCTTGAAAAAGTTTTTGTAAAATAGGTTTATAATCTCTTGCACGTTCCCTTCCCTTATTTTCGAACACAAGAAACCCAAAATTTATGTTGAAACCCTAACCCTAGAACACGACAAAATAGGATTTCGGTATTGGAGTTCGGGTTCACGACAGTAGGACTGCCAGAAATGTGGCAGTCCTAATGAAAATTAGGACTGCCACAGTCCTGGCAGACCTATTCTGAAAGAGGACTGCCAGGACTGTGGCAGTCCAAATTTTTATTAGGACTGCCACATTCCTGGCAGTCCTACTTGTTATGACATATATGAGTTGGGTAAGTGCATGCTGTTTCTATTACTTAATAAGTGTATATTGTCATACAGTCCACCGAACAAAAGAATACGGCCCACCGCGTCAAAGCGGAAGGAACGCACGGAACGTCCTCGCGAGTGTCCGATAACAATTACCAAACCGGCGCCCGAAGCTCGGTCTCAGACATCGCCACCGGCACGTCAAGCTCGGTTGAAGCAACGAGCACCTACTCCTACACCTCCTTCCGACGACGACGAGGACGGCGACCTGCCAATTGCCCAACTCCTATCACGTCAAGAGGGTTCTGCTCCATTTGAGGAGGTCGGTCCTTCTGAGGAGGTCGGTCCTTCTGAGGAGGCCGGTCCTTCTGAGCCGCCTGTCCGTCCGCCCGGTTGCTCAATGTTGGTTTCTTTTGAGAACCACATTGCGTATGAAATATGGAAGAACCCGGTATGTACATGACATTTGTAAACTACCAGTTTAGTATACTTTTCAAATATGTATTTTATAATTGATATGTGTTTTGTTGTATACAGAGGACATATCGTATCCTTAGGGTTGTGAGTCACGGAAAGAAAACCGGCAGTTTACAAGCTTATCCGAGGCCGTCCGGAGCAAAATCATACCGAGCGGCTTGCACAATTTGGCACAAAACGCCTACCGAACAATGGATAGTGCCCTCATATCCGCCTTCGTGGAGAGATAGCACCCGGAGACGAACACATTTCATCTTCCAGCAGGGGAGATGACCATTACACTCGACGACGTCTACCAGATATTGGAGCTGCCAGTGACCGGGCGTGTAATGACCAAAGAATATTACACGAATGAGAAATCCGTGAAATGGTACGAGAAGATCATCAAGTTCGTCTCAGATCACCTTGGAGTTACGGCTACGAGTTTTACAACTCTAACAGGCTTCAAGAAGTCGTACGGAATTTCTCTATCATTTCTGGTGGACCAGTTCATGGATATGGAGGTGGATGACGATGACGAAGAGACGGTCGACGCGGTGGCTCGTGCGTATATGTTGTTCGTCCTGAGAACGGTCGGCATTCCGGACAAGTTTGGTACGTCGATACATGCTCGGTACATGCTAAACATATCTGAAGTGGATGACTTCATGGAGATATCCTGGGGAAGCGGTATCCTGGCCAACCTTTA
Organism: Iris pallida; assembly: GCA_029216955.1. Classification (NCBI taxonomy): domain Eukaryota; kingdom Viridiplantae; phylum Streptophyta; class Magnoliopsida; order Asparagales; family Iridaceae; genus Iris; species Iris pallida. Next base: position 3,330,421 of record JANAVB010036220.1, read on the forward strand.
CCGCGAGCTCGGCATCGTATCCCGTGTCGGGACTAAGACTATGGCCGGCTGTCAGACTCTGCTACATGTAAGAAAACTTCTAACAATTTAATCTTGTATACTTAAATTTGTTGTTTTAATTTTTACTATTCATTTATAAATTGAATAGGCATGGATATACGAGCACTTTCCGATGCTTAGACGGGCTGACAAAAATCCAGCGTATCTTGAACACCTTTCCCGAGTGTGTCGATGGAGGCCATACCAGCTGGAAAAAAAATTGGCAGACCCTGGCTTCCATTCGTGAAGTATTAGACAATTTGGTACCAGAAGAGGTACTATTTTTTGACAAACTTTTTTATGTTAATTTTGTATTGTTGTTAACTTTATTTCTACAGATTTTTTGGAATCCGTACCGGGATTTATGTTAGTTGAATCGTGAGGTCCAACCAGTTTTTTTATTTCATGGCATGATCACATGCTATGAAATCACGGAGCCGTACATGCTTGACAGAGTACTTCGTCAGTTCGGCTTCGTGCAAACTGTGCCGAAGCGCACATTACGGCTGTTGGAGCCTCCGTGCGGAACCCAACCTTTAAGTTACAAACCGACGGAATTCGACTGGGTGACCGACTTTTACTCGGAGTGGCAACGACATGTACTTCGGGAATCTGAGAGACGACCGGTCACCGAGATGGCCGACTGCAGTGAGGACTACATGCAGTACTTTCTGGGGGTCGGACATCCTAAGTTGTCGAACCCTACCAACCCGGGTCCCGTGGCCGTCGGAGCAGTTGGAGCTCTTCCTTCCAAGAATGCCTTATATGCTGGGTTGGTGAGAATAGCGAGTTCCGTATTTGTAATAAGACTGAGATTTTCATGTTTGTAGACTTAATTCATTTATACTTTCATTTTCAGTCTCAAAGGGTGAAGGAGTTGGCGCAGACACTCCGGAGAGGTTGCCAAAGTGATGAGCATGTTGCCGTCACCAACGAGCTTGAGCGCATCGACGACGTGGTCGACTTCTCCTTCATGAACAATCAGGAGTCTCGTTCCAAGGCCCGACATGATATGTAGATAGATTTCAATATTTTTTATGCTTCAAACTTTAGTTGGCTGTGGATTAGTAACGTACATTTGACTTATTATTGTGGATATTTTCCTTGTTTGAAACTTAATTTGGATGTGGAATGTTTGGGACTAAGTAGTTGTGATGAATTATTGTATTTGTGATGATTTTAACTCTTTGTGGCAATTTGAACTCTGTGGCAATTTGAACTTTTTGGCAATTTGAACTCTGTGACAATTTGAACTATGTGGCAATTTCAACTTTTGTGATGAATCTTAACTCTGTGGCAATTTGTGATGAATTTTAACTCTGTGTGTTGAGTCCCACAAAGAAATCATCACATAGAGATTCATAGGTAGGACTGCCCAACCCATGGCAGTCCTACACTGAAGTAGGACTGCCAGGGTCCTGGCAGTCCTAACCAAAACTTGCTGTTACAGCAAGTTTTGGATAGGACTGCCAGCATCCTGGCAGTCCTACTTCAGTGTAGGACTGCCATGGTTGTGGCAGTCCTAACTATGAATCTCTGTGTGAATTTCATTCACACATAAATTCATCACAGAGACTCATAGTTAGGACTGCCCAACCCATGGCAGTCCTACACTGAAGTAGGACTGCCAGGGTCCTGGCAGTCCTAACCAAAACTTGCTGTTACAACAAGTTTTGGATAGGACTGCCAGCATCCTGGCAGTCCTACTTCAGTGTAGGACTGCCATGGTTGTGGCAGTCCTAACTATGAATCTCTGTGTGAATTTCATTCACACATAAATTCATCACAGAGATTCATAGCTAGGACTGCCCAACCCATGGCAGTCCTATACTGAAGTAGGACTGCCAGGGTCCTGGCAGTCCTAACCAAAACTTGCTGTAACAGTAAGTTTTGGTTAGGACTGCCAGGACCCTGGCAGTCCTACTTCAGTGTAGGACTGCCATGGGTTGGGCAGTCCTGATACTGATAAGACACAGGTTGGGTAGGCACATATAACACAGGTTGGTCCGGCACATATAACACAGGTAGACACAGGTAAACACATATAACACAGGCAGGCACATATAGTACACAGGTAGGCACATATAACACAGGTACGCAAAATCAAGCACATATAACTCAAAATTTACTCTATATATATTACTGGACTTCATATTTCACTGTATACAAAAGTGGTCCTCCATATACAAAATGTTAGACGGTAAATATATCTATACTTAGTCGATTTTGACGTCGTAGTGGTCAGCAGGTAAGTCTCTTGGCTCCTCAATCTTCAACAACCTCTTACAATGGTTGATCTGCTCAACGAAAGGTGTGGTCCAAGTGATGGCTTCGACCGGTGCTCTTTTGTACCAAACTGTTGAAGGTGGAGGAATCGGAGAATGAGCGATCATCTTTAGTACAACGAAGTGATCCCCGATCAGACCTATAGTACATAGGTTAGACACTCCGTGGTCCGTCGGAGGAGCGCACATCAGAAAGAATGTATTGTTAATATCCGACGAGATAAGTACAACAGGTATCATGTACCTATTAGCAAATAAATAGCCGGCAGACGGGACTGACATATAGTGGTCTGTCCCGGTAACACTGTCGGTACAAGGGATACTTAACAACAAACTTGCAACCGTTTCTTCGCTTAGGATGCGGGAGTAGAATGAAAGACGAGTCTCTAACTCCTCGTACAGCTTCTGCCTCACCCGTCTCCATCCGTCTTTGTCATCATAACCAAGATGCATTGCAAGGGCATGAAATCCGCAATGGCCATCACCAGGGACATCGACAATAGACCAAATGTAACTTCGAAGCGCAGGTTAAAATTTTTCAATATACAAACTCGTTGTTTGGCTTGCAACTGTATCTTTTCTTGGGAGATCCATTTTCTCCTTTTTTCGGTGAACGACAAGCTTGCCCTTCCGTGCAGGCGAAGGTTGCTGTAAGCTTCGTTCAACATGCTCAAAGTGCGATGGATCTCTCCTAGTTGACTCCAGCCTTCTCTTCTGTGAACTAGTCAATCTTGTGTGAGGCCTGCCTTTAGGATTGGAAACAACGGTCGGCTCATGCATTGTAGTAGTGACCGGACATGCAATTTTTTGCATTTTAAGCTCAATGGACTGCCGCTCCGCTGCTACTGAGGCTAACCACCTTGCGTGGAGAAGTTTCAGTTGTGGCAAAGAGAAGAAATCATCGTCCGTCTTCACCACAGGCATCATAGACAACTGCCTCCAACGTTGATCGACTGCTTCAACTAGAATAGGAATGGATTCACGGCGATATTCATTAATCTGATGTGCACAAGGGAGGCCCAGTGTATGTCGATGTACACACCTGCAAACCTCGGGATCAAGTCCGACAAACTTTGATCTTTCAATCTCATCAGCTATTAAGGCCAACGCCCTGTGAGATACCACGCGCATTAAAGCATCTAAGAGTACTTCCTTTCTATGCTCATGCTTGACTATATTCAAACTCATCTCAAATGATGCCTTAATTTCATTCACCGTCCGGTCTACTGATAAATGTATAGCTTGCCAAACAGAGACGAAGTTGCCGAGAGATGATTTTAGGTGCCTCTTCAATAAAGAGTGTGCTCCTTCGACACGGTTGGTAGTTGACGTGCCGTAATGCTTCACCATATTCGACCATGCTAAGACGAATTGTTCTTTGTGAGGTTCAAGCCATGTATCTTTGATGTAAGAAATGCATGCCGGCTCCCTCGTCTCCCACTTTTGCTTGAACAAGTACCATGCGGCGTCGTAACTGGCAATCGTAGATGCTCGTCACACACAATTCCAATCATTGTAGAATTCATCAAAAATCTGTATGTCGATTTTACCATCCTCTTTCCGAAACTTCAACTTACATTGGGCTTGAATATTACGATTGACATGCCAAGTGTATAGCAATGTATCCGCTTGAGGAAAAACAATACGAATAGCATTAATGAGGGCATACTCTCTGTCGGTAACAAATACTGACGGCTCTGTACGACCAGTGTAAAGTGTTTTCAGTTTCTCCAACGCCCATGTGTAGTCTTCAAGCTTCTCACTCTTCATGAAGCAAAAAGCCACTGGAAATGTTTTCCAAGTAGAGGTGAACCCGACAACATGAAAGAGAGGCATCTTGAACTTATTTGTCTTGTACGAGCAATCAAGGACTAACACGTCGGCAAAGGACCTGGCCAAATTTGTGCAATCAGGATGACCCCAAAAGAGTGATAATACTTCATTACTCTGGAGATGTCTTCTATGGAACTCAACATAATGATTATCGGAAAGCAACTTGAGCACTTCTTGCATCGCCATTCTTAATTTCGTCCGGACAGCGTTTGAAGAAGCTAGGGCGTTGTATATTGACTTCATTGTAGACATGTTCTTCTCATCTTCATGTCGTATGACGGAATATATTTGTCTCGGTGCAACTCCGGAGGTGGACAAGTCTTCGACTATCTTCTTATCCGTATTGTTCAACCGTCCGACATATGGATGACCCAATAGTGTCTCGGCAATCTCATGGTTGTGGGTTCCATTCTTCACTTCTACTGTCCATTTCCCCTCTTCTTCGTTTCTGATATGTATCGGGAATGGACAATCATATTTCTTCGTTCCAACATTTCTTCTTGGAACTTTGCTTTGGATAACTTCTACTGTGTTTTTCTTGTGCGTCCTGAACACACTACCTCTTTCACAGCCCACCACCACAGTTTGTCGTCCCGGTCGATTTTGGGCCGATCTGGATATCACTAGAACAATGTTATTTTTCCGTCCGACTTCTCGACACCAATGTACCGCACCCTCGCTTGATTCAAAACATAGATCGGTACAGAATAAATTAGCTACATTGACTGCAATTGGAGCCGGTACCGCAAAATCGGAAGATCTCAAGTCCTACAATAAATGTTCTTTGGTTAGTACAATTAGACAAAATCCTAAAGTAAATAGGTTTTATAGATTAGGCCCGTGCATAAGATTGGTGTCCATAAATAGCAAATTATGTTAATAGCAAGATCGTCTTCTGTGAAGGACTGCAATAAAACTCTGCATTCTAGTATCATAGACTAGGACTGCCAGAGTGTTGGCAGTCCTTCACAGAAGAAGGACTGTCAGGACCCTGACAGTCCTACATATTTGTAGGACTGCCAGGGTCCTGGCAGTCCTTCTTCTGTGAAGGACTGCCAACACTCTGGCAGTCCTAGTCTATGATCTGGACTGCCAGAGTGTTGGCAGTCCTCTGTGTCACAGCACGATTTTTAGTCCGAGCTCAAGTTCAAATGTAGTTACCAAGAGAGCTTCCGATGCATCAAAGTTGTCTTCGGACGTGGCGGGGACGTGTTCTTCGGACGTGACGGGAACGTTTGATGATCCCGGTTGATCCATGTTCAATATTTTTCTATATTTAACACATAATTCAACTTTAATATGTGAAATTCTTATTTAAAACATGAAACATATTATAGTTCGATAACTTACCAAAAATTTGGAGAAGTCAATGACCTAGAGTTGAGGGAAAGAACAATTTGCCAAAAATGTAGGGAGAAAAGAAAAGAATTAGGGTTTTAATTCTTTGACCTAAGAGAAGAGAAGGAGGGAAGAAAATAGTTGAGGGAGAAAAAAAAAGAGAAGAAGGAGAGAGAAAATGAAAATTGGTATTTATAGGTGTGCTTGGGCTAGCCCCTAGCAAAATTTTTGGATGGCAAACTTGTAATAAATTTGAAAAATTTTAGGCTAGCCCCTAGCAAAAAGGGTGGTGCCCTTAGAAAAAACCTTAATTTAAATCAATTCAATAAATTCAAATCCAAATCTAAATTAATTTAAATCTAGATAATCAACTCAAATTAAATATACATTCTATCCTAAATTTTAAACTATTTAAAATCAAATCCAATCAAAGATTTAAATTGCCACAAAATTTTAAAATATATTTTCTAAAAATATATATAATAATAATTTCAAAAATTATATTATTATTTAAAATAAACTAATAAAATATTTATGAAATATATATGTATGCACGAAAAATATTATTTATTATTAATAACTGTTATAAACGAAAGGCTTTGTATAAATAAAATAAATAAAATAATGAGCTTGGAATTTTGGTACGATAGCTAAAATAATTATTATATAAATTATTTTGAAACTATAAAATTAGAAAAAATGTTTTCTTCTAAAATATGTACGCTTGCACATATTCGCACTCGTCGAGCAATTACGAAAAACAAAATTTCGTGAGCGACATACAATGCAACTATGCGACGTAAAATATACAAAATAAAAAAAATCGGTATCAAATTCATAAAAAAAAATATAGTAAAAATTTAGGGGTTTTACACCCTTATTTATTCAAATAAATTCAAATAAAAATCTAACAGTTTACAAATATTTTCTAAAAATTTTGGCCAAAGAAATGGAAGAAATAAATATAAAACATTGAAACTTACTAACAATATCTACTTTTTGTTTCTATATAAAATAAAAGTTTATAAATGAAACTCCTAAATATATTTAACTATATCCATAATTGCCATAATTAATCCAGTAAAAAAAATCTAGTAAAATTTTAGGGGGGCTTACAAGTTATTTATTCAATTTTGCAGGTTATTTCTTGAATCCCAAATACCAATATGCTATTGATGTTGTAAACGTGTCACCCTCATTTCCTGTATTTCTAGTATTTCGTATTTATACTCGTATCTGGATTTTGGCATTTATTTTTATTTTTCTCAGCTTGTGGAATTTTGGTATTTCTCGTATTTGGGTTTTTGGCTTGGCTCGGTTTTATTGGTTTGGTTCGGTTTGGTTTATGATTGGATCACCTTAGCATATGCTTCACCCTCAACACACCACATCCCCTCCCTCTTTATAATCCCCACCTACCACTCTCTCTCCTCATAACCACCATTTATTTCCTTCTTCTTCTTCTTCTCCTTCCTCAACACAACTCTCCTAACCCTAGGCAAGTGCATCTTGCCACTATATGAGAACCCTCTTTTCCTTGTCCATTTGCTAGATTAGGACATGATGATCAACATTAGAACTTGGATTTTTGTGATTTGGAGCCTCTCTTGTTATAGATCTAAGTTATTTCTATTTTTGGATTTTGCATGGTTTGAGCTACTTAAGTTGGATTTTATGGGTTTTTGATGTTTCTATGTGGTAGAGCATTCGGTTTCACTCCAGTTGGAACTTCGAAAATCCAGATTTGGAGTTCGGATGACCAAGTTCTGAACTTTTGAAGCTTGGGTTCTACCATGGTGTTCTTGCTGTTTGGAGAAGACAGTGAGCAGTGGCAGAGCTTCTTAGCTTATGCTACGCAGCCTTGAGTACGCTTCCTGTTGGAAGCATGTCTCCTTGAGCGTGCGTGACTTTCACGCAGCTGCTCCCTGTAGCATGCGTGACTTTTCACGCAGCTGCTCCCTGTAGCGTGCGTGACTTTTCACGCAGCTGCTCCCTGTAGCTTGCGTGACTTTTCACGCAGCTGCTCCCTGTAGCGTGCGTGACTTTCACGCAGCTGCTCCCTGTAGCGTGCGTGACTTTCACGTATGTTGCTTCCCTGTAGCGTGCGTGACTTTCACGTATGCTGCTTCCCTGTAGCGTGCATGACTTTCACGTATGCTGCTTCCTTGAGCGTGCGTGACTTTCACGAATCCTGCTTCCTTGAGCGTGCGTGACTTTCACGTATGCTGCTTCCTTGAGCGTGCGTGACTTTCACGTATGCTGCTTCCTTGAGCGTGCATGACTTTTCATGCAGCTGCTCCCTGTAGCATGCGTGACTTTTCACGCAGCTGCTCCATGTAGCGTGCATGACTTTCACGTATGCTGCTTCCTTGAGCGTGCGTGACTTTTCACGCAGCTGCTCCCTGTAGCATGCGTGACTTTTCACGCAGCTGCTCCCTGTAGCGTGCATGACTTTCACGTATGCTGCTTTCTTGAGCGTGTGTGACTTTCATGCAGCTGCTCCCTGTAGCGTGCGTGACTTTCACCTACGCTGCTCTCTCAGCGTGCGTGACTTTTTCGTACGCTGCTCCCCTGATCCCTTGCTTAACTCAGGCTCTTGGAGTTTGGTCTTATTTCTTTAAGCTTGGCTTTTCTATAGACCTGTATATTGATATTTTATTAGATATTTTACGCCCATTTTATATCCTTACGCCTTTTGTCATGAACTTGATTTTATTTAATATGTTTGAAATGACTATTGTACATGGTACGGTATGACAATGAACTAGCATAACACGACAGTGACCCGTAGTGGTGCACTCCTGACATGACCAACCTGACTTGATGGTGGCCCGTCGTGGCGCACTCCTGACAAGTACCCTGACATGATTTATCTTGATAACTTGATAGTGGCCCGTGGCGGCGCACTCTTGACTTGACTTGACTTGACTTGTAATATGACTTGATAACTTAATGCTGTTGCGGCGGCTAACCCGACTTGACAAGAATAAGTGACCTGGACACCGTGGGTGAATGTGTTTGTACAAATGAACCTATCTTGTCTTGTATCATGTCTAGGACATGAATCCCTGGTTTCTCACGGTCAGGGATTCATACTGAATATGGCTAGGATTAATGACTAGATTGATCAAATAGTTCATGGAGAATTTCCCAGTTACCCGTTGTCCCTTTGGTCCCGGCCTTATATATAAATATACTTGGGATTTGTTGCTATCCGTCGAGATGAGCGCACTTTCAGCCCGCCGTCGAGTGTGGTACCTTAGGACACATGTATCTTACTACAGTCTATCTGCTATATCTTGCTATCTTTTCATTTTCTTGCTGGGATCACTCAGGTAGTAACAAACAGGTAACCGGACTTGGAATTCTCATTTCATCTTGCTAGTAACTAGGTTTGTGATAACCCTAGTTAGTTAAAGTAGTAAGCCGTAGTATTTGCTTGGCCGTGATTGATTGAGTGAAGTATAACCTGTCTAGTCTTGTCTTGATTCCTGCACATGAATTGCTACCTGTCATGATTTTCTTATATTTACCTTGCTGATAAATGGTGGAAGAAACCAAGTTCTGTTCAGACGAAGGGTTACAACCTCGATCCTTGTTTGGTTTACGGGTTGTAACCTAGCTATCTGAATAGTCCCATGGTTATCTCATCGTATATCATCCTGTCATGCTTTTCCATATGTCCTGTCTTTTAGTGATTCTATGCAAGATTATCTTTTATATTCACCTATCATGTTTTTTCCTAAATTATTGTCTCTTATTATGTAATTATATTATTGTGCTAATTTGCTGGCTTTAGTTCTTATTTTGTGGCCTCTTTTGTGGCACTTGTTCTTTCTGGGGTCTGACCCAGCTGGTTTTGTATGGCCAGATACCGGAGCAGCAACAAAGGATCTACCTGCTTTCCAGCCAGAAGGTGACCACTAGAGGGAATCCTGGCAACGAGTGGATTTCTTTTGTTCTCTCACTGTAATTGTACATTATTCTTTTGAGATGTTTAGCCGCCGAGCAAGTGTTAGCTCGTTTGCAACTTTATTTACTGTCTGCCTACGGGCTGAAATCATGATTGGCAACTCGAGGTTGATCATGTATGACTTAACTCTTGCTAGTCCTTATATTTTGTACGACTAGCTTCATGATCATCTGGATATGTAATGTTTGGGACGCCTTACAATTGTATATTTGGTGATCTGATATCTTGTGACTATTATTAGTTGGTTGAGATTGAGACAATAGGTTAATATATGACCTTAAGAGACTGATGGCTTGTAGATAAACCCTCATATTTCTAGACAGCCGTGACAGTATAGTGAGATGGATTCCACTTCATTATACGTAGATGGCTGTGTCCGCCCCCGCTCTCCAGTATTCTGGTTCTGGGGCGTGACAAAACGACAATGAGGTATTAAATGGCTTCCACCGCGTCGTTAATAGAATGGTGAATGACAATGAAATACACCTTAATATAAATAGAGAGGTAACTATCGTTTAATATTAAACTTTTCATCTTTAAAATATTTAAATTTTAATGTCATAACTTTTGTAACATCACTTTGTAGGCGGAAAGGTTCATATTGGGAACTGGTGCATTCCATTCAAATCAATTTCAAAGTGCTGTAAATAGATGTCTTCCTAGTAGTAATAGTTAATACTTCAAAATATTTATTAGTTAAAATTACATATTTATATAAACTAACATATTTTATTATTTTTGTAGCTGAGTGGTGGTCCATACATGCTAGGGAGGAAGCTCCAAATTTGACTCGATTAGCTGTACGTATCCTAAGTCAAACAATATCTTCCTCCAATTGTGAAAAGAACTGGACAACATTTGCTTTCATCCATATTCGTCCCCGCAATAGACTTACAATGGCGAGACTAGAAAAATTAGCTTTTGTCTATTATAATATGAGATTGAGGGTTCAAAATCTACAAAGATCACAAGATGATCAAAATGTTATAGATTTGGATGAGATATTTTATGATCAAGATCCACTCACAACTTGGACTAGAGAAAGAGAAACAGCACTCTTGGATGATAGAGAAAATGAGTGGTTAGATAATAACTTGGATATGAATCCACAAGATACTGTCAAAAATGTCACGCCCCGCTCCCGTAGGAGCGATCGTCCTCGCTAAGATGTGATGCCGCACGAGCCAAGATTGCGCTCGTGCAAGGCAGTTTCATAACGGCCGATGACATCGGCGACGACGGGGTCGTCGCACAGAAGTCCCAAGCAAAAATATTAAAACATGCAGCAAAAATTTAGAACAAGTACACATGAACACAAGTCATTCAAAAGAAGCTCTTTATTGATAATGAATACAAGATTACATTTGTGGGCGCAAGGCCAAATTACAAGTCTCTCGTGCTCACTTTTCTCTCATTTATAAGTCACTCTGCTCTCTCTCATCTCTCGATTACAATGCTTGAGCCAGCGAAAGCTTCGGGAGGCGATGTCCATACATTATGTCATGTATAAGTCTTCAATCCATACGATCGCATGCTTCGAATCGCCAAGGAACTCTGTGCCTCGACGCATCCAAGCGAGCTCCGCGCCACGAGCTTCTACCTGTGCCTGCACATGAACACTGTGTGGGTGTCAGTACTCAACTGTACTGGTGGAGTGAGCTCCTCGTCCACCCTTACAAAACCGACACGTTCATTTACTTTGTGCAATTTAAAACCCTTTCGATTGTCTTTCTTGTCTTATCTTAGGATTCATTTTAGGACGAGGACGTCCGACCAAATCGGGGGGCCAAGACATGTTCGTGCTATAATTCTAACGTGTGTTTCGATCGAGGCAGTGCCTCATCGTGCATGTACTTGACCCAACTTGAACTTGGGATGACAGGGTCGTGCCATACTCTATTCGCGACTTAGACATATTCGAGACGGTGCTATGTCGAGGAGCAACTTACACGGACTCGGCCATGCCAAGACCTTTACTTGAACTCAAGTGCCTCAAACCTATTCTCGTGCCAACGATGTTAAGGGGACGACTCGTGCAGGTCGTGCCGCTAGACTTGATTTGTGCCTTAAGACCTTGCTTAGACTTGTATATGCTTCAAGATTGAGGCCGCGCCTCGCAACTTATCAAGACTTTATCCACGCTACCGCCTAGCGGTCTTTTTATTCGACTCATGAACCAACTTAGACAAGACTTGCCAAACCTAGTATCGATCTCATGGACATCCCGATGCCAAGTATCGTGCTAAGCACGGTGCCTATGCTGCAGCACAATCTTAGGTCCAGACATTGTGTTACCGACTAGACATGATTCCAGTTCTAAACCTAATCCAAAGGCATACACGCGGTGTGCCGCTATTGCCGACACATCTACTTAAGTGGTCACTAGCAATGTCAAGCTATCTTGGACTGACTCGTAGGATATCGGCTCGTCGCTACACGGGTAGCTAGCCCGGAGGCGCCGAAGTCTCCCATGCGATTATCCAGCATCCTACTTTGAGCCGCAATGCGCTTCTCCCGGGCCGAATGATCCCGGCGCCCCGGCAATCATTCGAGAAGACTATATCTTGTCGACATGTTGTCCAATGACCATGCATACTCAACTCGAACTATCAAATCCTTCTTTAACATGACCATGCTTTCCTTTAACTCTCTCGAGACTTATCGAGACTCCCAAGCCGCGGGACCGATCTCGTGTGCGGGACATATCAAAACTTAGCGAGACTCCCAAGTAGCGGGACCGATCTCGGCGACAACCAGTCGCGTGGACTTCCTTTGTTCGTGGCAAGCTTTTCACTAAACCGACCGTAGCTCGTGCCTTAAACAGACCCGGTTCTCTAGGCGACGCTAACGCTCAAGTTATATACTTTACATGACGAGCCTTATTCTCAAGGGACTACGCGACTTGACAATCGCAGATAGAGCGGGTCAGTGCTAGAGATGGCTTCGATAGTCCAACGCAACTCTTGTCTAACTTATTCGGGCAACGACTCGACGAGCAAAGGCTACGCCGAGCTTCGTATCGATGGAACGTGCCGTGCACGCGTTCAACTTGAACAACCAAGTTCTCGGGTGCCTAGACTTAAGCCAACAAGCCGTGCAAGACGACTTAACTTGCGGGACGTGCGAAGGCTATGCCAAGCCTTGCGGGATAGGACCGTTCATGCTTTATTAAGAATTCATGTGGCGACGCTTATGACTTAGGCTGATTCGAGTGTTGGGGCAAAACGACGGGACCGTGTATACTTTACCAAGCATTCACGCAGGCGACGCCTATGACTTAGGCTATTTCAAGTGTCGGGGCAACTTAGTAACTTAAGCCAACTTTCTTCTCCCAAGCCACAGGACCGAAGGATCGAGTGTCATTTGAAAGCACGCTGAGCCGACTTCTATGAAGACCGTGGGACCATTTTTCATGTTCTAAGACATTTCGACGGGTCGGGATTATTCCCTTAGCTATGTGCGATCATAGCTTTTATATTAGCCTACTTGTGCAAGTTAAAAACATTGCGAGTTATTATATGAAGACTAAGATGAGGCAAGTTCACCGAAACTACCCCACCTTAGTGAGGAGTCGCCTCGGACGAGCGAGCCTTCGAGCAGCCGTTGCAAGGCTAAGTCCGAACGCCGTCGGTGTTTCGATTCCTCCGATTGACTTTACGGGACGGGGCACTACATCATACACCACTCAGAACAAGTCTCGTCCTCGAGACTTTCCTGAAGGCAAGCCATCCAACCATTTCTATGGCAAAGACTTTATCGAGCCTAGACACGGGACTATAACAGTCGAGCGAGATACGCCTACGTATTTTCTTGAGTCCGAGCCACGCTCGTACTATTATCGTTCTTTTCCTTAACACGATTTCAAGTTCTCGACACTCTTCCATTCCCCAAGTCTCATTTCCATTCAACGTATTACTTGGCTGGATGGTGCACGCATTCCAGACGTCCCCAAAATACATGTATTCAGCCAAGCCGCATGATAGAGAATTCGTCATTCTCACTCGAGTTGCATCGTGCACATACTCCGGCATCCCTAAAATATTTACATGTCAGCCGAATCTCGTGAGGGATTTTCCTATATTCGTGATTCATCCTATCCATCCATGCCAATCCTCAAGATCAATCCTTTGATTGATAACTCATGAAACAGGGCATCTCGCCTAACCGCTAGGCCATCTTTTCGAGGCTAAGTCGATGTCAGGATTGGAATCATAGTTCCCCAACAATAATGCCAACACTGACCCCAACTGACCCCAATCCTAGGGTCAAACCAATTCGGTAATACGGGGTTTTCTACCCAAGCTCGCATCACTCCAATTTCTAAACATCGAGCACGATCACCTATTCGCATCAGTGCATTTGTTGCGCGTATTCGAATCCATTCAAATCACCAATTCTAACCAATTCACGTATTCGATCATGAGGTCGTCTAGCTTTGACAATACGTTGCGCCACAATCTCACGCGAGTCCGATTATCCATGGTGGTTCATGAATCACCATGTAATGCACCCGCAGAATAATCATTCTCATCGGGGCGTAACTCTTGTTTGAGTCCAGACTCATTCATTCTAGATACGCGGATTGGACCTACAAAATCCTCAAATTCGATCATCAAGCACACTGAGTCGTTCTCGAGTTTGCCTTCGCGTCAAACCACAAGTCGAAGCACACAAGTTGCCACGCCATGCTAGTTCAATCACCCTCGCTGTATGAATCACCATTCCAGCGCTCACGCGGAGTGATCGCCCTAATCGACGCGACCCATGTATGAGACTGGAGTTGTGCTCGCATAAGACAAGAACGTCAACGTTGTGGTTATCGACGAAGCAAATCCAAACATATCATTTTCATCCAATCCATGTTCGATAGTCCGACCGTCATTCATTCAACTAGAAAATCCTCGAGCCAAGTTTATCTTTTCCTCGACACGTTTTAATATCCCGAGTATAGCATCCATCGAAACAATGACGTTTGCACGATCTTCATTCGTCAAGTCAGAGCACCCCCGAGTTATCGCATATCGATCTTTGATACGTCTCAATACCATCGATGATATGCATAACCTGACGATCTTCCTTTGCAACCAATTTCGAGTCGTGCGACTGATGCTATTGTCCGAATTAGATATTCCATAATTTTCTCGATATTCAAGATCAAGTTTGATCACTATTCCTCAAGCTCGTTTCAAGATCGTTGTTCAAAACTCAAGTCACATTTCATTTGAAACAATCCAAAATCGTACGCACGATCCTCTAAGTTTTTTTGATCACGACCATTCATTTTCATTCATCGTTCCGAATCATTTTCTAACACGCGTTGCCTATTCTCAAGTTGTCCGAACGAGATGCTCGTTCGGGATATTCGAAGTCACGACCAACTAAGCGTGATGCGTTCTAAGGCTTTGTGCGATCGCATCGCCTCGTCGACATACTCGTAATCCTCAATATTTGCTTAAATAATTTCCAAGACAAACCATACACCACTCGAATTCGAGCCATCCGATCTAGTCCTCAATCACTTTGTATCATTCGCTAAGACATCCTTCCGATTCGTTCGATGAATCTCTAGCATAATCGCTCAAGTCATATCAACGCACTAAGTCGTTCGTACTATTTCCTTAAAATCCAAGTCGATCTTCCGTGTACGCCTAAACGTTAACTCAATAGCATTCCTATCGATAGACACTCTAAGTGTAGCTTCATTCCCGATCGAGCGGTACTTGATATCGCTAGTAACTCATTTGTACCAAAAGTCGAGGTGCGCGATGCGCGACGCAACTTAGCCAAAAGGCCGTACGCATGGCTATCCCGTACGGACTATATTCGAGTTTGCACGCTCAATTGCTAGGGTCAACACATGACTATTTAGGCATGCACGCGACATGTTAACTTAGCATGGGTTCTCTATCGAGTCAAGTTTAACATCGTTCGGCACAAAGGCCTACAGATGCGTTCGGCGATAGCCTACCGATGCGTTTGGTTGAACGCTTGTACGAGCTTTTGAAAATATTTAGACTTATTGTATGGACATGCCTAGGGACATTCGAGAGAGAGCGCACACTTATTTTCCAACGACGAGCTTTTAAAACTGAGAAATTCAACTTGAAGTCCAAGGACGTAAAGCCGTGCTCTAATACCATTATGTCACGCCCCGCTCCCGTAGGAGCGATCATCCTCGCTAAGGCGTGATGCCGCACGAGCCTAGATTGTGCTCGTGCAAGGCAGTTTCATAACGGCCGATGACATCGGCGGCGACGGGGTCGTCGCACAGAAGTCCCAAGCAGAAATATTGAAACATGCAGCTGAAATTTAGAACAAGTACACATGAACACAAGTCATTCAAAAGAAGCTCTTTATTGATATTGAATACAAGATTACATTTGTGGACACAAGGCCAAATTACAAGTCTCTCGTGCTCACTTTTCTCTCATTTACAAGTCACTCTGCTCTCTCTCATCTCTCGATTACAATACTTGAGCCAGCAGAAGCTTCGGGAGGCGATGTCCATACATTATGTCCTGTATAAGTCTTCAATCCACGCGACCGCACGCTTCGAATCGCCAAGAAACTCCGTACCTCGACGCATCCAAGCGAGCTCCGCGCCACGAGCTTCTACCTGTGCATATACATGAATACTGTGTGGGTGTCAGTACTCAACTGTACTGGTGGAGTGAGCTCCTCGCCCACCCTTACAAAACTGACACGTTCATTTACTTTGTGTAGTTTAAAACCCTTTCGATTGTCTTTCTAGTCTTGCCTTAGGATTCATTTTAGGACGAGGACGTCCGACCAAACCGAGGTGCCAAGACATGTTCGTGCTATAATTCCAACGTATGTTTCGATCGAGGCAGTACCTCATCGTGCATGTACTTGACCCAACTTGAACTCGGGACGACAGGGTCGTGCCATACTCTATTCGCGACTTAGACATATTCGAGACGGTGCTACGCCGAGGAGCAACTTACACGGACTCGGCTATGCCAAGACCTTTACTTGAACTCAAGTGCCTCAGACCTATTCTCGTACCAACGACGTTAAGGGGACGACTCGTGCAGGTCGTGCCACTAGACTTGATTTGTGCCTTAAGACCTTGCTTAGACTTGTATATGCTTCAAGATTGAGGCCGCGCCTCACAACTTGTCAAGACTTTATCCACGCTCCCGCCTAGCGGTCTTTTTATTCGACTCATGAACCAACTTAGACAAGACTTGCCAAACCTAGTATCGATCTCATGGACATCCCGACGCCAAGTATCGTGCTAAGCACGGTGCCTATGCTGCAGCCCAATCTTAGGCCCAGACATTGTGTTACCGACTAGACATGATTCCAGTTCTAAACCCAATCCAAAGGCATACACGCGGTGTGCCGCTATTGCCGACACATCTACATGAGTGGTCACTAGCAATGTCAAGCTATCTTGGACTGGCTCATGGGATATTGGCTCGTCCCTACACGGATAGCTAGCCCGGAGGCGCCGAAGTCTCCCATGCGGTTATCCAGCATCCTACTTTGAGCCGCAACGTGCTTCTCCCGGGTCGAATGATCCCGGCGCTTCGACAATCATTCGAGAAGACTACACCTTGTCGACAAGTTGTCCAATGACCATGCATACTCAACTCGATCTATCAAATCCTTCCTTAACATGAACATGCTTTCCTTTAACTCTCTTGAGACTTAACGAGACTCCCAAGCTGCGGGACCGATCTCGTGTGCGGGATATATCAAGACTTAACGAGACTCCCAAGTAGCGGGACCGATCTCGACGACAACCAGTCGCGTGGACTTCCTTTGTTCGTGGCAATCTTTTCAGTAAACCGACCGTAGCTCGTGCCTTAGACAGACCCGGTTCTCTAGGCGACGCTAACGCTCAAGTCATATACTTTACATGACAAGCCTTGTTCTCAAGGGACTACGCGACTTGACAACCGCAGATAGAGCGGGACAGTGCTAGAGATGGCTTCGATAGCCCAACGCAACTCTTGTCTAACTTATTTGGGCAACGACTCGACGAGCAAAGGCTACGCCGAGCTTCGTATCGAGGGAACGTGCCGTGCACGCGTTCAACTTGAACAACCAAGTTCTCGGGTACCTAGACTTAAGCCAACAAGCCGTGCAAGATGACTTAACTTGCGGGACGTGCGAAGGCTATGCCAAGCCTTGCGGGATAGGACCGTGCATGCTTTATTAAGCATTCATGCGGCGACGCTTATGACTTAGGCTGATTCGAGTGTTAGGGCAAAACGACGGGACCGTGCATGCTTTACCAAGCATTCACGCTGGCGACGCCTATGACTTAGGCTATTTCAAGTGTCGGGGCAACTTAATAACTTAAGCCAACTTCCTTCTCCCAAGCCACGGGACCGAAGGATCGAGTGTCATTTGAAAGCACGCTGAGCCGACTTCTATAAAGACCGTGGGACCATTTTCCATGTTCTAAGACATTCCGACGGGTCGGAATTATTCCCTTAGCTATGTGCGTTCGTAGCTTTTATATTAGCCTACTTGTGCAAGTTGAAAACATTGCGAGTTATTATGTGAAGGCTAAGATGAGGCAAGTTCACCAAAACTATCCCACCTTAGCGAGGAGCCGCGGACGAGCGAGCCTTCGAGCAGCCGTTGTAAGGCTAAGTTCGAACGCCGTCGGCGTTTCGATTCCTCCGTTTGACTTTACGGGACGGGGCACTACAAAAAATGTCCGAAGGCCAGAGAAAAGAAAGAAAATACCAGATGTACCATATCGACAGGTCGACAACGATAAAGATGACAATATTGATAGTGGAGGAAATGAAGCTACACTCGCGACTGGTGCTTACCAACACATGAATATGAAAATCCGGAAGACCAGACACATGAATAGTCTGGAGACTGGTCAAGTGATCAACAACCTAGAGAGCACCGTATAGATGATGTATATGCTGGAGGATCTAGCTATCATGATGTACCTACTCCTTAGACAATTACAACAATATATATGATAGTTTATTTACAAGTTATTATCTATACAACGCTCCAAAGGCAGAACAACATTCTACATTTAATGGCCTCATGATTAGTTTTTTTTTTCTTCATAATACAGATATCAATCTCTACTACCCTCATAACCAAGAACCATATCAGGACGATTCTGATAATTATGAACCATTTTAGTGTTATATTTGTATTTATTTGTATTCATTTTTGTATTTGTATGCTTTATGTAGTTCATACCTATTGTAAAAAGATTTTTATTTGTGAAACTTAAATAAAGGGATAGGCCATAGTCCCAATGAATTTTTCTGGCCAAATATTTTTTTGGCGTACTTTTAAATTGAAAATAAATAATGTAGCTAATTTTATTTCGTTATATTATGAAACAAAATAATTCGGTCATGGATCATATTGTAACAATTTGTAACTATGCATAAAACTAAAATTCTAGATATAATTAATTTTTTATTTACATAAATGAAAAAAATATCTGGACAAATATAATAATAGGTCTTGTGACTCTTGTCTCATCCAGTCACTGGCATTGCTTCTAGTCTCTTGTGCCTTCCTTTATGCTCCTTAATTTGTCAAAATTTAAACCTGTAGTAATAAAACAATACAAGATTCAATTAGAACGAATTAATGACATAGTAAAATTGAAACTAAAAATATGTAAATGAAGAAAACTTGTATATCGCAGGTAAACAAATTAGAAAGGATGACTATTATTTTATTTAATTTTAATAAAAAAAAACATAGAAAATGTTTAAATAATGCATAAATATGTAATTTATTTTTCTAATTTTTTCTAATTTTTTAATAATTATTTAATATTGCCTATACAACCGATACAAAAAAATTCGAAACTTAGATCCGATACTGCCGATACTCCCGATATCGATACTCATACAAATTGTTCAATACCGATACCGATACTTTGAACCTTGGTTCCTCCTTTGCTCTTGCATCTATGATCATGCATCCTTTCGCTGATCCCTTTACCACATGTTCCTCCAAGTGTTTGGAGATGATGATATAAGTCACTAGATTCAACATACGACTAATGTCGTTGAAGCATTAGAGGTTATGAAAATGTCAAGAGGACATGCAGTGTAACTGTGCAAATAATTTGGTATCTATATACATTTCACAGATATAGTTTACATGGTTCAAATAACTAATGGAACCAGCTATCAGCATACAAGGATGTCCCGACAAGTATCTACAAATATCATGGTTGATTTTGCCAAATGTTATTCTAAATTCTAATATTCTTCACATCTTTGTCGCTGTATAATATATATCGTGATAAATTATACTGTCATGCTTTATTTCTTATAGTAAGAAAATATCTTAAATCTGGTAGAATTGTTATGTATATTTTTGGTCGCCTTACTGGAAATATCATATTGAGGATTTTGGGCGTATATAAAAGATTGGGCAATTTACATTAACTTCCCCCATGTTTCATGTTTATTATACAAACTTCCCTTATTTTGAAAGTAATTACACGGACCTCCCGTATCTTTTATATTTTATATAAAGGGTTATTACACTAACCACCCTTATTTTCAAAATAAAACATAAAGCATAGGGGAGGTCCGTGTAATTATTTTCAAAATAAGGGAGGTCTTTGTAATATCCATGAAACATGGAAGAAGAGGGGGGGGGGGGGGGGGGGGGGGGGGGGGGGGGGGGGGGGGTTTATGGTTTTATTTCTAAAAGATTTATACATTTTAACAAATTAAAATTATTTGTGTCTTGTATTGAGTTCTTTTTCTCGTGCTGAGATGCTGATGTTTTACTTCTAGGAGGCTAGAAGAGTCCTTTCAGGGATCCCGGATGCATGAGATGCTTGAATAGTGAAAATAGTTGCATTGTGAAGTTGGCAAGAGCTGACCAATTGGTTGGATTATTCTAGGGTGAGAACTGGTGTAGTTTGGGGTTGGTTGTTGTACTTGCACATAGATTTCTAGTATCTATAGAGGTGCACTCAAGGAATGGTTCTTATTAACCTAGAAAAGGCTTGTGATAGGCCAATAGGGTCCTTGTGAAGATTATTGGGTGGTCTTGGAAAAACAAGTGTCTGGTAGCAATTGCTTTCCATCTCGATAGGCTTACGTAAGGATGGGCACTTTGCCTAGCACTTTGCATTAGTTATGGATACATGACGAAGTTAATTAGGTTGAGGTTCCATAGTGAGCATTTTTTGTTGATGATCTTGTGTTAGTTGATGAGACTAGAGAATGGTTTATTCTTATAGAAACATTGGAGCTTTTGAATTGAGAGGATTCAGAATTAGTAGGACGATGCATGATATATTAAATGTAGATTTAGAAGAAAAAAGTTAAGAAGAAAAAGAAATGAGAGTATAGTTCATATTTATGGTAGCAGAACTCTAAGAAATCATAAGATTGCTAAAGTGTGCTAATCATTTATGAATACAAGTTTGAGAAGAAAGTATATATATATTTATGGAACTATAGTGGGATAGTTGTCTTGGAAGTATTCTGCAGTGTTTAGTGGTTTTGTGATTGTATGATACCCTTTAAGATGAAAGGAAAATTCTGTAAGATACTTTGTAAGACCAGCCATGCTTTGTGGTTCACAATGATGCACAATAAAGAAACTTGTCAAAAAAGTTAGCGTATCTGTGGTGAGAATAGATAGATGAGTGGGAAGACATTATGCTTAGATTCTGTATTTGTATTTGAGCTGTAACCCAAGAAGCCAAAGTTACTCAGGTTGCAAATAGGTTTTAGTGTGATAACCAATTACCATCCGCAGAGATCCAGCTATAATTCTAGACCTCAATTCTCTTTTCAGTCTCAGTGAGCAGAGGAGTCCCTAAACAGTCTTGTTGGATCAAATGGAACTAGCATGAAGGTGGGGAGATAGGTTGTCAATTGGAAGAGTAGGATATCAAATTTTGACTCTTGCTTCAGGAGTGAGTGTAACAAAAGAATTCTAATGTTTTCAGCAACATGATGATGGATAAGGGAAAAACAGTCAATGTCATCTTTAAATTGCAAAGCTCTGTAAGAGGGGCATTAAGGATGATGATGAGACCTTAGAAAGTGCCGTTAAGTCACTAGGCTCGCTATAGTAGTCCATCTGGATGCTCTTGCTTAGATCATTACCTATCTTTCCCCTGTGCTCTAGCAATTGTGCTCCCTAGACCACGACCACTACCATTTAGGTAGGGACAATCCATCAGTAGTTATGAGAATAATGGAATGAATGGGAGCTGCTGTTTTAGTGACCAGCCTAGAGACAACTCCATCCGCTATCAAGAAGAGGTAGAAGAGCAGGAGATCGCCTTGCTTGATTCGTTGCTTTCTTGAACAAGCCCTCTATCATTGTTGAGAAACATGGAATGGAGATGAGTTATAATTGAGGGAAGATGCTTTCCTTCTTAGTTTTCTTGATTTTGTTACGAAGTTCACCTTCATTAATCCTGCCTTATTTTCCTTCGCCTTCAAGTAAAATCTTATGGATAGATTTCTAGCAACTTTGGACCTTTTCATTGTCGATCAAATGGTCCAAACGATCTTTTGCCTATCAAGATATGCATCCTTGTCAAGCACTTACAAGTTATGACATATACCCCAAAAAAAACGTCTTAGGAAGTACTTCCAATGAGATTTTAAGTTAGTGATGTTTGAAAATTGTCACTTATTTTTCCTCAAATTACTATAAATAGCTGCTGGTCTTCTCTTTTCTCTACCCATTTGATGACTGAGAAAAGAAAACAAAACTCAAGTCTTTTAGAGGTCTGAATATGATGAAACTGCATCAAATATTTCATTAATGAATCATCCAGGAGCCCACAGAATTACATGCTACAGTTTTTGTTTTTGTTTTTGTTTTGTTGTTTTTGCAGATCTCTGAAAACTATTTCTGGTCATGGAGTTGCTCACTGCTGAAGCTGACCTGGAAAAAATCCGAGGTCTTTGTGGATATCATCTGCTGATAATAATGTCTTATTAAACCGATTCTGGGTATTGTATTTTGTATCTCTCTTTGTTGTGCGAGGAACACCTATATGTCTATGACAAGGTCTTGTCCTTGTGTACGTTTGATGATAATGTCTCGTCCTTTTATACGTTTGAGTGGAAGTAATACGCCTGACGCCCTGAGTATTGGAGACGATCAGAGGGGGCTATATATGGATGTGCCCTACAGGATTGGTTTGTCACTAACCTTTGGTCTTGATTTGGAAAATAACAGATTGAGGTTTCTTAGTCAATTGGACCTCAGGAAGCTCTCTGCTGGGACTTATGTGGCGGAATAGTCACAAGGGATGCCATTTGAAACTTTTGGGATGCTGCTGCAAGTTCATCTGTGTAGTTTAACGACAATGGCTCAACTATCATATACTCCGGATGCAATTGATGGATGTTCTGCCATCAAAACTACGACTATGTAGGCCCAAGAACCAGAGGTAGTATGAATGGTGATAGTGATATCAGGGTGCGCAATAGCAGGAACATCGGCCATCAATCTGTTTCCGTAGATAAAATGACAGACAAGGTCTCTAAATGTCGTCAAACCATAGTGAGGTAGACATGCCTAATATAAGTGGCAATGAGTGAGATTATTTGAATATCTTTGTTCGTAGAATTTGGACCCAAGTTTATGAAAATGAACATTGCTGCTATGGCAGCTCGATCCTAATAATGTTATGTTACTTTACTAACATAACCTTATTGTCTGATACTCCGAAACCGGGATAATATTCCTTCCTATTGCTACATGGGGATAGGATCAAGCAGGTTTCCTTTCCTGTAAATGACATTGTCTTGATTATCATACGATAGAGAGAACATGTGTTTGCACACACATACATACACATAGCGCAGAGAATGTAAGTGTAATAATTCCTCAGCTGCCTGGTATAAATGTAAGTCACATAACAGTGAAGCTCAAATACTCACCATAACAATCATACAAGCGAAAGAAGTATAAACGATAACAATCATGCAAGCTCATCTAAGGAAAGAAAGACGAAAGGCTATCGAATGATAAATAACGCATGACCTATGCACATGTTAAAGCTTGGTTTATGGGTTGGTGGTGGTTGGTACGGATTGAGTGGACGGGAACCCTGGAATGGAGGGGATCTGTGGAATGAAAGGAATTCCTGTAAAGGATGGCAATGGAGGCAACGTGAGCCCAGGGATGGAGGGGAACTCTGGTAGGGGCGGGAGTTCGGCATTTGGAGTTGGTTCCTCAGGTGTTGTTTCTACCTCATCCCCTGTCAAGGTTGGTAGCTTCGGCACAGGTGGTAGCTCAAATTTAGGCAGGGTCGGCACCTCAGGCAGTGGAGGAAGCTCGAATTTTGGTAGAGGAGGAAGCTCAGGCATGGGTGGCAACTCGACCGTTGGGATGACTGGAACCTCAGGCAAGGAGAGCAGCTTAACTTTGGGAATAGTTGGTACTTCAGGTAGGGGTGGAAGCTCAACCCTAGGCAAGGTGGGCACCTCAGGCAACGATGGCAGGTCAACCTTAGGAAAAGTGGGCTCCTCTGGCAGCGGCGGAAGCTCAACCTTGGGTAGCGGTGGAAGTTCAACCTTTGGCAGAGTTGGTAGCCCATCCTTCTTCTCGGTTGGTTTCTTCGGGAACTGAGGCAAGTCAACCTTAGGCAACGTTGGCACCTCCGGCAAGGGGGGTAGCTCAACTTTAGGAATGCCCGGGATCTCAGGCAAGGGCGGTAGTGTAGGCTTGGGTAGAGTAGGCACTTCAGGCAATGGAGGAAGTGTGGGCTTTGGCAGTGTTGGGGTCGTCGGGATCGATGTCGGAGACTCCAGAAGAAGGCGAGCGGCATTGCAGGAGCTGGTCAACAAGATAAAAGTAAGAAGGGTGCTCATAGTGCAGAAAGTAGGGCTCGAGGCCATGGTGTTCAACGAGTACGTGAGTGATGAAGGGAAAAAGGCTAACGCTTTGCAATTTATATAAACCAATTAGCTTGCTTACGGCTGTACCGTGACTCGGATCGGTGGTAGCCTGGTAGTTGGCTTGCATGAGAGTGATTTTTGAGGTTTGGTCGGAAAAAATGTAGTGGTGACGCAGGATTCTTATTGTTTGTCATGTTAGTGGTTCACCTTTTGAATTATGGGTAAGGCAAGCTGCTACTGAATTGAAAACTAGCATAAGCAATCTATAGTTTTGTAAGTAAATTCAGTTGGAAGATCATCTGCTAACCGGTTTTTCCCCCTAATTCGAGGAATAAGTACAAAAGTAGATGCATCAGAAACTTGCAGAGATTCTGAGAATATGCCTACTGATGTAAACACAGCAGTTGGTATATGTTTTCTCATAGAGCCAGATACAACAAATCGGATCTTTGTTTTAAAACTCTGATAATACAAATTTGATTCTTAGGGGTTCAGAAGGATCAAAAGAGTTACAAGAGACTGACACTGTCATTGGTCCCTACGGCTTTAACTCCTTGCTTCTTACACGTAATATATTTTGCAAGTTCTTGATAGTGAAGAACCCATAAAACTATCCGAGGGAATTTGAGTACAGATTAGCTTCTGTTTTCCCTTTTGACGAGTATGAAGTCCATTATATCTAGTTGGTAAAGATCTAAGAATGCTAAAGAACGAAGCCTGGAACATTGATATTAACTTTTTCCATTCTAGGACTTCGATAAGCAAGTTGTAAATTGTAGTTTTCCATTACTAGAAAATCCGAAGAACTCAAGTTTTCAAGGATCTGAGGCGTATGTAAAAGATTTATACCTTCTCCCTGTACTAACAAGTTAGAATTATTTTTATCTTGTATTGAGTTCTGTTTCTCGTGCTGAGAGGCTGATGTTTTACTTCTAGGAGGCTAGAAGAGTTCTTTCAAGGATCCAGGATGCATGAAATTCTTGAATAGTGTAGATACTTCATTGTGATTTGGCAAGAGCTGACCAATTGGTTGGATTATTCTAGGGTGAGAACTGATGTAGTTTTCTTTGTCCTTTCATGTGTGTGTGAGAATTTTGTAGAGACCATTTCTTTATAGGCCCTGCTAAAGGAGAGATCCACTTGTTAGATCAAAAATGTAAAAATGTAAAAATGATGGACATCAAATGTACATGTTATCATAACAGAATTGAGCAATAGATAATAAGTCTTGCATATAGAGGGAACAACATAAGTATTATCTGGGAGAAAGGAGGAGGAGCTTAGAAAGAGTGTTGCGTTACTGGTATAGGTGATAGAAAGATGGTCACCAGTGCCAAGTTGAACAATGTCAGGACCATGGTAGGGAGTTTGATGCTGGAAAAGAACAAGATTGCCAGTCATGTGAGTAGAGGCACCTGTATCAGGCTATCAACTGGAGTCATAGGCATGACTATAGCTGAAAGTGGAGTGATGCAGAAGTGGAGTAATCTAAATTCAAGCAAAGACATAATGGAGAGGCTAGGATACTGAAGAATCCTGAGGAGCACTGAACATGGAGCAATTACGAGTGGAATGACCAAACCCAAAATATAGTTGACATTGGGTCAGAGATGATGATGGCGGCCAAGGTCCATGGAGGCTAGCATTGTAGTGACGATTATTGTTAAAAGAATGTCTACTATTCTTGCGTAGGACGATAAAAGGACCGAGGAGCAGAACCAATGAAAAAGGGTTGATGCAGTAATGTTAGACATGATGATATATGGGAGAGGAGGAATGTCGAGAGGAAGAAAGAGGGAGAACAACGAGAGAGGGAGATCTATTAGAGAGAGAGAGAGAGAGGATCGATTAGGCTGATACCATGTAAATTGATAAATTTTTGTGTAATATTCTCCAAATGGAAGCCTCAATATATATGGATATATATGGACTACAGAGAGTATAAAAGGAAACAAGGATTCTTAAAATCACTCCTAACAAATCTAATTAAATCAAATCAAATATTGACATATTCTGCACAACTATATATATAGCAGGATTAAAAATTGTTATTATTATTATTATTATTATTATTATTATTATTATTATTATATATATATATATATATATATATATATATATATATATATATATATATATATATATATATATATATATATATATATATATATATAATTGTCATCCCTAAGGCATTAGCCTAGTGGTAGTGTGGGGGGGCGTCCGAGCATAGGTCTCGGGTTCGAATTACTCCTGGGCGGCTGGGTGGTTGGGTAGCTTTGGGCCCCGGCTCGACTTGGAGAATGGACACCTCAGTGTGTGTGTGTGTATATATATATATATATATATATATATATATATATATATATATATACATATATATATATATGTGTGTGTGTGTGTGTGTGTGTGTGTGTGTGTGTGTGTGTGGATCCGGATCAATATACCCGTCCGCGGAGCCTCGCCGCCATCGGATCATGCCGGGCCCACGTGATGCCGCACGATCCAACGGCCAAGGATCGCAGGGCTTCGGTGTGGCTCTGGAAACGGGACTCCCGATCCGGACCCTATATATATAATAAGGGAGGTGAGGTGCCAACTCACGGTGAGGTGGCTGTGTCACCCCCCATGCTAACATCATGCACTTGCACACTTTTCGTTGCATGATGGTAGCATGAGAAGGGGAGGGGAGGGAGGGGGGTTGACACATAGCCCCCACCCATAAGCTGGCACCTCACCTCCCTTATTCTCTCTCTCTCTCTCTCTCTCTCTATATATATATATATATATATATATATATATATATATATATATATATATATATATATATATAATTGTCATATAATAAGAATATAAGCCACTTACCACTTTTTATTTAGATATTAGTGGCAGGGGAACTTAGAGAACAACTGTAGTGTCCCGTCCCGCTCAGTCAATCGTAGGAATTGGAACGCCGACGGCGTTCGGACTTAGCCTAGCAACGGCTGCTTGAAGACCCGCTCGGTCGAGACGACTCATTGCTCAGGTGGGGTAGTTTCGGCGAACCTGCCTCATCTTAGTCTTCACATAATAAATCGTATATTTTCAACTTGCATAAGTTAGGCTTGATAATAAAAGAGACGCATCTACATAGCTAAGGGAATAATCCCGATGGGCCGGAATGTGTTAGAACATGGAAGAAGGTCCCACGGTCTGCTTAGAAGTCTGCTCAGTATGCTTTCAAAATGACACTCGGTCCTTCGTCCCGTGGCTTGGGAGAAAAAAGTTGGCCTAAGTTGCTAAGTTGCCACAATACTGGAATTAGCCTAAGTCATAGGCGTCGTCCGCATGAATGCTTGATAAAGCATGCACGATCCGGTCGTCCAAGGCTTGGCATAGTCTTCGCCTGTCCCGTGGTTCAAGTCGTATTGTACGGCTTGTGGCTTAAGTATAGGTACCCAAAGAACTTGGTTGTTCAAGTCGAACGCGTGCATGGCATGTTCTCTCGATGCGAAGCTTGGCGTAGCCTTTACTCGTCAAGTCGTTGTCCGAATAAGTTAGACAAGAGTTTTGCTGGGCTATCGAAGCCATTTCTAGCATTTTCCCTTGTTGTCTGCAGTTGTCAAGTCATATACACTACTAAAATATGCTCATTTGGCAACATAAATTTAGCGACGTTCGATTAACGTCACTAAATTGTGTACATTAGCGACGTTTTAGTGAAGCGTCGCTAATTGTCGCTACTAGCGACAAAATAAGCGACGAAATAATGACGTATATTAATTACATGAGCTAGTCGTCGCGAAACGTCGCTAATAGCGACTAATTTAGCGACTGTCGTTTGAACGTCACTAAATTATAATTATATCACCCCACCGATTCATTTCCTCCTATTTTCCTCTCTCACTCTCTTTCCTCCCCCCCTCTGGCGCTCTTACTCTCTCCGGCGGTGACTCACTCTCTCCGGCGACTCTCCTCCCTCTCCGGTACGTGACTCTCCCCCTCCCTCTTCTCTCTCTCTCCGTCTGTTTTAGTTGTTGGTGGGTTGGGAGGGTGCGGGTGGCTCGGAGGGAGGTACAGGGGGGGATGCGGGTGGTTGGGGGGTGAGTGGGGGTGGCTGGGGAGTGGGGCAGGGGGGGAGAGGGCGGCTGGGGGAGGGGAGCTAGGGTTAGGGTTCGGGTTAGGGTCCATTTTCTTCTATTTTACTCTCTCACTCTCTCTCTTTCCCTCCTCCGGCGCTCTCACTCTCTCCGGCGACTCTCACTCTCTCCGACGACTCTTCTCCCTCTCCGGTACGTGGTACTCTTCCCCTCCCTCTCTCTTTCTCTCTCTCTGTCTCTCTCTCTCTCTCCGGTTATTTTGGTTGTTTGTGGTTGGAGGGGTGCACGTGGCTCGGGAGGAGGGGCAGGGGGATGCGTGTGGTTCGGGGGTGAGTGGGGGTGGCTGGAGGGGTGGGGCAGGTGGGACGAGGGCGGCTGTGGAAGGGAAGCTAGGGGTAGGGTTCGGGTTAGGGGTAGGGTTCGGGTTAGGGGTGGGTATGTGTGGGCGGCTGGGGGAGGGGAGCAGGGGGATGGGGACGGCTGGGGGAGGGGAGCAGGGGGGAATGGACGGTTAGGGTTCGGGTTAGGGGTGGTGTAGGAGGGGCTTGGTCAGGGGCACCGATAGTGCCAAAAAATCTGATAATTTAGTAATAATTATTTGTTTTCCGACACCGAAAAATGTGATACTCCGATTCGAACGTACCGATAGTGCCGATATTTGTAACAAGTAGTTTTGTTGGTTGGTTAATTGGTAACATGGTGATCGGGACATATAGTCCCTGCAGCCATTCGACTGGCGAGATAGAAACTATGGTACGACATGGTGATCAGGACATAGTTCCTACAACCATTCGACTGGCGAGGCAGAAACTATGTAGCCGTAGATAAAGTTGACTGCCCTCCGACCCTCATCCCTCGGCAATGATGGTATGACAACCTATCACTATATCTTATATAGTAGTAGATAATGTCTTAGTATTACATTATGTGAGTTTATCTTGATTCTGTTACATTCTTCAGATACTAGATACGATAAGAACATATACTACACCATGTGTACAGAACATAGATGATTCACACTAATGTATGCTAGAATGAATTTTGGGTTGTGTTCTGAGCCATCCGTTCTCACACTTGGTGATCGGGAATATAGTCCCTGCAGCCATTTGACTGACGAGACAGAAACTATGGTACGACATGGTGATCAGGACATAGTCCCTGCAGCTATTCGACTGGCGAGGCAGAAACTATGTAGCCGTAGATAAAGTTGACTATCCTTCGACCCTCATCCCTCGGCAATGATGATACGAAAACCTATCACTATATCTTATATAGTAGTAGATGATGTTTTAGTATTACATTATATGAGTTCATCTTGATTCTGTTACATTCTTCAGATACTAGATACTAGATTCGATAAGAATGTATACTACACCATATGTACAGAACATAGATGATTCACACTAATGTATGCTAGAATAAATTTTAGGTTATTTTCTGAGCCATCCGTTCTCACACTTAAAACACATATAAATTAGAACTGTGTGTCAATCTTTGTTTTTGTATTTTCGACGAACCCAGGGATTGGATTCTGTATTTTGGATTTTGGATTCTGTATTTTGGCTCCAGCTCCAGCTCCATTTGCATA
This sequence comes from Iris pallida, assembly GCA_029216955.1. Lineage (NCBI taxonomy): Eukaryota > Viridiplantae > Streptophyta > Magnoliopsida > Asparagales > Iridaceae > Iris > Iris pallida. The sequence continues at coordinate 3,360,417 of JANAVB010036220.1, forward strand.
AATCTACGGTACGATATGGTGATCAGGACATAGTCCCTGTAGCCATTCGACTGGCGAGACAGAAACTATGTAGCCGTAGATAAAGTTGACTGCCCTCCGACCCTCATCCCTCGACAATGATGATATGACAACCTATCACTATATCTTATATAGTAGTAGATAATGTCTTAGTATTACATTATGTGAGTTCATCTTGATTCTGTTACATTCTTCAAATACTAGATACGATAAGAACATATACTACACCATTTGTACAAAACATAGATGATTCACACTAATGTATGCTAGAATGAATTTTGGGTTGTGTTCTAAGCCATCCGTTCTCACACTTGGCAAAAAAATTGAATTTTCTGTACTTTATCTGCTTTCGAAAATGTACTTAAATTACATGATGGTTCCTTCAGTTAGCTTGCTTATGTTACAATTATATTATTTGTGAATATCGATCTTACCAGATGGCACCCATGACCCGAGGAGCAGTACGTCGTTTGAGAAAAACAGTGAATGCTGAGGTGGCTTCTCCTACTGTTAAGAAGGAAGTGGCACCGGTAGCTAGTGGGACCGGGAGTTCTATTCATCCAGCACCGGTAGCTAGTGAGACCGGGAGTTCTATTCATGCAGCACTTGCAAGGGACTACATCTCTCCTGCCGTCGTCAATCCCACTTATTCGAGGTGGTTGCGTGATCGTATCACTGAGCGTTTGCGTGAGCTGCGTGGTTCTCATTAGCTATTAGTACTTATTTGTATTGGACTATTTTTATTGGATTGTTTTTGTATTAGACTATTTGTATTGGACTACATATATGAATTAGTACTGTGTCAATCTCTGGATTGTATTGGACTAGGACATGGTGATCAGGACATAGTCCCTACAGCCATTCGACTGGCGAGGCAGAAACTATGGTATGACATGGTGATCAGGACATAGTCCCTGCAGCCACTCGACAACCAACCGGAGAGGATACTCTGAGAGATCCATCTGAGTAGGACGTATACTCTGAGAGATCACCTTTATAAGAATGATATCAGTAGTGGGATTGAGTGTTGGAGGAGATATTATCAGAGTATACGTTCTACTCAGATGGGTCTCTCACCGTTACTATTTTTTTCTGACAGGATGGTGGATGTGCTCCGTCAACAAATTCTTTCTCTGAGCCAAAACTTTGCCCCGGAGCTCAAGTGGATATCCTTCGTGTAGAGCTCGAACGAGAGGTTCCTGACAGCATGGTGGTCTCCTTTGTCAAAGGATTCTTGCTCGTCCCACAATTGGTTGTGGGACGAGCAAGAATCCTATTGTGGGACGAGCAAGAATCCTTTGACAAAGGAGGCCACCATACTGTCAGGAACCTCTCGCTCGAGCTCTACACAAAGGATGTCCACTTGAGCTCCGGGTCAAAATTTTGGCTCAGAGCAAGAATCTGTTGACGGAGCACATCCACCATGCTGTCAGAAAAAAATAGTAACGGTGAGAGACCCATCTGAGTAGGACGTATACTCTGATAATATCTCCTCCAACACTCAATCCCACTACTGATATCATTCTTGTAAAGGTGATCTCTCAGAGTATACGTCCTACTCAGATGGATCTCTCAGAGTATCCTCTCCGGTTGGTTGTCGAGTGCTACTTAGTTAAAGTTCAAGTGCTACTTAGTTGTGTCTCTCCCTATCTATCTCGCTATCAACGCTATTGTGTTGTTCCCCCTCACATCTGATAGTTCTCTCATTTATTTGTCAATTGCTGTATTTCAGTTCTAGTTAGTTTTATGTGATTCTCTGATAGTTCTCTTATTTATTCTGTATTTTGGCTCCAGCTCCAGCTCCATTTGTATTAATCTACGGTACGACCTGGTGATCAGGATATAGTCCCTGCAGCCATTCGACTAGCGAGGCAGAAACTACGTAGCCATAGATAAAGTTGACTGTCCTTCGACCCTCATCCCTCGACAATGATGATACGACAACCTATCACTATATCTTATATGGTAGTAGATGATGTTTTAGTATTACATTATGTGAGTTCATCTTGATTCTGTTACATTCTTCAGATACTAGATTCGATAAGAACGTATACTATACCATATGTACAGAACATAGATGATTCACACTAATGTATGCTAGAATGAATTTTGGGTTGTGTTCTGAGCCATCCATTCTCACACTTAAAACACATATGAATTAGAACTATGTGTCAATCTTTGTTTTTGTATTTTCGGCGAACCCAGGGATTAGATTCTATATTTTGTATTTTGACTTTGTACGTATTTGGAGATATTCAATTTTTTCGTTGAGGATACTGAGTTTATACGTATTTGCGGATATTGATTTGGTTTGTTGAGGATATTATATATTGACATTGTTCGTTGCAGATAGTATTTTTTCTTTATATTTTTTGTACATTCTGGAATGTATTGTACGTGCCGGTGTTGAGTGTTCCACCGAGGGGGTCGGCGATGTAGTGCCCCGTCCCGCTCAGTCAATCGGAGGAATCGAAATGCCGACGGCGTTCGGACTTAGCCTTGCAACGACTACTCGGAGACATTACTCGGTCGAGGCGACCGCTCGCTCAGGTGGGGCAGTTTCGGTGAACTCGTCTCATCTTTGCCTTCACATAATAAATTGCATATTTTCAACTCGCACAAGGAGGCTTGATAATAAAAGAGACGAATCCACATAGCTAAAGAGAATAATCCTGACAGGTCAATTTGATTTAGAATATTGAAAGGTTCAACGGTCGGCTTAGAGTTGGTTCACGGCGTGCTTTGAAAATGACACTCGATCCTTCGTCCCGTGGCTTGGGAGAAGGAAAGTTGGTTGAGTAGACGAAGTTATGATCGTAGCTTAAGTCATAGGCGTCGCCCGCATGAATGCTTCATAAAGCATGCACGGTCCCGTCGTCCAAGGCTTGGCATAGCCTTGGCTTGCCCATGAGTTAAGTTGCGTTGAGCGGCTTGTGACCTAAGTCTAGGCACCCGAGGGACTTGGTCGTTCAAGTTGGATGCGTTTACAGCATGATCCGTTAAGGCAAAGCTTGACGCAGCCTTTGTTCGTTAAGTTGTTGCGAAGTTAAGTTAGGCAAAGTTATGCCAGTCGACCTAAGATATTACAAGTACCGTCCCGCTCTTTCGTGATTTGTCGAAGTTAAGTAGTCCCACGATCTCAAGGCCCGTCGACTTGGACAGGAGTGTCGAGTAGAGCACGATTGGCTTAAGGCATGATGCACAGACTTAGTGTTTAAGGCATGAACCACGGTTGATTTAATGAGTTTTGGAGGAAGGACTATCGAATAGGCATTGAGTTGAATGAAATGATATGGTAACAGGGAGAAGGCTCGCGGCCGTGGGTCATCGAGGGATCTCAAGGAGCATCAAGGGAGAAGGCTCGCGACCGTGGGTCATCGAGGGATCTCAAGGAGCATCAAGGGAGAAGGCTCGCGACCGTGGGTCGTCGAGGGATCTCAAGGATAGAAGTCTTGATATTGGTTTGAAAGAGATGGTAATATTGGAAGAGGAATGACTGTGTGAGACGTCAGTTTGTGTCGAGTCTTGCATGGTCATTGGACAACTTGTCGACAAGGAGGGAGTTTCCTCGAGCGACAACCCGGGGCCACAGGAATGACTCGGCCTAGGAGGAAACACGGTATAGCTGTGCTGGATGATAGGGTGATAGCACGGGTTAAGCAGAGACTTGCAGCGGGGCTCGCTACTTGCACTGCAAGGGTCCCGGTTAACAAAAGTTATAGTCCAGGATAGCTTGTCATGCTAGTGACCTCATATAGATGAGTCGGCACGGGCGGCAATCCGCGAGTGTGCCTTTGGATTGAGTCGAGTATTGATTGCACTATATCAAGGAGTCGAGTTGAATGTGTGTGTATAGTTTGAATACAATGTTGGGCCTAAGATTTGGTTGCAATGTAGGCGACGTGCTTCGGCACGAGAGGTGGCGTCGATTCTTATGTTGTCGGCATATAAGTTGCATAGTTATGATTGAGTCGTCTTGAGTTTAAGTCAGGAGATGCCGCAAGACAAAGTCGGTCGAGTGACATTTAGTTCACAAGTCCTGATTGGGTCAGTTGGTGATTGAAACGAAGGGCCGCAAGGCGACGATATGATTGAGTCTCACTGAGTTGCGAGGCACTGCCTCAGCAAGGGTTTGTCGCACGGTCACACGGGAATGGAGTATTATCGCATAGTTGCATCTCTGATTTGGGCCGTAAGGCAAACACGACTTGATAGGTTAACGTTGTTGGCACGAGAAGGGTCTAGAGGCAAGGCATGAGTTAATATTGTTGACGCAAGCATGGGATGGTCTAGCGACATAGAATAGGCCATGGCGTCGGTCCTAAAACTGATCCTAAGGCAAGAGTAGAAAGGCAATCGATAAAAAGGGACTATGTTGCACAAAGTAAAATCAAACGTGTTGGTTTTGTATGGGTGGACGAGGAGCTCATTCCACCAGTACAGTTGAGTACTGATACCCACATAGTTTTCATGTGCAGGCACAGGTAGAAGCTCGTGGCACAGAGCTCGCTTGGATGCGTCGAGGCGCGGAGTTCCTTGGCGATTCGAAGCATGCGGCCGCATGGAGTAAAGACTTATACGGGACATAATGTATGGACGTCGCCTTCCGAAGCATCCGCTGGCTCAAGACTTGTATTGAGAGATGAGAGAGAGCTGAGTGACTTGTAATGTGAGATGAGTGAGCTTGAGAGACTTGTAATCTTGGCCTTGTGCCCCATTGTAACCTGTGTTTCAATATCAATAAAAGAGTGTTTTGGAATGACTTGTGTTTGCTTTCTAATTCCGCTGCTATTATCCAATGTCTCTGCTTGGGACTTCTGTGCGACGACCCCGTCGCAGCCGCTGAAATCGATCGTTATGGAACCCGCCTTGTACGAGCGCAATCTAGGCTCATGCGGCATCACGCCTTAGCTATAGTACCCCGCTCCCGTTGGGGCAAAGCACTATGTAATAGGCTCGTGCCAAGTCAGACATGGTCGGGAACATAGATGGCTAGTCTGACTCGACGACGAGTTTGGTATACAAAAACCATGGCATCAATAAAATCGATTTGGACGAGTGATATGAGTACCGTTCCAACTAATGGATCGATTACTGTTGGAATAAGTCCTAGATGCGGTAGGCGGTATCTTGGCTTTCTGAACGAATTATTGCGTGGATTTGATAGTGTGCTTTCGCGTCGATTTCTGAATGTGTCTTTGGGAATTTCGAAGGAAGGATTGAAGGAAGGGTTCTAATTCGATGCTCGTGCCATTGCAGGAGTTCGTGTAACTGACGCTTGACCGTCGCGAAGCGTTCTCCTACTCTCGGCGCAATCTCCTTAGGTGGGTGGTTCTTCGGCCCCTTCTTTTCTACTCCTTCCCGTCAACTAAATTCTTAAAGTTTAACGTTCAAATCGATGGTGCTAACGGGATGTATGCTTGCCACTAAGATCAAGAGCTCGGGATAATATATCAACCTAGAGAAGTTAACTCCGAATTTATAAGTTCACACTAAGTAGAGAAAAGATAAAATTCTAAGAAAGAGATAGAATATATTTCATGCCATGCAAAACACAACTATGAAATCCTTGGTGGCGGTACATCATGCCTCGGAGAATTTGGTGCCTACGGGATGCTAAATCAGAACATACAGTTTCGGGGGAAAGGACCTTGCACGAGTAGGAATGATTATGTGATTTGATAATGGTTACGCTATGCATTTTACTTCATACATATTAAACTGTTCATACATTCACATGGTCAATGATGACTTGTGCACAAGGTGAGCTTTTCTCGAGACGGTACCCGGGGCCCTGGGACCGAATCGGCCTAGGAGGAAATTATGGAAATCGTGCTTCGGCGCGAGGCATTACGAGACCTCCAGTTAGGCTCGCTACCTGGACTGGAGGGCGCGTCGCAAGGCTACATAATCGTCCTTTATGGTGTCGATATCACCAATGACCGCATATAGGATAGACCGCATGCTCACCTATTGTCTTGTGCAGGTGGTAAGTATCATGTATATTTTGTACAGGAAAGGAGCACGGCCGTGGTAAGAATGCCTTTAAATTGGTTATGTGTTATCGTTTAAAATGTACCTTCGATATGAACTGCAATTCATATAGTTCTAAATAGAAAGATCACTTCGTATGCTAGAATCCTTAATAAGCAGTATCGGTTTAGACGAGTGGGTTCATCCCATCCACTAGCAAGTGTGCTAACCCCCAACTCCCCAGGTAACGAGCGTGCTGCGGGAGCTCGAGACTAGACCTGAAGCTGAAGAACGGGAGGCGGCACGAAGCTCTCCTATTTTGAAGTATTTTGAAGCCCAACTCAGATCGAATGCTTTGTTCAAATGTATAAAGGGACGTGAATGTATGGAACGACAAGGATTATTTCAGGGCAAGCTTGTCGAGAATTTTTCTTTTGTGTTTCAAAGATGTAGCAGCAACGGCATATGTAATGTAAAAATGACCTTGCACATACTTTGTAAGCTTATGAATGAAAAGCTAAATTTCTTCCTATGCTATGTCTTCAACTCTCTGCAATGTTTTATTTCAACGCGTCAAGTAAAAACGAATTTCCAATTGCACATCCTTGCCTTGTGCAAGTCCATTAAAGACTTACACGGTATCACGTCCCGACCCGTGGGGATCGATTTATATCGAATCAGGGCGATGGCGACCGATTCGGAGAGTCGGGGCATGACAAGTTGGTATCAGAGCACGGTTCACACCTCGGACCTTTCAAAATACTTTCTTTTAGATGATGCCGTTGTAATTTTTCAAAAACTATGCTTTTCGACATATGGGGCCTGAAATAATCGTTCCATACATATAAGCCCGTAGATATTTTGAGAATACTAACGGGTTTGCTCAATTTTGTAGGTATGCCGGATGGACTGGGTGTTCCTGCTGTCAACGCCACATTGATTAGCACGGATAGCACCGAAGGCGCGACGCCTAGCGAATCTGCCATAGAGCGACTACTACACCTCATGGAACTCCAACAACGCCAGTCAGAGACGCAGCAACGACAGCTGCAGGAACAGATCCAGGCCCAAGTCAGCGCCCAACAAAAGCAAATGAAGGCCCTGACCCGGATCGTGAGCACCATAGCGACGCAACAGAACTCGACGACCGTCATGTCCGAGGAAGAAGTGCAACCCGTAAAGACAAAACATGTGTCTTCCTCCTCCCTGCTCAAGATGACCAAGTTCAAGAAAATAAACCTGCCTGAATTCAACGGTCGACCAGAGCCTGACGAAGTCATGGGGTGGCTAGTAAAGATTGAGAGTCTGTTCACTCTCCTCAATATCAAGGGGTCCAAGAAAGTCGGGTGCGCAGCGTTGTAGCTCAACTTGAGGGCCTACGACTGGTGGAAGGCGATGAAACAGGAACTCAAAGAGGCCAACCCCAATGCCAAGATCTCATGGAAGACGTTCAAACTGGCCTTCCTCGAGCAATACATCCCTCGTGCCCTTCGTCGATAAAAGGAAGAGGAATTCATGTCCTTGAAGCAAGGAAACTTGTCCGTTGAAGACTACGATGCGAAGTTCGTGAAGCCTGTAAAGTTTGTCGGGGCCTTTCTATCGAACACGGAGGCATGGTACGAGCGCTTCCAGCAAGGCCTGAATGAGGATTTGTGTCAGAACATCATGAACCAGAGATGTCAGACGTACAGGGAATCATAAAATGTCGCCCTTGACAGTGAGCGAATCTTTGGTCGAGCGTCGCAGAAGGGCGGATCAAGCATCCGCAACAACTTCAACAAGCTTCCTCACGACGCGGGAGGATCTGGTACGCCAAAGCGCCAGAACACGTCCGAGTATCGGGGGCCTCACCCAGGCGTACGGTGCTATCGCTGCGGCAAGATGGGACATCTGGCGGTCGATTGCTGAGGGGGATGCTTCAAGTGTGGCCATCTAGGTCACAAGGCAGTAGATTGTCGCATGGAAAGGGTGAACCAACATCTACCAAGGGACGTCTAGAACCAGAACAGGGCATCTCCCGCCCATGGCGCAAACGCGGTGCCCGTGAACCCACAAAATCGCCAAGGGGCGTAAGGCCGAGTCTACGCACTGACTCGGGACAAAGCCTATACATCAGACACTGTCGTGACAGGTATACTACTCTATAAAAATATGCCTGCTAGAGTATTGTTCGATTCGGGTGCTACGCATAGTTTCATATCTGCCGACTTTGTAAAAGAGAATCAACTACCTATGCAACTTTTAGATATGAATCTTAGTGTTAGCACTCCATCGGGAGTAGATATGTCTGCCACTAAAATTTGTAGGGATGGTTACATATGCATCGGAGGGAAGAATCTATCCTTGGAAGTTATCATCCTCGACGTCAAGGAGTATGATATAATCCTCGGTATGGATTGGTTGGGTGCATGCCACGCAACGATCGAGTGCGCGGAGAAGAGAGTTGTATTCCGCCTTCCCGGCGAAATCGAGTTCTTCTATTCCTGTGGAGCAGCATCAAAGTCGGCAATGACGATATCGGCGATTTCGGCAAGGCGTATGTTACATTCTGGGTGCAGCAGGTAGCATCAGTTTGAGACACGAGAACGGAGATTGCAAGCACGGCCCAGACTGAAGTCATGGCAGAATTTTCTGATGTGTTCCCAGACGAGTTTCCAGGGATGCCGCCGGACCGAGAGATAGAATTCAGCATCGACACCTTCCCGGACACCCGACCGATATCCAAAGCACCTTATCGAATGGCACCGGTAGAGCTGAAGGAACTGAAATCACAACTACAAGAGTTACTAGATCGCGGATATATTCGCCCTAGTGTCTCCCCGTAGGGTGCCCCAGTGTTATTTGTGAGGAAGAAGGATGGATCGATGCGGCTGTGCATCGATTATCGGGAACTCAACAAAGCCACGGTACGAAACAAGTACCCGTTGCCGAGGATAGACAATTTGTTTGACCAATTACAAGGGGCGACGGTATTTTCTAAGATTGATCTTCGCTCAGGCTACCATCAGTTAAAGATCAAGTCCGAGGACGTGCCGAAGTCCGCCTTCCAAACTCGATATGGTCACTACAAATTTCTAGTCATGCCCTTCGGCTTGACCAACGCTCCTGCCGCGTTCATGGATCTAATGAACCGGGTGTTCCGACCGTTCATAGACAAATTTGTCGTCGTATTCATCGATGACATTCTTATATATTCGAAGAGCAAGGACGAGCACGTGGAACACTTGAAGACGATGCTACAGACTCTGCATGAGCATCAACTTTACGCCAAGCTAAGCAAGTGCGAGTTCTGGATGAGCAGCGTGACGTTCCTTGGGCACGTTGTCTCAGCTGAAGGCATCAAGGTAGACCCAAGGAAGATTGAAGCAATAGTCGAATGGAAGCGGCCTACCTCAGCAGGCGATATCCGAAGTTTCCTCGGCTTGGCGGGCTACTACCGTAGATTCGTGAAAGATTTTGCCAAAATTGCGTCGCCTCTGACTCGCCTCACCCAGAAAGGAGTCGCATTTGAGTGGAACGATGCCTGCGAATCGAGCTTCCAAGAGTTGAAGAAACGGCTCATCTCAGCGCCGATCCTTGCACTTCCAGACGGGCCGGAAGGCTTTCAAATATTTAGCGATACATCGCGGACGGGTTTGGGATGCGTGCTTATGCAAAGGGAGAAGGTGATTTCGTTTGCTTCGAGACAATTGAAGCAACACGAGAAGAATTATCCTACGCATGATCTGGAGTTAGCGGCTATTGTGTTCGCGTTGAAGCTATGACGACACTATCTTTATGGTGTAGCTTGCAAAATCTATACGGACCATAAGAGCCTCAAGTACATCTTCACTCAACGGGACCTGAACTTACGGCAGCGGCATTGCTCGAACTTATTAAAGACAATGATTTGACTATCGAGTACACGCCGGGTAAGGGTAACGTCGTAGCGGACGCTCTGAGTATAATATTTGCTGGGTACTTGTCTATCAACCGTAACATACAGCGAGACTTGGCAGAGATGGGTATCGAACTCCAAATCCGTTACCGTGGAGCACGATTGGCCCAATTGCACCTTGAGTCGGGCTTGCACAACAAAATAAAGACCGCATAGGAGGACGAACCATTCCTGAAGAAGATGTACGAGCTGATTTCGACGGGAAAGACGACCGACTTTACGGAGGACGAGGGCGGAATGACGCGGATGAAGGGGAGGATATGCGTGCCGGACCATGCTGAACTTAAAAAGGAGATTCTGACGGAGGCCCATTAAGCGAAGTACTCGTTGCACCCCGGGAGTACTAAAATGTATAAGGACCTGCGCGTGACCTTTTGGTGGCACGGCATGAAGAAAGACGTAGCAACGTTTGTGTCACAGTACATGGCTTGTCAACAGGTGAAGGCTGAGCATCAAAGACCAGGCGGGGAGCTACAGAACCTCGACATTTCAGTATAGAAGTGGAACGACATCTCTATGGATTTCATCATGGGCCTTCCGAAGACGTCGCGGGGGAATGATGCGATTTGGGTCATTGTCGATCGTTTGACCAAATCTGCTCATTTCATCGCTATTAAAGCATCATGGAGCGTCGATCGGTTAGCTCAGATTTATCTCGACGAGATCGTCAGACTGTACGGGGTACCTGCCACAATTATTTCAGACAGAGACGGGCGATTCTTATCACGTTTCTGGACGAGTCTACAGGCGGCGCTGGGCACTAAGTTGAACCTTAGCTCCGCGTACCACCCGCAAACCGATGGCCAGACAGAAAGAGTGAATCAGATCCTGGAGGATATGCTACATCTGTACGCGATAGATTTGAAGACTAGTTGGGACACGCACTTGCCGCTCGCGGAATTCGTATACAACAACAGTTATCAATCGAGCATCCAAATGGCTCCCTATGAGGCACTTTACGGGAGGAAGTGCCGATCTCCGATTTGTTGGGACAAAGTCGGGGAGCGACAGGTGCTCGGGCCAGAACTAGTCGAACAAGCAGTCGAGAAGGTCCGCATGATTCGAGATAGGCTCCGTATTGCTCAGAGTCGACAAAAGAGTTATGCAGATACTCGTCGACGACCGTTAGAGTTCTTGGTTGGGGACCATGTGTTTCTGAAGGTGACGCCGATGCGGGGCGTCATACGATTCGGAGTAAATGGCAAGCTGAGTCCGAGATTCGTAGGGCCCTTCGAGATCCTCGAAAGAGTGGCGACCGTTGCTTACCGGATCGCGCTACCTCCTACCCTGGCCGAAGTGCACGATGTCTTTCATGTCTCCAAACTTCGGAAGTATGTGCATGACCCAAGTCATGTGGTTAGTTTCGATCAGTTGGAGCTACGCGCCGATCTATCTTACTCGGAGGAGCCTGTGCAAATTTTAGACCGTAAAAAAAAGATCCTACGGAGCCGATCGATGTCCTTGGTTCGCGTACTCTGGCGTAACCATTCCATCAAGGAGTCGACGTGGGAACTAGAGGCGGAGATGAAGGAGAAGTACCCTTCATTTTTTGTCGACGAAGGTCAGACCCTTGTTCTTAAGTTTCGAGACGAAACTTTTCCTTAGTGGTATATTATGTAGTGCCCCGCTTCCGTTGGGGCGAAGCACTATGTAATAGGCTCATGCCAAGTCAGACATGGTCGAGAACATAGATGGCTAGTCTGACTCGGCGACGAGTTTGGTATACAAAAACCATGGCATCAATAAAATCGATTTGAACGAGTGATATGAGTACCGTTCCAACTAATGGATCGATTACTGTTTGAATAAGTCCTAGATGCGGTAGGCGGCGTCTTGGCGAAGGAACTCTAAATGGAGCGACGTAACCCGTCTGCCGTTGGTTTTATTGGTTTTCTTGGCTTTCTGAACGAATTGTTGCGTGAATTTGATAGTGTGCTTTCGCGTCGATTTCTGAATGCGTATTTGGGAATTTCGAAGGAAGGATTGAAGGAAGGGTTCTAATTCGATGATCGTGCCATTGTAGGAGTTCGTGTAACTGACGCTTGACCGTTGCGAAGCGTTCTCCTACTCTCGGCGCAATCTCCTTAGGTGGGTGGTTCTTCGGCCCCTTATTTTCTACTCCTTTCCGTCAACTAAATTCTTAAAGTTCAACGTTCAAATCGATGATGCTAACGGGATGTATGCTTGCCACTAAGATCAAGAGCTCGGGATAATATATCAACCTAGAGAAGTTAACTCCGAATTTATAAGTTCATACTAAGTAGAGAAAAGATAAAGTTCTAAGAAAGAGATAGAATATATTTCATGCCATGCAAAATACAACTATGAAAACCTTGGTGGCGGTACATCATGCCTCGAAGAATTTGGTGATTACGGGATGCTAAATCAGAACGTACGGTTTCGGGGGAAGGACCTTGCACGAGTAGGAATGATTATGTGATTTGATAATGGTTACGCTATGCATTTTACTTCATACATATTAAACTGTTCATACATTCGCATGGTCAAGGACGACTTGTGCACAAGGTGAGCTTTCGTCGAGACGGTACCCGGGGCCCTGGGACCGAATCGACCTAGGAGGAAATTATGGAAATCATGCTTCGGCGCGAGGCATTGCGAGACCTCCAGTTAGGCTCACTACCTGGACTGGAGGGCGCATCGCAAGGCTACGTAATTGTCCTTTATGGTGTCGATATCACCAATGACCGCATATAGGATAGACTGCATGCTCACCTATTGTCTTGTGCAGGTGGTAAGTATCATGTATATTTTGTGCAGGAAAGGAACACGGCCGTGGTAAGAATGCCTTTAAATTGGTTATGTGTTATCGTTTAAAATGTTCCTTCGATATGAACTGCAATTCATATAGTTCTAAATAGAAAGATCACTTCGTATGCTAGAATCCTTAATAAGCAGTATCGGTTTAGACGAGTGGGTTCGTCCCATCCACTAGCAAGTGTGCTAACCCCTAACTCCCCAGGTAACGAGCGTGCTGCGGGAGCTCGAGACTAGACCTGAAGCTGAAGAACGGAAGGCGGCGCGAAGCTCTCCTATTTTGAAGTATTTTGAAGCCCAACTCAGATCGAATGCTTTGTTCAAATGTATAAAGGGGCGTGAATATATGTAACGACAAGGATTATTTCAGGGCAAGCTTGTCGAGAAATTTTCTTTTGTGTTTCAAAGATGTAGCCGCAACGGCATATGTAATGTAAAAATAACCTTGCACATAATTTGCAAGCTTATGAATGAAAAGCTAAATTTCTTCCTATGCTATGTCTTCAACTCTCTGTACTGTTTAATTTCAACGCGTCAAGTAAAAAAAAATTTCCAATTGCACATCCTTGCCTTGTGCAAGTCGATTAAAGACTTGCACGGCATCACGTCCCGACCCGTGGGGATCGATTTATATCGAGTCAAGGCGATGGCGACCGATTCGGCGAGTCGGGGCGTGACATTAGCGAGGACGATCGCTCCTACGGGAGCGGGGCATGACAGGCGAACCCAGGGATTGGATTCTGTATTTTGTATTTCGTATTCTGTATTTTGGCTCAGGCTCCAGCTCCAGCACCATTTGCATTCTGGAACCTTTTTTAATATATTTTTTAACTTAGCGACATTTTTAGCGACGTTAACATTAGTCGCTATATATTAGCGACGTTAATAAATGTCGCTAAACGCATCGCTAAATGCTGACGTGGCAACACGTGGCACCATAATCTGATTTCAGCTCGTCGTCGCCAAAACGTCGCAACAGTGTTGCCAAACGGCGACAACACAATAACGTCGCCGTTTACGTCACTAATTAGCGTCAACCAATAAACGTTGCAAATAATGTCGCTAATTAGCGACGTTAATAACGTCGTCAAATAACGTCGTCCTAGCGACGTTTTGCGATATTTTCTCGTTTAGCGACACATTTTTTTTTCGTCGTTCCCGAAACGTCGCCCTAAACGTCGCTAAATTGATTTAGCGACATTTTCACCGAGGTTAGCGACATTTTTAACCGTCGCTAATCTGATAAATTTTTGTAGTGATAGTCCCACGAGAACAAGGCTCGTCATATAAAGTATGTGACTTGAGCGATAGTGTCGCCTAGAGAACAAGTCAGTCTAAGGCACGAGCCACGGTTGATTTAGTGAAAAGTATGCCACGGACAAAGGAAGCACACGAGATCGGTCCCGCTACTTGGGAGCCTCGATAGAGAAGTTCACGAGATCGGTCCCGCTACTTAGGAGTCTCAATAAGAAAATTCACGAGATCGGTCCTACTACTTGGGAGTCTCGATAAGGAAGCACGCGAGATCGGTCCCGCTACTTGGAAGTCTCGATAAGAAAGTATAAGAGATCGGTCCCGATACTTGGGAGTCTCGATAAGGAAGCACGCAAGATCGGTCCCGCTACTTGGGAGTCTTGATAAGGAAGTACGCGAGATCGGTCCCGCAACTTGGGATTCTCGATAAGGAAGCACACGAGATCGGTCCCGCTACTTGAGAGTCTCGATAAGGAAGTCACGAGATCAGTCCCACTACTTGGGAGTCTCGATTAGAAAGTACACGAGATCAGTCCCGCTACTTGGGAGTCTCGATAAAAAATTGGAAAGCTGGTCATGATTAAGGAAGGACTTGGTAGATCGAGTTGAGTCTTGCATGGTCATTGGACAACTTGCACGCAAGGGAAAATTCCTCGAACGATCCCGGGGCGCCGGGTTTGTGTCGGCCTCGGAGGAATTGTAGATATTGTATGGACTTCATCGATGGTACAACTCGATTGAAGTGAACCGTTACAATATAGGCTGCGGGTCATTCGATGGGAGCTCGTATCTCGTACTCGGATGGTCACCGTATGCAAAGATCCATGATAGGTTGACATTGATAGTGACCACTCATATAGATCTATCGGCATAAGAGCGGCTATCCACGTGTATACATTTGGATTGCGGCGAGTACTAGCAAGTTACGAGTTGGGTTAACAAAGCAAAATTGTAGCAAGCGCTGAATCGGCACGGGTTAGTGTGTGCACGGTTGCATCACCATTCTGGAGCCTAAGAGTTGGCTATAGCAAGGACACGTGTTTCGGCATGATTGTGGCGTCATCTCGAGTTAAGTCAGGAAGGGCCGTAAGGCAAGTTAGTTAAGTCTGGTTGATCCTTGGAAGGCACGGTCTCGATCTTAAGGCACGATCAAGTCTAGTGGCACGACCAGCACGATTCATCCCCTTGACGTCGTAGGCACGAGAATGGTCTAGGAGGCACATAAGAACAAGTGAAAGTCTTGGTACGGCCGAGTTTGCATGAGTTTATACTTGGCGAGGCACTGACTCGAATATATTGAAGTCAGGAAGGGCCGTAAGGCAAGTTAGTTAAGTCCTAAAATTGATCCTAAGATAAGACTAAAAAGACAACCAAAAAGGGATTAAGCTGCACAAAGTAAATGAACGTGTCGGTTTTGTATGGGTGGACGAGGAGCTCACTCCATCAGTACAGTTGAGTACTTACACCCACACAATTTTTATGTGCAGGTACAGGTAGAAGCCCGATGGCGCGGAGCTCACTTGGATGCGTCGAGGCACGGAGTTCCTTGGCATTTCGAGGCGTGCGACCGCATGGAGTCAGCACTTATACGAGACATAATGTATGGACATCGCCATTTCGCAGAATCTGCCACTCGTCGCCTTGAAGCTTGTATTGAGAATGAGAGAGAGAGAGAGAGAGAGAGCAGAGTGACTTGTAATATGAGAGAAAAGTGAGCTTGAGAGTCTTGTAATTGGCCTCATGCCCACATTGTAATCTTTGTTCAATATCAATAAAAGAGTATTTTGCATGACTTGTGTTTTTGTTTCAAATTTCCGTTGCTAAATATTCAATACTTCTGCTTGGGACTTCTGTGCGACGACCCCCGTCGCTTAGCCTGTTATCGGCCGTTATGGACCTGCCTTGCATGAGCGCAATCTAGGCTCACGCGGCATCATGCCTCAGCGAGGATGATCGCTCCTACGGGAGCGGGACGTGACAACAACTCAACCAAGATTCTAAACGGTGGTAGGCGGGTATGTGACGGAGAGAGTCCATCTACCGCCTAGGCCGTTTAGGCACCGCCTAGATGGTTGATACACTTTGGACATTTTTTTTTACTATCTTACCATTGTTTTTTGCATAATAAGCATATTTTAAGGGTGTTCCATGCATAATTGAGTTGTAGAATGAAAATTTATGAAGTTTTAGTTTTGTAAAAGTTAACCATATGTCCATAATGTTTGGAAAACCTTTTGGCCAAAACATCTTGTTAGGTATTGCTCCGCTTAGGCGTCCGTCTACGCCGCCTCTCCTCCGCTTTGCCGCCAAATCTCCGTTGGCCGCCTACTTCACCGCCTACCGCAAAAGTGGTGTAGAGTGAGCGTCTAGCGCCTAGGCGGTAGCCTCAACCGCCATTTAGAACACTGAACTCAACCACCGAAGATACTAAGAGAAATATTCCATACACTCAAAACTCTCTAGCTCAATACAAACTAAAATAACTAAGTAGTACATCTAGTATGGTGGCCCTAAGTGATACAAGAACTAGGAGGCCGAGTTGCCAACATTTTTTTCAAGTTCCTTTCCTTGCAACTCACTTTTGAACCTACGTTGTGCTTCCCATAGTGGATTAATCATAACTAGTTAGTAGTTAACCACTTGTGAAGTTGGAGATGTTCTAAAGTGGCACTACCTTAATTGGATCTTTGGCATTGGATTCCTCTAGAACCCTTGAATGGAGTTTCGTATTCCTGATACCTTTTGGCATGCTGATGCAGCTAATGGTATCTCCCAGCATGTTCGAAAGAGGCAGAAGAGGCTGCTTGGCTAGCATTCCCACCATACTATCTTTTTCTTCTACCGGGTCCGCATCCATGTGCTCCTGTCCGTGATCAGTCATGGCGAGGTAAGTCTGGAAGTCGTCGTGAATAACCCCAAGCAAGGAAGCACATTCGGATGGCCCATCTATCGAACCAGTTTCCAAGCCTGGAGCACTTGGCACTTTGATTCCCTCGCTGGAACTTAAAGTCTGAAAGTCATCGTGAAATTGATGCGCATATTGCTCTCCTTCGATATCTGTTTGAGTTATTTCCTTCTCCTGTTCTTCACACTCCATTCTTGTTGCACAATTTCCAACTTAACTGTTAGGTTTTTCAGAACACAGGTCAGCAGCATGACCAAAAGCAACAACGCGTCGAGCACCTTCTATGCACCCATATTCATATTCAATATCTTGATAGCTGATGTAAAATGATGCAAGTCGAACTTGGACTCTCTTTGGGAGTTCAACGTCTGCCTCTAGTTCGAGGAAGACTCTTGCAAATGCCAGTTTTTTGTCATAGTGTAGTAGGGCGTCCATCCGTAGCGAGGTGCCAATGAGACTGACAATCTTCATTATGGCTGCGGCATTCCAGAGAGCTAGGGACAACCATGGGAGGCGAATCCAGACCGGAACCTTGTATAGCATGTTCCGTTCAAAACTCATGGAGGAGCCCCACCTTCTTATAATGGTTAGCCCTGCCATTGAAGGTCCATGGACCTCCATCTAGCATCTGCTCTACGTCTGCCTCCATTGCGAACTTGAACAGGTAAAACCCATTGGAGACAATCAGAGGGGGATATATGTGGATGTGCCCTACAGGATTGGTTTGTCACTAACCTTTGGTTTTTATTTGGAAAATAACAGATTGAGGTTTCTTAATCAATTGGACCTCAGGAAGCTCTCTCTTCTTGGACTTATGTGGCAGAATAGTCACAAGGGATGCCATTTGAAGCTTTTGGTATGATGCTGCACGTTCATCAGTGTATCATCTATGTCAGGAAATCTAGCTGCCTTGTATTTACTATATAGTTTAACCACAATGGCTCAACTATCATATACTCCGGATGCAATTGATGGATGTTCTGCCATCAAAACTATGACATAGTATGTCCAAGAACCAGAGGTAATACGAATGGTGATAGTGATATCAGGGTGCACAATAGCGGGAACATCGGCCATCGATTTGTTTCCGTAGATCAAATGATAGACAAGATCTCTAAATGACATCAAACCATAGTGAGGTAGACATGCATAATATAAGTGGCAATGAATGAGATTATTTGAATATATGTGTTTGTAGAATTTGGACCGAAGTTTATTAAAACGAAAATGCTAAAGAGCCCCGCCGGGCGTGACCACGGGCGTACATGTTCCAAACCCATTGGCCCACACAATTTGCATGGGACCAGCTACCGGGTCCCTGCCAAAGAAAAAGTGTCACATGGACTGCAGACCAAAACTGTGGGCCAAAAACGCGATTCACGTAGCATCACTCTTATTAAAATGAACATTGCTGCTATGGCAGCTCTTTGGTATCTTTTTGAACAAAAATGGTAATATTGTTCCTCCATTGATCAAGAATTTCGGTCTTTGGGACCGCCCCGTGGGTCTCACGAGTTTGAACTTGCATTCCTCCCTTAGTGAGCTTCCAGTCATAGAAGGTTCGTTAGCAAAGGTAGAGACAGTCCAATCTAGCCAGTGAGCTGCATGCCTGCTTTCGATTCAATGTCTTTCTTCACACCCAGCAAAGCCCTTCGAATCGTCTGTTTATGACTCTAACGTCAGGCGGACTAAAGATGCTCTCTGTCGTCCGTTCCATCATATGATATGGAAATGATTTTCCATATCAAGACAGACAAGTCAACTATCCTAGGCGCGACATCGGACGAAAGTCTTGATTGTCGGTCTCGATGTTGGCCCTTTCAGTCGGAAAACCTCGAGTGGGCATCAAGACGCTAGCGCGCTACAACCGCAGAGTGGGCGACCTAACGGTCGCCTGCTGAAAAACGCAAGATTAGTCGATCCTAGTAATGTCGAAGCTCCCTTGTGGATTTTTATACTAATTTCTGTTAGTTTATTCTTCTGGTTGCGATTATCATCACTGCTAACTTGTTCCTATTAGGCCAAGTCCAAATCCAGTTGTCCATTACTAACTTAACCTTATTGTCTGATACTCCGAAACCGGGATAGTCTTCCTTCCTATTGCTACATGGGGATTGGTTCATGCAGGTTTCCTTTCCTGTAAATGACATTGACTTTATTATCATACGGCAGAGAGAACATGTGCTTGCACATACATACATACATACACAACAGAGAGCAGAGAATATAAAGTGTAGTAACTCCTCAGCTGCCTGGTATAAATGTAAGCACATAACAGTGAAGCTCAAGTACACACCATAACAATTATACAAGCCCGTATAGATAAGAAGTACTAACCATAACAATCATGCAAGCTCATCTAAGGAAACAAAGACGAAAGGCTATCGTCCGGTACACGTTACATTAAGCTTGGTTTATGGGTTGGTGGTGGTTGGTGTTGGTGTTTTTGCCTTTGGACTAGAAAAGATAGTCCCATATCGGCTACACCAAATGGTGAGTATCTCAATATAATGCATTGCTTGTGTTGAGGTGTGCACATGAGGTGTAGTGGGACACAAGTTTGTGCCATGTGGGAGTATTTTCCTAGAAGGAAAAAGAATTAAATCCAACAAGGATGCAAGTTGATTTTTGTTGTGCGGACTCGGACTCGGACACGGACTCCAGGATGTCTTGTGCATGCACGGGAGTGTTCAGGGGGTAGGCGTGGGCTGACACACTTCTATGCTGAATGTGGGATGATCTAAAATATCAAACTCTATTTTTGAGTATTGGTATTTTAGTCCCACATCGGATAGGAGAAGAGGTGAAGTCTCAACTCCACTCTATAAATAGAGCCCCTTGGCCTCCTTTGAAAGATGCACCAAGAAGAGAGTTAAGGGAGTCTGTAAAGTCCAGGAAGCCCGTTCAAGTCTCAAATATTGACTTACGAGCGTTCCAGAAGTTCTTCGTGAACTTGCTGGTTCCTGGAAGCAGATCGTGTTGGGGCGAATCTTGCTTTGAGCAACGGTGATCTTAATCACCCCAGCTAGAACCTTTCTTCTTCTTCATTTTTCTTTCTTCTTTCTTCTCCTTCATCTGAGTTGTAACTCAGTTCTGTCCGTCTGCAACTGCGATTGCAAGGAAGAATGTGAGATTTATCTTTCTGAACTCAGTTCTGTCCGTCAGCAACTGCGATTGCGAGGAAGAACGTGAGATTTACTTTCTGATTATTGTGGCTTTTGTAATCAGATTCATATTATAGTGTTCCTCTTGGATCTCGAGAATAATCAGAAGGTGAACGTTTGTTGAACCTCTGATCTCGACATCGAGTCTGACATCTTTGATCAAGCCCCGGGACTAACAATCTCAAAGCAAGATCCTTGTAGATGGAGAACTCTCGTGCTTCTCTCATCGATACCAGCTTTAACAAGTTGGAGAAATTCGACGGAGAACATTTCCAAATCTGGAAGAGGAATGTCACCCTTAATCTTCAACTCGTGGACGTAGACCATGTGTTGATTGAGGATGAACCGACAATTCCAGAAGGAGGAACTGCCAAAGCTATTGCTGCTGCACTCGTCAAGCAGAGCAAATGGAAGAGAGAAAACAGCATCTGTAAACTGCTGATTCTCAATTCTATGGAAGACTCTCTGGTAGAGTCATATTCCAAGAAGGTGAAGGCCAAAGAGATTTGGGATTCTTTGGGTAAGCTATATGAAGATGATGAGAACAGATCCAAAATCTTCATCGTCGAGAAGTACCACAAGTGGCTCTTCAAAGACGAGATGGCGATGCTACCTCAAGTGAAAGAATTCCTGAAGTTGCGCCAGAAGTTAGACGACGAGAAGATGTCCCTCGTCGACAAGTTTGTCGTTGGAGGGATAGTCTCGAAACTTCCTGCTGGTTGGAGCAACTTCTATGCTAGAATGCATCGGAAGAAGCTGGACATTAGCTTGGAAGATCTTCTACAAGAGATCCACGTTGAGGACGAAATACGATCTCAACAGAAGATGGACTCTCTGTCCAAACAACTGGTTAAGGCCAACTTGGTGCAGACAAGAGAGTTCAAGGGGAAGCAGGTGGCTTCTCATCACAAGAAGAAGGACTCTACTAATCTAAAAGTGAACGGTCCTTCGTTCAAGCAACAGAAGTCCAAGTCCCACGTGACTTGCTTCAAATGTGACAAGAATGGCCACTATATGAGTGAATGCAAATCCAAGCCCAAACCAAAATAGCAGGTATAGCTAAACTTGGTTATTTTGATTACTTAACTTGGTTGCTATTGTTGCACAGGTTGAGTTATCTAGCGTGGTAGCTGATTAGTGGTCTGACACTAGTGCATCTGACCACGTATGCTCTCAAAGGAGCTGTTCACCAAGGACGAGCCATGTTATGACGAAGGTCTCCATGGCGAACATATATCTAGCAGAAGTTCTGAAGATCGAGACAGTGGTTATTAACCACCGACAAGGACACTGGAATGCGTGTTGCATGTACCAGAGATTTTTTGACGATCTGATCTCAGAAAGTCTGTTATCTGATACAGACTTGAAAGATGGACATTCGTACTAGCCAGATGGTAATTTCTTGGCGAGGAACATGCTTCAAAAAGATGTTTGGTGCTGAAGGAATGTTCGAACTTCTGCTGATGGCGATGAAGTTACTTCATTGAGTGGACTGAGAGTTGTTCTATGACAGAAGCAGACTCAAGCTGTCCTACCGGGACCTTATCTTCGGAATGTGGGGGTAAAAAGGTGGAGGAGTTTAAGGTCTGTGCAGATACAAGACTGTTGGAAAGCTGCTCAGACGATTGAACTAAAGTACTGATCATCTGGAGTTAGTACACTCAGATATCTGTGACTTTTATCAATTCTCCACAGAGGTCGGTTCGAAGTATTTCTCGAAGTGCACGTTCGCATGACTTCTCAAGTAGAAGGATGCAGCATTCGAGTAGTTCAGAGACTTCAGGGCTGAAGCTGAACGTTAAACCGATCTACAACTACTCAGAAGTGATCGAGATGTAGAATATAGGTCTCATGAATTCACATCGTTCTGCGAAGAACATGGAATCATCAATGAGACTACTGCTCCGTATTCTCCTCAATCTAACGGGGTAGCGGAGAGGAAGAACAGAACGTTGACAGAAATGATGAACTCAATGCTGCTAACTACGGGTCTTCCTAAATGCTAATGGGGAGAAGCTGCATTGACGACCACTTTTATTCTAAATAGAGTGCCGTATGCAACTTCGGACGTAACTCCTGATCATGAACTCTGGTTCAAAGTCAGACCTAACTTGAATGTCATTCGAGTGTGGGGGTCTCTGGCTTATGTGAAGCTCCCAGATCTGAAGATTCAGAAGCTGGGGACTAGGACTACGAAGACGATCTTCTTGGGGTATGCCGAGAAGAGTGATGCTCGGAGATTTCTTGATATTGAGTCAAATCATATCATCGAATCTCGTGAAGACAATTTGCAAGGCACAAGAATATTGTTCTTACGGATAAACCGGAGAACAATAAGGGTGCGCAAGAAACTGAAATTTTCAATAAAGAAGTAGTCCAAGAAGATGTTGTTGTTGAAACAACGGTTGAACCAGAACTCGCTGAGCCGTCGTCGAAGCGAGCGAGGAGGCCGAAGAACTTCAGAGATGACTTCATCACCTATCATGTGGAAGCAGATCCGCTTACCTATGATGAAGCGATGAAGACCAGAGATGATGTTTTCTGGAAGGAGGCGATTGACAATGAAATTGATTCCATCATCTCAAATAACACTTGGGTGTTGGTTGATCTTCCTGAAGGGGCGAAACCTATCGGATGCAAATGGATCTTCAAGAAGAAGATGAAAGCAGATGGAACTATTGACAAGTTCAAGGCCAGGTTGGTGGCCAAGAGGTTTTCTCAGAAGCAGGGGATCGACTACTTTGACACGTATGCTCCAGTAGCCCGGATGACCACCATCAGAATGTTGATTGCTCTCGCAGCGATACATAATATGGTGATACATCAGATGGATGTGAAAATGGCATTCCTGAATGGCGAGCTGACCGAAGAGATCTACATGCAACAGCCAGAAGGGTTTGTCGTCAAAGGTCTTGAAGACAAAGTCTGCAAGTTGGTAAAATCTCTGTACGGTTTAAGGCAAGCTCCCAAAATGTGGCATGAGAAGTTTGACAAAATTATAAGGTCAAATGGCTACACGGTCAGTGAAACAGACAAGTATGTCTATACGAAGTTTGCTGACGGAAGATGAGTCATCGTTTGTCTATACGTGGACGACATGCTAATCCTAGGTACGGATATAAGCTGTGTCACGGAGACAAAGATGTTCCTCTCGATGAAGTTCAGTATGAAGGACTTGAGGATGCTGATATTATCTTGGGACTCAAGATCATCCGGACAGACACTGGACTAATGCTGTCACAGTCTCATTATGTTGAGAAGATGATCACTCGTTACAGGTATCAGGATCTTCCAGGGATCGATACGTTGTACAAGTGTGATCTGAAACTGAAGCCTAATTCAAGAAAAGACGTCAGGCAGCTGGAGTATGCAAGCGTAATCAAAAGTTTGATGTATGCCACTACTGCCACAAGGCTTGACATAGCTTTTGCCGTGGGAATGCTGAGTCATTTCACGAGCAATCCAGGCATTGAGCACTGGAAAGCTGTGAAACGGGTTATGAGATATCTTAAGAAGACTCAGACATATGCACTGCACTACAGCAGAGATCCGCCGTTAGTGGAAGGCTTCAGTGATGCCAGTTGGTGCTCAGAATTAGAGAGCGAGAGGTCCACAGGTGGATTCATATTCACCATGGGTGGAGCTACTATATCGTGGAAGTCGAAGAAGCAGACTATGCTCTCGCGATCATCTATTGAATCTGAGTTCTTTGCACTTGATACCGCAGCAGATGAAGCAGAGTGGCTTCGGGAGCTCATGTATGATCTTTCAGTAATTGGGGTGCAGATACCGACAATTTCGATATACTGCGACAACCAGGCGACTGCAGCGGTGGCATCGAATGATCTCTTCAACGGGAAGAAGAGAACTGTGCGGTTGAAGTACATGGCAGTGAACGATCTCATCAAGAGAGGTGTCATTGTAGTGATTGATGTTCGGAGTCAGGAGAACCTGGCGGATCCGTTCACCAAGGACCTCAAGCACCAGCTGGTCGATGACACAGCTTGTAAAATGGTCTTGAAGGCATTCTGATATTGTGTTATTACAATCCTACCATAAAGTTTTATGCTATTAGTTCAAAAAGAAATCTACTAGGCATCTAGCTTTTGGTTCAAGGGAGGACTATTAACCAGAAGAATATCAGGAACGGTGGTTTCTTGTCCTCTGTGACATGGAGAGGTTACGGACCTACAACCACTGTTGTCTACTGTTATTTTCTGCGGAAAACGGATCCTGTGGGAAGGTTGGCTTAAATGCCTTAATGAGTTCTCAGGCAGAGTGAATGCCTGTAGTGCTTTACAGGAAGCACGGTAGCGCAGCACTACAAGGAGTGTAACTCCATGCTATAGTGGGGTGACTCCACCATGAGGTTCCCAGGTAGGGATAATGCCTCGGCTTTGCAAGCCAAGTCACAGCGGAGTAGCACCGTAAATAGGCAGGTAGCCTAATGCTGTATGATAATCGTAATAAAGAGATGTAGACAACACTACAAAGAGGACGATGTCCTCATGTTACAGTGGCATGACACCACGAATAGGTACCAGGTAGGGTAAAGCCTCGGCTTTACGAGCCATGTCATAGCGGCGTAACACCGCACGAAAGCGCAAGGCTTCATGCTGGGTAGTTTGGCACTACAAAGAGGCCTGTGACCTCATGCTACAGTAGTATGACACTACAATGAGGTACCCAGGTGGGGTAAAGCCTCGACTTTAAGCCATGTCATAGCGGCGTAGCACCGCAAAGAAGCGCAATGCTTCATGCCATGACTCTTTATAAAGAACTCACCTATAGTGTATGGACAGAGATATCAGGCCATCTCTTGAGGGTAAACTTATAGACGCCCAAAAATTATACACTGAAACCAGGCTGGCACAAGGCCTTCAATGTGCAGCCAGAAGCACAGTTGATGTCATTATGTGAGTAGGAAGAATTGCAGTTATGGTACAGAATTCAAGGCTTAGTCCATTCTTGTATCATGCTGTTATTTAACCTATGCGGAAAGATTCAAGTCGTAGCGACATCTCTCCTAATGCATGATGGGCAGTCACTGTGGGGAACGCTCAACCCATATATTGAGATATGTGGGGGATTGTTGGTGTTTTTGCCTTTGGACTAGAAAATATAGTCCCACATCGGCTACACCAAATGGTGAGTATCTCAATATAATGCATTGCTTGTGTTGAGGTGTGCACATGAGGTGTAGTGGGGCACAAGTTTGTGCCATGTGGAAGTATTTTTCTAGAAGAAAAAAGGATTAAATCCAACAAGGACGCAAGTTGATTTTTGTTGTGCGGACTCGGACTCGGACACGGACTCCAGGATGTCTTGTGCATGCAAGGGAGTGTTCAGGGGGTAGACGTTGGCTGGCACACTTCTATGCTGAATGTGGGATGATCTAAAATATCAAACTCTATTTTTGAGTATTGGTATTTTAGTCCCACATCGGATAGGAGAAGAGGTGAAGTCTCAACTCCACTCTATAAATAGAGCCCCTTGGCCTCCTTTGAAAGATGCACCAAGAAGAGAGTTAAGGGAGTCTGTAAAGTCCAGGAAGTCCGTTCAAGTCTCAAATATTGACTTACGAGCGTTCCAGAAGTTCTTCGTGAACTTGCTGGTTCCTGGAAACAGATCGTGTTGGGGCAAGTCTTGCTTTGAGCAATGGTAATCTTAATCACCCCAGCAAGAACCTTTCCTCTTCTTCATTTTTCTTTCTTCTTTCTTCTCCTTCATCTGAGTTGTAACTCAGTTCTGTCCGTCTGCAACTGCGATTGCAAGGAAGAACGTGAAGTCTCAACTCCACTCTATAAATAGAGCCCCTTGGCCTCCTTTGAAAGATGCACCAAGAAGAGAGTTAAGGGAGTCTGTAAAGTCCAGGAAGTCCGTTCAAGTCTCAAATATTGACTTACGAGCGTTCCAGAAGTTCTTCGTAAACTTGCTGGTTCCTGGAAACAGATCGTGTTGGGGCAAGTCTTGCTTTGAGCAACGGTGATCTTAATCACCCCAGCAAGAACCTTTCCTCTTCTTCATTTTTCTTTCTTCTTTCTTCTCCTTCATCTGAGTTGTAACTCAGTTCTGTCCGTCTGCAACTGCGATTGCAAGGAAGAACGTGAGATTTATTTTTCTGAACTCAGTTCTGTCCGTCAGCAACTACGATTGCGAGGAAGAACGTGAGATTTACTTTCTGATTATTCTGGCTTTTGTAATCAGATTCATATTATAGTATTCCTCTTGGATCTCGAGAATAATCAGAAGGTGAACGTTTGTTGAACCTTTGATCTCGACATCGAGTCTACCATCTTTGATCAAGCCCCGGGACTAACAGTTGGAGTGGACGGGAACCCTGGAATGGAGGGGATCTGTGGAATGAAAGGGATTCCTGGGATGGACGGCAATGGAGGCAACGTGAGCCCAGGGATGGAGGGGAACTCGGGTAGGGGTGGGAGTTCGACATTTGGAGTTGGTTCTACCTCATCCTTAGTCAAGGTTGGTAGCTTCGGCACTGGTGGTAGCTCAAATTTAGGCAGGGTCAGCACCTCAGGCGGTGGTGGCAGCTCGACCTTTGGTAGATGAGGAAGCTCAACCTTTGGAACTTTGGGCAGCTCAACTTTAGGAATAGTTGGTACTTCGGGTAGGGGTGCATGGCAGCTCAACCTTAGGCAAGGTGGGCACCTCAGGCAACGATGGCAGGTCAACCTTAGGAAAAGTGGGCTCCTCTGGCAGCGGCGGAAGCTCAACCTTAGGTATCTGTGGAAGTTCAACCTTTGGCAGATTTGGTAGCCCATCCTTCTTCAAGGTTGGTATCTGCATGTCAACCTTAGGCAATACTGGCACCTCTGGCAAGGGGGGTAGCTCAACTCTAGGAATGCCCGGGATCTCAGGCAAGGGCAGTAGTATTGGCTTGGGTAGAGTAGGCACTTCAGACAATGGAGGAAGTGTGGGCTTTGGCAGTGTTGGGGTCGTCGGGATCGGCGCTGGAGACTCCAGCAGAAGGCGGGCGGCATTGCAGGAGCTGGTCGATAAGATAAAAGTAAGAAGGATGCTCATAGTGAAGAAATTAGAGCTTGAGGCCATGGTGTTCAACGAGTACGTGAGTGATGAAGGTAAGAGGCTAATGATTTGCTATTTATATGTTAGTGCCGGGAACGCCGGGGCACGCTTTTCGATAGAAAATACAGAAACTGAAACAGTTGTAAAGACAACGTTTCAAATGCAATTCCTTAAAGAAGGTTTTGCAACAGAGATCCAGAAGGATTCTGCAAATTACGAGATCTAAAAAGATATCGTAATTCACGAATAATCTAAAGAGATTTTCGTGATCGTAGCAAACTGGCAGTAGTGCCTTCTAAAAAGAAGATACTGACAGAACTGCTAAAGGCAACAGAAGGGTGACAGGCGAGAAATGGAATTGCTGGGGTGAATGATCACCGTTGCTCAAAGCTTTATTCGCCCTTTGCGAACAGCTTCCAGGAACCAGCAAGGTTGACGGTAAACCTTGGAACACTCCTGCTCTTCTGACTCCTCGGAAGACGGCGAACTCCTCTGGCAATGGTACTCTTCTCTCTCTGTTTGAAGTAACAGAACTCACGCGTACTAAAATGTACTAGTGTTTGTGTTAAACAACACGCTCACTACTCTGTTGTGTTAAAGAACACTTAGAGTTTTCTCTCTGGAATTCTGATTACTTCTACCAACTGAGAGAGAGAAGAGAACCTGCATATATAGCCCACGGGGCGGTTGCCAAGCAGTTGCCTGTACTTCAGGGTAGTGGCAGAACCACTCCTGAACATGCAGCAACTGCTGCAACCGTTCCCGCTCTAATATGCAGCCAGCTATACGCACATACGCACGCTACGCACACTGCGTACGCTGCATACGCTGCGCACACTGCGCACTCTACGTACGCTGCGTACGCTGCGCACACTGCGCGCACTGGACTGCGTAACTGGGCCAGCGTAACTGGGCTCGCGTAACGGGCCACGCAACGTGGTCGCGCAAGTGGCTCGCGCAACGAGCGCAACTTAAGCGCACTATGCGCCTAGCGACGATGCTGACGTGCTAAGTGCAAAGTGCGCCAACAAAACGCCACATTACGCCTCATGAGCCCTTGAGCCCGAGTCCGAGTCCGAGCCCGAGTCCGAGTCCGAGTCTGAGTCCGAGTCCGAGTCGCTAAGCTCCTACGGAGCTTAGCTCCATGGAAATAAATTTCCAAGAGCAAAAAGCTTACAGCTTTTTAATTGTTGATTAAGCCTTTATACCATTAATAATTAATCCCACATGGCACACACCCATGTGCACTACATGTGCATCTCCATAAAGAGTAAAGACTCATATATATGGAGATAAACATTCCTTTCTAGCCGATGTGGGACTAAAAACCAAAACAAAGGCTAAAAAACCCAACAATCCCCCACATATCTCTATATATGAGTACGAGTGTTCCCCACAGTAACTGTCCATTATGCTTTTAGGATAGATGCCACTTAAGACTTGAATCTTCCCACGTGAGTCAAAAATCAAACTATAATACAAGAATGGACTAAGCCTTGAATTCTGCATCATAGCTGAAATTCTTTCCACTCACATAATGTAGTTACATGTGCTTCTGGCTGCACATTTAAGGCCGTGTGCCAGCCTGGTTTCAGTGTATAATATTGGGCGTCTACAAGTTTACCCTCAAGAGACGGCCTGATATCTCTTTGTCCATACACTATAGGTGAGTTCTTTATTAAAGAGACATGGCATGAAGCGTCCAACGCTTCCTTTGCGGTGCTACGCCGCTATGACATGGCCTTAAGCCGAGGACCTTACCCCGAATCACCGGGAACCTCATCGTAGTGTCATACTACCCGTAGCATGAGGTCTAGCCCCTTTGTAGTGCCAAACTACCCAGCATGAAGCCTTACGCTTCTGTGCGGTGTTACGCCGCTACGACATGGCTTGCAAGGCCGAGGCTTTATCCCTAGCCGGGTTTACCTCATTGTGGTGTCGTGCCACCCGTAACATGAGGAACACCTTCTCTTTGTAGTGCTGACTACATCCCTCTTTAATTCAATATACAGCATTAGGCCAACTGCCTATTTGCGGTGCTACGCCGCTGTGACTTGGCTAACATAGCCGAGGCTTTACCTCCTATGAGAACCTCATGGTGGAGTCACCGCCACACATAGCATGGAGTCACACTCCTTGTAGTGCTGTGCTACCATGCTTCCTGTAAAGCATACCAGACATTCCAAATGCCTGAGAACTCATTAAGGCATTTAAGCCAACCTTCCACAGGAACTGTTTTTCGCAGAAAACAACAGTAGACAACAGTGGTTATAGGTCCGTAACCTCTCCATGCCCAATAGAACATGTACCCACCGTTCCTGATATTCTTCCGATTAGTGGTCCTCCCTTGAACCAAAAGCTAGATGCCTAGTAGATAAATCTTTGAACTAATAGCATAAAACTTTATGGTAGGAATACAATAATACAATATCAGAATGCCTTCAAGCCCATTTTACAAGCTGTGTCATCGACCAGCTAGCGCTTGAGGCCCTTGGTGAACGGATCCGCCAGGTTCTTCTGACTCCGAACATCAATTACTGCAATAACACCTCTCTTGATAAGATCGTGTACTGTCCTGTGCTTCAACCGCACAGTCCTCTTCTTTCCGTTGAAGAGGTCATTTGATGTCACCGCCGCAGTCGCCTGGTTGTCACAGTATATCGATATCGCCGGTACTTGCGCCCCAACCACTGGAAGATCATATATGAGCTCCCGAAGCCATTCTGCTTCCTCGGCTGCGGTATCAAGTGCAAAGAACTCAGATTCCATGGATGACCGCGAGAGCATAGTCTGCTTCTTCGACTTCCACGATATAGCAGCTCTACCCATTGTGAAAATGTATCCACCTGTGGACCTCTCGCTCTCCACCTCTGAGCACCAACTAGCATCACTGAAGCCTTCCACTACCGACGGATCTCCGCTGTAGTACAGTACATATGTCTGAGTCTTCTTGAGATATCTCATAACCCGTTCCACAGCTTTCCAGTGTTCAACACCGGGATTGCTCGTAAAACGACTCAGCATTCCCACTGCGAAAGCTATGTCAGGCCTTGTGGCAGTAGTAGCATACATCAAACTCCCGATTACGCTTGCATACTCCAGCTGCCTGACGCTTTCCCCTGAATTAGGCTTCAGCTTCAGATCACACTTGTACGGCGTATCGATCCCTGGAAGATCCTGATACCCATAATGAGTGATCATTTTCTCAATATAATGAGACTGTGACAGCGCTAGTCCAGTGTCTGTCCGGATGATCTTGATCCCTAAGATCACATCAGCTTCCCCCAAGTCCTTCATACTGAACTTGCTTGAGATGAATTTCTTTGTCTCCGTGACACATCTAATATCCGTACCTAGGATAAGCATGTCGTCCACGTACAGACAAACGATCACACCTCTTCCATCAGCGAATTTCGTGTAAACACACTTGTCCGTATCGCTGACCATGTAGCCATTTGACCTTATAACTTTGTCAAATTTCTCATGTCACATCTTGGGAGCCTGTTTAAGACCGTACAAGGATTTCACCAACTTACAGACTTTGTCTTCAAGTCCTCTGATGACAAATCCCTCTGGCTATTGCATGTAAATCTCTTCGGTCAGCTCGCCATTTAGGAAAGTCGTATTTACATCCATCTGATATATCACCATCTTATGTATTGCTGCAAGAGCAATCAACATTCTGATGGTGGTCATCCGGGCTACTGGAGCATACGTGTCAAAATAGTCAATCCCCTGCTTCTGAGAAAACCCCTTGGCTACCAACCTAGCCTTGAACTTGTCAATAGTTTCGTCTGCTTTCATCTTCTTCTTGAAGATCCATTTGCATCCGATGGGTTTCGCTCCTTCAGGAAGATCAACCAACACCCAAGTGTTATTTGAGGTGATGGAATCAATCTCATTGTCAATCACCTCCTTCCAGAAAACTGCGTCTCTGTTCTTCATCGCCTCATCATAGGTAAACGGATCTGCTTCCACATGATAGGTGACAAAGTCACTTTCGAAGTCCTTCGGTCTCCTCACACGCTTAGCTGACGGCTCAGCTTGTTCTGGTTCAACCGTTGTTTCAACAACAACATCTTCTTGGACCACATCTTCATTGAAGACTTCAGTCTCTTGTGCACCCTCATTATTCTCCGGAACATCCGAAAGAACAATATTCTTGTGCCTTGCAAACTTGTCTTCAAAATATTCTGTATCGCGAGATTCAATGATATGATTTGACTCAATATCAAGAAATCTTCGAGCATCACTCTTCTCGGCATACCCCAAGAAGATCGTCTTTGTAGTCCTTGTCCCAAGCTTCTGAATCTTTAGATCTGGAAGCTTGACATACGCCAGACACCCCCACACTCGAATGACATTCAAGTTAGGTCTGACCTTGAACCAGAGTTCATGAGGAGTAACATCTGAAGTTGCATGAGGCACTCTATTTAGAATAAAAGTGGCCGTCAATGCAGCTTCTCCCCAGTAGCACTTAGGAAGGCCAGCAGTCAACAACATTGAATTTATCATTTCTGTCAACGTCCTGTTCTTCCTCTCAGCTACTCCGTTTGATTGAGGAGAGTACGGAGCCGTAGTCTCATTGACAATTCCATGTTCCTTACAGAACGATGCAAATTCATGAGACCTATACTCCCCACCTCGATCACTTCTTATCCTTTTGAGTTGTTGTCCAGTCTGCCGCTCAGCTTCGACTCTGAACTCCTTGAACTTCTCGAATGCTTCGTCTTTAGCCTTCAGCAAGTAGACGAATGCATACTTTGAGAAGTCGTCGATGAAGGTTATGAAATACTTCATCCCGGCCTTTGTAGAGAACTGTTTGAAGTCACAGATATCTGAGTGTACCAACTCCAGAAGATCTGTACTTCGATTAACCCGAGGAAAGGGTTTCCTTGTGATCTTTGTTTGAGCACAAACTTCACATTTCTCTACCTTACCCCCACACTTGGAGATAAGTCCTAGACTAGATATTCTGTTTATTCGTTTACAATAAACATGTCCTAGCCTATTATGCCACAACTCAAGAGTATAAGCAGAAGGAGTGATTTTATTAATTACATTAATTACATTGGACTGATTTACAAGCTGAATCTTGAACATTCCTTCGGTATAAAAAGCTTTCCCGAAATATGTTTCCTTGATAGACATCACCATCTGGCCAGCATTGATGTCCATCCTGAGGCCTGCATTGCAGAGTAGGCCTCCCGAGACCAGGTTCTTAGCGATAGCAGGTACGTGCTTTACGCCTTGAAGCGTCAGAGACTTCTCCGAAGTCAGCTTCAACACCACCATCCCGATCCCGAGCACTTCAGCTTGTGCTTGGTTCGCCATCACAACCGCTTCAGAAGTGGGTGTGTAGGTGGTGAACCACTCCTTACTGGAGCAGACATGGCAGGTGGCTCCAGTATCTACCCACCATTCTGAATCAGATCCTACAGCATCAACCTGTCCAATCATAGCAATTACATCAGTAATCATTGAGACTTTGCTAGGCTCACCTTGCTCTAATTTCTTGGCCGGTGCTGTACATTCACTTTTGAAATGGCCCAACTGGCCACACTTGAAACAAGGCATCTTTGCCTTAGATTTCTTTGACTTGAAAGAAGTTCCCTTAACATTCAAATTGTTAGGGTTCTTCTTCTTCTTCTGGAAATCTGCACGCTTTTCCTTTCCCTTTGGTTCCTTGGTCTGAACCAGATTGGCGTTAGCCAATTGCTTGGAAAGCGTGTCAACCTTATGTTGAGCCCTCATCTGGTCTTCAACATAAATTTCCTGCAGGAGATCTTCAAGGGTGATCTCCAGCTTCTTCCTATGCATGTTTGCAGAGAACTTGCTCCACCCAGCGGGGAGCTTTGAGACAATCCCTCCAACAATAAACTTGTCGGGGAGGGGCATAGCCTCGTCTTCCAATTTCTGTCGCAACTTCAGAAATTCTTTGACCTGCGGCAGCATGGACTTCTCGTCCTCAAAGAGCCATTTGTGATATTTTTCAACCACAAATATTTTGCTCATGTTCTTGTCTTCTTTGTACAGTTTTTCCAGAGACTCCCATATGTCTCTGGCAATTGGTTTCTTACTGTAGGATTCTGCTAGAGAATCCTCCATAGCATTCAGGATAAGCAACCTGCAAATGCTATTCTCCCTTCGCCACTTGGCCTGAAGTTTAGTAGCCGCAGAGATTGCGGCAGCAGACCCAGTATCTGGAACAGTAGGTTCCTCTTCAAGCAATACGTGATCAACGTCTCTAAGTTGAAGAGTGAGATAAACCTTCCTCTTCCAGACTTGATAATGCTCTCCATCAAACTTCTCTAACTTACAGAAGTCAGTGTTTAGGAGTGAAGCATTAATATTTTCCATCGTAGCAATAAAGCTTTGAGATTGTTAGTGCCGGGAACGCCGGGGCACGCTTTTCGATAGAAAATACAAAAACTGAAACAGTTGTAAAGACAACGTTTCAAATGCAATTCCTTAAAGAAGGTTTTGTAACAGAGATCCAGAAGGATTCTGCAAATTACGAGATCTAAAAAGATATCGTAATTCACGAATAATCTAAAGAGATTTTCGTGATCGTAGCAAACTGGCAGTAGTGCCTTCTAAAAAGAAGATACTGACAGAACTGCTAAAGGCAACAGAAGGGTGACAGGCGAGAAATGGAATTGCTGGGGTGAATGATCACCGTTGCTCAAAGCTTTATTCGCCCTTTGCGAACAGCTTCCAGGAACCAGCAAGGTTGACGGAAAACCTTGGAACACTCCTGCTCTTCTGACTCCTCGGAAGACGGCGAACTCCTCTGGCAATGGTACTCTTCTCTCTACGCCTCATGAGCCCTTGAGCCCGAGTCCGAGCCCGAGCCCGAGTCCGAGTCCGAGTCCGAGTTCGAGTCCGAGTCCGAGTCCGAGCCCGAGCCCGAGTCCGAGTCCGAGTCCGAGTCCGAGTCCGAGTCCGAGTCGCTAAGCTCCTACGGAGCTTAGCTCCATGGAAATAAATTTCCAAGAGCAAAAAGCTTACAGCTTTTTAATTGTTGATTAAGCCTTTATACCATTAATAATTAATCCCACATGGCACACACCCATGTGCACTACATGTGCATCTCCATAAAGAGTAAAGACTCATATATATGGAGATAAACATTCCTTTCTAGCCGATGTGGGACTAAAAACCAAAACAAAGGCTAAAAAACCCAACATTATAAACCAATTTGCTTGCTTACGGCTCTGTCGTGATTCGGATCGGTGGTAGCTTGGTAGTTGGCTTGCATGAGAGTGATTTTACAGGTTTGGTCGAAAAAAATGTAGTGGTGACGCAGGATTCTTGTTATTTGTCGTGTTATTAATTGGTTCACCTTTTGAATTATGGGAAAGTCAAGCTGCTACTAAATTGAAAACTCGCATAAGCCATCTCTAGTTTTGTAGACGACAGTGCTAAGTGGCCTGCGTTTTGGTCAGCAGTTTTTGTCCGCGGTCCATGTGGCAACTTTTAATTGGCAGGACACCGACAGATGGGCCCCCATGAATGGAGAATGGGGGGCAACTTGGTCGTGGGCTTTTCAGCATTTTCCTTTTGTATATATATTCAATCGGAAGATCGCCTGCTCACACCCTCCAAAGGAAGCAGTAGGTTTCACCAGTTTTTTTTTTCCTAATTCGAGGAATAAACACAAAAGGAGATGCATCTGAAACTTGCAAGAAGTATAAGAATGTATGCCTACTGATGGAAACAAAGCAGCTTGTATATATATGCTCTCTCAGAGTCTTGAGATAACAATAAATTGGATCTTTGTTTTAAAACTCTGATTCTTAGGGTCCAGAAGGATCAATTAAAAGAGTTGCAAGAGTTAATAAGACAGACACTGTCTGAATCGAGATTGATCCCTATGGCTTCCTTGCTTCTTAAACGTAATATATTTTGCTAGATCTTCATAGCGAAGAACCCATAAAACCACTAGAGGGAATTTGAGTACAGATTAGCTTCTGTTTTGCCTTTGACGAGTATGAAAGTTCACTACATCTGGTTAGTAAAGATTAAGAGCATCCACAATGGATACACTCCAAACACATGTTCCAAATTATTAAAAATTGTATTAATTATTACTTTTAGAGTATCTTCTTGATATTGGCACACAATAGTATACCTCAAACAAATACTCTAAATAAATATCTTCCTCTTTTTTCTTTTTATTTTCCTTCCCTGTTTGGTAATATTTTTTCTCCTTTTTTTTTCTTCTCCCTTCTGCCACTCGAGGGACTAGACGAACAAACTGGAAAGAAGCCAAAACACTGAGGACGAGCTTCCATAGGAAAATTCTATAGGAAAATTCTATAGGCACTACAACTTCTACTCCAGGGGCTCATAAAGGGAAGACGTGTCTATGGTAATTTCCATAGGAAAATTCTATAGGCACTACAACTTTTACTCCAGGACAGCCCTTACTTCAGGACATCGCAAATTTTTGCAATTTTTACTCAGGACAGTCCAAGTTTTTCTTTGGGGCTGCTCACACTCCTCCTCCCCATTCAATGTCGCGTCCCCTGCCGCAGCACGCCCATGTCGCACCCCTTGCCGCCGCATGTCCCCGTCGCGTCCCCTACCGCCTGCTGTTGTTTCCTTCGTCGTTTCTACTGCCAACACCGTGAGCCCCTGCCGTCGTGCTCCTCCGCCACCGCGCTTCCTCGCCGTCGAGGAGGAGGTTGAGAG
This sequence comes from Iris pallida, assembly GCA_029216955.1. Taxonomy (NCBI): domain Eukaryota; kingdom Viridiplantae; phylum Streptophyta; class Magnoliopsida; order Asparagales; family Iridaceae; genus Iris; species Iris pallida. The sequence continues at coordinate 3,396,187 of JANAVB010036220.1, forward strand.
AGGAGGAGGAGGTCGAGAGAGGAGTAGGAGGTTAAGGATAGGAGGAGGCAGAGGAGAGAAGGTGTCACGTCCCGATTCCGTCGAATCGATAATCGTCCCCCGGACGTGATGCCGTGCGAACCTAATTTGCGCTCGCACAAGGCATAGTTATAAGGTAATCCGAGACACTAGATCTAAGAGGGTACGCAGACAAATTGATTCACACAATGTGTAAAGGAAACTTGATCTTTATTGATAGTGAACATCTTTTACAGACTCCGATACAAGACTCATTGCCGCACGGGCTACAACATGACTCGATTACAAAAGAGTGCCGATGAGATAGCTGTTCCATACATTGCACACATCCCTCAATATACACAAAGTACTCCAGTGACCTGGATGGGAGGGACGCTGAGTCATCTTCCTTGGACTGTCGAGAGCCTTCAAAAGTGGAGTCGCAGAGAAAGCCTTCGATGCACGGCCGAAGCTTCAAAATCACGAACGCCGTCGAGCTAGCTGGCGCATCCTTCCTGGTTCGCGGGACCTGCAAAGAGCGAGGATCAGCACGATACACATGTACTGGCGAATGGCTAATTAAATCCAAGCTCTGTATTTGATTCAAGAAATTTCGTAAACATGTTAGCTAGCTATTTCAACGATCTTTCTAACCATCCTGTTCAATTTGCATGTTAACATGTTTTGAGACAAGCAACTATCATATTCATCCCGTGTCCCGTGCACCTGTTAAGCAGTGAAGGGGTGTGAAGGCCACTGGCAATGTCAAGCCATCGCGGACTATAGCATTGGTTAGACGACGCCCCTTTCGCGTCGGGTAGCGAGTCCTGTGCGAAAGTGCCCGCATAACTCGCGTCGATGAAGGTTGGCGCTGCTACACTCGTTCCACCCGGGCCGAATCGGTCCCTTGGCCTAGGCAACCGTTCGAGGAAACTTCACCTTGTCGACAAGTTGTCCAATGACCGTTTTCCTTTGAACTTAGTTGATTTGCTTACTTGACCGTATCGTTGCGATAAACGTTAATCGATTCATTCATTGTTTCGCATAGGCTAAGTGGATTTGCGTAAGAAAACACGTTTTCCATTTTCAATACCGGCAGTTCGATAGCAAGTGTTTCGTGAAGAATCGTGCTACGATTTCATTGATTCTACACTATTATGACAAGCATTCATATTACTTCACATATTGAGTTTTGAAGTAGAGGGACGAGACGAAGGAGGTCCGCCACTCGCCTTAGGTTTGCTTCAAGCGAGCGACCGGTTGGCTGCGCTGACATCACCTACGCGATCACCTGTAATCGCATAAGCAACTGATTAGAACATTGTATAATTCAAGGATATTCGATATGAATGCGAAGCTCGAAAATGCGTCATGAAAACCCATCGAAAACATTTACGAAAACCAAAGCCAAAGCCAAACCAAGTGCGGCATGAAAACCAGAGCAACGGGAGGTCTCTCCCGACTCAGCCGCAGAGCCAATCCTCGAGGCGCAACCCGCTGAATATGTGACTTGGTTCCGAATAAGCCATTCCATAACGTGGAATGGATCTTAATTCAACCGTTCCCGTTCGATCGACTCGGCCGATTCCGACCTATCGGTCCCGACCGAATCGATAGCGACAGTGTTCCTTTCTCGCGCACCCCGTGGACGGAAATGGGGTACGATGTAGGGACGGGGCACTACACCATAACCAACTAATAAAAAGTTTCGTCCTCGAAACTTAAAGATAGAACCTACCTCTACGAGAATAACGAAGGAAATTTCTCCGGTATTTTCGATTCAAGCTCCCACGTCGACTCTTCAACTGAATGGTTCCTCCAGAGGACGCGGACGAGAGGGATCGCTCGATTGTGCAGCAGCTTATCCTTGCGTTCTAAGATTTGAACTGGCTCTTCGACGTAGGATAAGTCGGACTTAAGCTCCAGCTGGCCAAAATCTACCACATGGCTCGGGTCGTGCACATACTTCCGCAGTTGAGAGACATGGAAGACATTGTGTACACCTTCAAGCGCCGGTGGTAAGAAAATTTTATAGGCCACTGGGGCGACCCGTTCAAGTATTTCGGACGGCCCAATGAATCTCGGACTCAACTTCCCCTTTGCGCCAAACCAAGTAACTCCCTGCATGGGCGACACTTTGAGAAATACGTGATCGCCTACTTGAAACTCGAGGGGGCGACGATGAACGTCCGTATAGCTTTTCTGACGACTCTGCGTGGTCTTTAATCTTTCTTGAATGAGCCGAATTTTCTGTACGGTCTATTCTACCAGTTCCGGACCGAGAATCTGCCACTCTCCGACTTCGTTCCAGCAAATGGGTGATCAGCACTTGCGCCCGTACAAGGCTTCATACGGCGCCATTTGAATGCTGGATTGATAGCTATTATTGTATGCAAATTCGGCTAGAGGTAGATGATTGTCCTAGCTTGATTTGAAGTCGATTGCGCAGAGTCGTAGCATGTCTTCGAGAATCTGATTGACGTGCTCCATTTGGCCGTCGGTCTGAGGAAGGTAAGCTGAGCTGAACTGCAACTTGGTACCCAGCGCCGACTGAAGGCTACTCCCGAATCGCGATATGAACCGTAAATCCTGATCAGAGACGATGGATATTGGAACTCCGTGCAGCCGTACTATCTCATCAAAATATATCTGCGCCAGGCGATCAACGCTCCAAGTAACTTTGATGGCAATAAAATGTGCTGACTTGGTTAATCGATCGACGATGACCCAGATGGCATCATTTTCCCGCGACGTCTTTGGCGGACCAAAAATAAAATCCATGCACACGTGCTGCCACTTCCATTCTGGAATCGCCAGATTCTGCATCTCTTCGCCCGGTCTCTGGTGCTTAGCTTTCACCTGCTGACAGGCCATGCATTACGACACGAAGAGTGCCACATCTCTTTTCATCCCATGCCACCAGAAGTTTGTGCGGAGGTCCTTGTACATCTTCGTGCTACCGGGATGTAAAGTGTATTTCGCATAGTGCGCCTCCGACAGTATCTCCTTTCTGAGTTCTGAATCGTCCGGAACGTATAGCCTACCCTTCAATCGAAGCACGCCGGTTTCGTCTTTCGCAAAGTCGGTCGTCCTGCCCGTCGAGATTAGCTCTCGCACTTTCTTCAGGTATGGATCGTCCGTCTGAGCGGTCTTGATCTTATCAAGCAAGCTCGGCTCTAACTGCAACTTTGCCAACTGCACATTCCGAAATCTGACTCGGAGCTCGATGCCCATCTCTTCTAGGTCACGTAGCAGTCTGGGGTCGATGGATAACGAGGCAATGTACTTCCGACTCAAGGCGTCTGCCACAACATTTCTCTTTTCCGACGTATATTCGATAGTCAAGTCGTAATCTTTGATTAGTTCCAGCCAATGCCTTTACCGCAAGTTCAGTTTCTTCTGCGTGAATAGATACTTGAGGCTCTTGTGATCGGTATAGATCGTGCACGCCATGCCATAGAGATAGTGGCGCCAAAATTTTAACACAAACACAATCGCCGCTAACTCCAGGTCATGCGTGGGATAGTTCTTCTCGTGCGGCTTTAGCTGTCGGAAAGCAAAAGATATCACCTTGTTCCGCTGAATCAGCACACACCCCAAGCCCTGACCGGACACGTCGTTGAATATCTGAAAACCCTCAGTCCCTTATGGAAGTGCGAGTATCGGGGCCGAGATGAGCCTTTGCTTCAACTCTTGGAATGCAGCTTCGCAGTCGTCTGACCATTCAAATGCGACTCCTTTCTGGGTGAGGCGAGTCAGAGGCGATGCGATCTTCGCGAAGTCTTTCACAAAGCGTCGGTAGTATTCCGCTAAGCCAAGAAAACTTCGAATCTCGCCGACGGACGCTGACCGTTTCCAATCGACAATGGCTTCAACTTTCTTTGGGTCGACCGCGATGCCTTCAGCAGAAATGATGTGTCCGAGGAATGCGACGCTGCTAAGCCAAAATTCATATTTGCTTCGCTTCGCGTATAGTTGATTTTCTTGAAGGGTCTGAAGCACGGTCCGCAGATGCTCAGTGTGTTGCTGCCTATTCCTCGAGTAGACGAGTATATCGTCGATAAAGACTACTACAAACTTGTCGAAGAATGGTCGGAACACCCGATTCATTAAATCCATAAAAGTGGCAGGGGCATTCGTTAGGCCGAACGACATTACCAGGAACTCGTAATGGCTGTATCGAGTGCGGAATGCAGACTTCGGCACATCGTCCGGCTTGATCTTGAGTTGATGGTAACCCGAACGCAGATCAATTTTAGAGAACATCGTGGCTCCTTGAAGCTGATCAAACAGATCGTCTATGCGGGACAGGGGGTATTTGTTCCGGACGGTGGCTTTATTCAGCTCGCGGTAGTCGATACAAAGACACATAGAGCCATCCTTCTTCTTGACAAACAGCACAGGCGCTCCCCAGGACGAGATGCTGGGTCGGATGAATCCCTTGTCGAGCAATTCTTGTAACTGCACCTTGAGTACTTTAAGCTCTGTAGCGGCCATTCTGTACGGGGCTTTCGAGATCGGTCGAGTGTCGAAGAAGGTATCGATTGTCACGCCCCGCTCCCGTAGGAGCGATCGTCCTCGCTAAGGCGTGATGCCGCATGAGCCTAGATTGCGCTCGTACAAGACGGGTTCCATAACGGCCGATTTCAGCGGCTGCGACGGGGTCGTCGCACAGAAGTCCCATGCAGAGACATTTAACATAGCAGCGGAAATTAGAACAAACACAAGTCATTCAAAAGGAGCTCTTTATTAATATTGAAACTACGGTTACATTGGGGGCGCAAGGCCAAGATTATAAGTCTCTCATGCTCACTCAAGCTCACATTACAAGTTCACTCAGCTCTCTCTCTCATCTCTCAATTACAAATCTTGATCCAGCAGAAGCTTCGGAAGGCGATGTCCATACATTATGTCCCGTATAAGTCTTTTCTCCATGCGGCTGCACGCTTCGAGTCGCCAAGGAACTCTGTGCCTCAACGCATCCAAGCGAGCTCCGTGCCACGAGCTTCTACCTGTGCCTGCATATGTAAACTATGTGGATGTCAGTACTCAACTGTACTGGTGGAATGAGCTCCTCGTCCACCCATACAAAACCCGCACGTTATTTTACTTTGTGCAACATAGTCCCTTCTTATCAATTGTCTTTCTAGTCTTGCCTTAGGATCAGTTTTATGACCGACGCCTTGCTGATTTTATGTCTTTAGACCATCTCATGCTTGCAACGAATGTTAACTCAATACCTTGCCTCAAGACCCTTCTCGTGCCAACAACGTTAACCTATCGAGTCGTGTTTGCCTTACGGCTTAAAATCGGAGACGTAACTACGCGATTAAGCTCCATTTTCTGTGTGACCGTGCTACAAACCCTTGCTGAGGCCGTGCCTCGCAATTCAGTAAGACTTAACCGTATCGCCGCCTCACGGCCCTTGCTGCTTTGACTACCAACTGACCCAATCAAGACTTATGAATGTTAGTGTCACTCAACCAACTTGGCCTTGCGGCGGTTTCCTGACTTAAACTCAAACAACTCAACCAACTTAAGCAACATATATGCCGACATCTCAAGACTTGACGCCACATCTCGTGCCGAAGCACGACGCCTATGTTGAAACCCAATCTTAGGCCCAAACTTTGTGTTCTAACTGTACACACCTTCAACTCAACTAAATCCAAAGGCATACACGCGGTTAGCCGCTATTTGCCGACATCTATATGAACTTGGTCACTAGCATCACAAGCTATACCTTGACGTAAAGTTTTGTTAATCGGGATCCTTTCGACGCAAGTAGCTAGCCCCGTCGTAAGTCCCCGCTTAACCTGTGCCAAAACCTTACGCACGACTATACCCTGTTCCCTCCTAGGCCGAGTCGGCCCCTTGGCCAAGGGTTACCGTTCGAGGGTTCATCGCCCTTGTCGACAAGTTGTCAAATGACCATGCAAGACTCGACACAAACTGACGTCTCACACAGTCATTCCTTTACCAAAACCAAGACTTTTATCCTTGAGACCCCTCGACGACCCACGGTCGCGAGCATTTCCTTCCTTGTTACCCTATCATTTGGTTCAACTCATAAATGCCTATTTGATATACCTTTCTTAAAACTCATCTTGAATCATAGTCCTTGCCTTAGACACTAAGCCCATGCATCGTGCCTTAAGCCAATCGTGCTCTACGTGATACTCCTGCCTAAGTCGATGGGCCTTGAGATCGAGGGACTACTTAACTTGACAACCGCAGAATGAGCGGAACAGCACTTGGAAAGACTTAGGTCGACCGGCACAACTTTGCCTAACTTACTCAAGCCTACGACTTAACCCGAGGGACGAGCAAAGGCTATGCCAAGCCTTGCGAAATGGGACCGTGCACGCTTTATCAAGCGTTTATGTGGGCGATGCCTATGACTTAGGCTAACTCTTAGCTTTTGCACCGAAGACCAACATTCCTTCTCCCAAGCCACGAGACAAAGGACCGAGTGTCATTTTCAAAGCACGCCGTGCACCAACTCTAAGCCGACCATTGGACCTTTTTCCATGTTCTAACTCATTTCGACCCGTCGGGATTATTCTCTTTAGCTATGTGGATTCATCTCTTTAATTATTAAGCCTACTTGTGCAAGTTGAAAACATGCGTATTATTATGTGAAGGCAAAGATGAGGCAAGTTCACCGAAACTACCCCACCTGAGCGAGCGATCGTCTCGACCGAGCGATGTCTTCCAGCAGCCGTTGCAAGGCTAAGACCGAACGCCGTCGGCATTTCGATTCCTCCGATTGACTGAGCGGGATGGGGCACTACATCATACACCACTCAGAAAAAGTTTTGACCTCGAAACTAACTGAGTACACTTATCGACTTGTCACTTTACTCAACATTCAAGACTCTCGTACAAACTATGCCTATGCATTTTTTCAATCCGAGTCACGCTCGCACTACCCTCAATCCTTTCCTCAAAACGTACGGTCTTAAAATCCTCGACACTTCCTCGTTCCTCAAATCTCACTTGATTCAACATATCACTTAGTATGGATCGTGCACATATCTTAGGCGTCCCCAAAAAATATGTATTTCAACCAAGCCTCGTGATAGCGAATCCCGCCATCACCACTCGAGTCGGATCGTGCACGCATTCAAGCGTCCATGATATACATGCATGTCAACCGAGCCTCATGAGTGGTGCCTTTACCATTCCTATCGCTCCGTACCGGAACGTCTGCCTAACCGCTAGGCTATGTCTTTCCGTCAGTATTGGAATCATAGTTCCCAAACAACAACATCAACACTGCCCCATCCTAAGGTCAAACCAAGTTGATAGTACGGGGTTTTCTACCCAAGCTCGCATCACTCCGATTTCTAAACATCGAGCATAGATCGCCTACACACATCCCAATATTTTGTCGCACGGGGTCCGAGTCATTCAGCAAAGCCATCCTACGATAACATACGTTCAACCAATTCCATGACATCTCAATATCGCTCGTTCAACCAACCATCTTCGCATAGTCTATTTCTTTTAAACACGTTCGATATAGTTTGCCTATCAATCCTTCTCAATTTAAGCATGCTATGCCGCAATTCGTCGCTAACCAAAATTTCATATTCCATATTTTCTAAGTCATCTATTCCAATTCACGTGATCGATCATAAGGTCGTCTAGCTTAACAATACGTTGCGTCCCGATCTCACGCGAGTCAGATTATCCACGGTGGGCACGAATCACCATGCACGCTCCCGCAGAATAATTATCCTCATCGGGACGTAACTCTTGTTTTGCGTCTAGACTAATTTATTTTTGATGCGCGAATTGGACCTACTCAATTCTCAAGTTTATTTCATTCATCAGTCGCAAGTCCAAACATCCTCGAATTCACCTTCGCGTCAAACCGACAAGTCGAGACAAACAACGTTGCCGCGTCCTGATTTTCCGAGTTCGATCATTCCCGCGACATGAATCACCATGTCAGCGCTCACGCGGAACAATCGTCTCAAATCCGACGCAATGCATGTGCGAGGCTGGAGTTGCGCTCGCGCAAGACAATATCGTTGACGTTGTGGCTATCAATGTAACCATCAAGACACGATCATTTTCATCCAACATTTATCTCAATCAAAATCCTAAGTATGGCATCCAACTGAACAATAACACTTGCACGATCGTCACTCGCTGAGTCAGAGTACCCCCGAGTTATCGTATATCGATCTTTGATACGCCTCAATACCATCGACGATATGCGTAACCTGACGATCTTTCTTTGCAACCAATTTCGAGTCGTGCGAATGATGCTATCGTCCGACTGGATAATTTCTTCGACATTCAAATTCAAGTTCGATCATTATCCCTCGATTCATTCACAACATCAATTTCCTTAAGCCTAATTTCGTGTATTCGTTCATCCCTTTATCTTAAGTCATCGGCCAATGTATTTCCTCAATCGTATTATTCATTGCTAACTCAAATTATCGAGCAACATTTATTCCAATCCTCCGAGCCATTGCGTAACTTCAAAAACTCAAACATTTCATACACGATGTCTACCTGTCGTGCTAACTTTTCGTATACGATTCGTATCAATTTCCTCGATCCAATTTCACCTACTCAATCATTCTCGTATTTCATACTTCGCACAATCCTCAATCCCGTGCACGTTCCGTGCATGTCAATTCTAGTATGTTCGAATCCACTTATCAAACTTCATGACAACATCTCACTCAATCTAAGGCTTTGCATATGTGCGACGCTTGCTGATAGACTCACCGACACCCCGTATCCTCAATTTATCGATTGATATTCCTGAGCCTATCGCGTACACCACTCAGAAATGAAGTCATTTATCAAATCCTCAACTTATCATTTGATTCACACTCTACTTCCTCGAATTTTGTCCGAACGATTTCTTAGATTTCAAGCACGCTCACCTTATATCGCACTGACGAAAACACCGTCGCTCGATAGCACCCCTATCGACAGTCATCCCACTTACTCAACCAAGTCCAACCCATCCTTGTTCGATACATTATAAATCCCGCACTCGACTTTGCTAAGGTCGACACAATCCTTGGTGTATATGCCCAGCCCGACTTAGCCAACCGTGCTTACGTAAACCATCTTTTTTGTTTTGTCAAAAAAACTGTTCTCCTATGTTTTGTAAAGTAGATAGACTTATTGTATGGACATCTCGTGGGACAATTGAGAGAGAACGCACCAATGATATCAACTTGCGGAAGCATAATTTAGAGTTCGCGAAAACAATGAGTTAAAGAATTCAATCGATAGTCCAAGGACGTAAAGCCGTACTCTGATACCATTATGTCACGCCCCGCTCCCGTAGGAGCGATCGTCCTTGCTAAGGCGTGATGCCGCACGAGCCTAGATTGCGCTCGTGCAAGGCGGGTTCCATAACGGTCGATTTCAGCGGCTGCGACGGGGTCGTCGCACAGAAGTCCCATGCAGAGACATTGAACATAGCAGCAGAAATTAGAACAAACACAAGTCATTCAAAAGGAGCTCTTTATTGATATTGAAACTACGGTTACATTGGGGGCGCAAGGCCAAGATTACAAGTCTCTCATGCTCACTCAAGCTCACATTACAAGTTCACTCAGCTCTCTCTCATCTCTCAATTACAAATCTTGATCCAGCGGAAGCTTCGGAAGGCGATGTCCATACATTATGTCCCGTATAAGTCTTTTCTCCAAGCGGCTGTATGCTTCGAGTCGCCAAGGAACTCCGTGCCTCGACGCATCCAAGCGAGCTCCGCGCCACGAGCTTCTACATGTGCCTGCACATGTAAACTATGTGGGTGTCAGTACTCAACGTTACTGGTGGAATGAGCTCCTCGCCCACCCATACAAAACCCGCATGTTATTTTACTTTGTGCAACATAGTCCCTTCTTATCAATTGTCTTTCTATTCTTGCCTTAGGATCAGTTTTATGACCGACGCCTTGCTGATTTTATGTTTTTAGACCATCTCGTGCTTGCAACGAATGTTAACTCAATACCTTGCCTCAAGACCCTTCTCGTGCCAACAACGTTAACCTATCGAGTCGTATTTGCCTTACGGCTTAAAATCGGAGACGTAACTACGCGATTAAGCTCCATTTTCCGTGTGACCGTGCTACAAACCCTTGCTGAGGTCGTGCCTCGCAATTCAGTAAGACTTAACCGTATCGCCGCCTCGCGGCCCTTGCCGCCTAGCGGCCCTTGCTGCTTTGACCACCAACTGATCCAATCAAGACTTATGAATGTTAGTGTCACTCAACCAACTTTGTCTTGCGGCGGTTTCCTGACTTAAACTCAAACAACTCAACCAACTTAAGCAACTTATATGCCGACATCTCAAGACTTGATGCCACATCTCGTGTCGAAGCATGACGCCTATGTTGAAACCCAATCTTAGGCCCAAACTTTGTGTTCTAACTGTACACACCTTCAACTCAACTAAATCCAAAGGCATACACGCGGTTAGCCGCTATTTGCCGACATCTATATGAACTTGGTCACTAGCATCACAAGCTATACCTTGACGTATAGTTTTGTTAATCGGGATCCTTTCGACGCAAGTAGCTAGCCCCGTCGCAAGTCCCCGCTTAACCTGTGCCAAAACCTTACGCACGACTATACCCTGTTCCCTCCTAGGTCGAGTCGGCCCCTTGGCCAAGGGTTACCGCTCGAGGGTTCATCGCCCTTGTCGACAAGTTGTCAAATGACCATGCAAGACTCGACACAAACTGACGTCTCACACAGTCATTCCTTTACCAAAACTAAGACTTCTATCCTTGAGACCCCTCGATGACCCACGGTCACGAGCATTCTTTCCTTGAGATCCCTCGACGACCCACGGTCGCGAGCATTTCCTTCCTTGTTACCCTATCATTTGGTTCAACTCATAAATGCCTATTTGATATCCCTTTCTTAAAACTCACCTTGAATCATAGTCCTTGCCTTAGACACTAAGCCCGTGCATCGTGCCTTAAGCCAATCGTGCTCTACGTGATACTCCTGCCCAAGTCGACGGGCCTTGAGATCGAGGGACTACTTAACTTGACAACCGCAGAATGAGCGGGACAGCACTTGAAAAGACTTAGGTCGACTGGCACAACTTTGCCTAACTTACTCAAGCCTACGACTTAACCCGAGGGACGAGCAAAGGCTATGCCAAGCCTTACAAAATGGGACCGTACACGCTTTATCAAGCGTTTATGTGGGCGATGCCTATGACTTAGGCTAACTCTTAGCTTTTGCACCGAAGACCAACATTCTTTCTCCCAAGCCACGAGACGAAGGACCGAGTGTCATTTTCAAAGCATGCCGTGCACCAACTCTAAGCCGACCGTTGGACCTTTTTCCATGTTCTAACTCATTTCGACCCGTCGGGATTATTCCCTTTAGCTATGTGGATTCATCTCTTTTATTATTAAGCCTACTTGTACAAGTTGAAAACATGCGAATTATTATGTGAAGGCAAAGATGAGGCAAGTTCACCGAAACTACCCCACCTGAGCGAGCGGTCGTCTCGACCGAGCGATGTCTTCCAGCAGCCGTTGCAAGGCTAAGACCGAACGCCGTCGGCGTTTCGATTCTTCCGATTGACTGAGCGGGATGGGGCACTACATCGATAGTGAACTCAATCTCTCGATCGGGCGGCATGCCGGGCAGTTCATCCGGGAACACATCAGGGAATTCTGCCATAACGTCAGTCTGACCCGCGTTTGCACCATCTTGTCGTATGTCTCGAACAGAAGCTAGATAGCCTTCGCACCCGGAATGCAGCATCCGTCGAGCAGATATTGCGAAGATCACCATGCAGGTCGGCGATGCCTCACCACACGAGTAGCAGAATTCAGGCACTCCAGGTATGCAAAATGTGACCTTCTTTTCAGCGCAGTCTATAGTTGCGTTGTACGGACCGAGCCAATCCATCCCCAGAATGATATCGTAGTCCTTAATATTTAGAACTATCGCATCGAGACTGACCTTTTGACCACCTATACAGATGATTCCGTCTCTGCAGACTAAATTTGCAAGTAGTGGCATGCCCGACGGTACGTTAACAGTGAGGTCGAGGCCCAGTGGTGTCAAGAAAAATTTATGCTCGGCGACAAAGTCTGTCGATATAAAACTATGCGTGGTACCTAAATCAAACAATACACGAGCAGGTTTATTATTGAATTGCAGTATACCTGTCACGACTGTATCAGATGTAAATGCTTCGTCTCGAGTCATGGCGTAGACGCGGCCCTGAGCATTGGGGCGACGGTCTTGGCCATTCTGTTGTACGGTCGGTGAGCCCGAGGTGCTTGGCCTCGGTTTTGTTGATGTTGTGGGAGGCGTTGGTTCGACGTAGCTTCTGGGCAGTCCCTTACGAGGTGATCTCTTTTGCCGTACGCGAAACATACTCTGTGCTTAAGTCGGCACTCAGTGTCCAGATGCCCGTCCTTGTGGCAGAAATTGTAGACCATCCGCTCCTTCGTCTGGTTGCCACGATATTGACGCTTATGTGCGTTGTTGCCTCCCGCATTACTATGGCGTTTGTTATTAAAGTGAACAGCGCCGGTAGTAGTAGAAGGATACTCGGACTCCAGACGGATGGCGTGGTTGAGTGCCTCGCCTACAGTTTTGTATTTCGGCACCGAGACATGAGCACGGATAGTGGAACGCAGGCCCACTACAAATCGTTTTGCTCGACTTACAGTGGTAGGTAAATAGTCTCCAGCAAACTTGGCCAGTTTGTTGAATTTGGCTGTATATTATCGTACAGTCATATTCCCTTACGTCAACTGCATGAACTCGTTTTCTTTTTCCTGTCGCACGGCTGCAGAAAGATTTTCGTTCTCGAACGCATCTCTGAATGTCGCCCATGAGATCGCCGCCGTCTCGTCTTCACGTTGAATAGCCCGCTTCTGCAAAGCCCACCAATCGTGCGCGTTCATTCAAAGTAGAAGTTGAGCACACGTAACTTTCTTCGAGTCCTCGACACCCAGAAGCTCGAACTTGTCTTCCAGTTCCTCCAACCAGTCAATCGCCACCGAGGGATCTTCTGTACCGTTGAAGGAAGTGCGACAGCTTTTAGTGAATTTTGACACGTCGAAGTTAGAACTTTTCGGTGCCGCAGGTGAGAGCACGGGCGCCTCTGGTTCAGCTTCGTTGGATCGAACCGCAGGCTGGATCACGGCAGGCGTCATCGTTGAATTATTGTTGTTGCCCACGATCGACTGTACGATCTGCTGGAGGGTATTCAGCTGCTGCTGCTGCAGCTTGAATTGAGCCTCGAACCGATTCTCAAATTGAGTCTGACGAGCCTCCGCTTGCTGACGATGGAGCTCGTTTTGATGTTGCTGCATTTCAAGCATCTGCAGCATACGTTGCATCGGGTCGCCGGAAGGTCCGGCTACGGTAGGCGTCATTCCCGTTGGGTTGACGGAATGCCCGGGTCTAGAAGCACTCGAGCCGCTGGAAGCGCTCATCTCGTCTTCCGCCTGAGCTCCCGTAACTGCAGGAAAAAGAAAGCAACTCTCGTTATATTCAAAAAATATTCCGGGTTCAGCGTATGGAACAACTCATCTCATCGACACGAGGTCAACGGTTGGAGACTAGAACTCGATATTGGAGGCCAAGGACGTAAAGCCGTGCTCTGATACCATTATGTCATGCCCCAATTTCGTCGAATCGATAATCGTCCCCCGGGCGTGATGCCGTACGAACCTAATTTGCGCTCGCACAAGGTATAGTCATAAGGTAATCCGAGACACGAGATCTAAGAGGGTACGCAGACAAATTAATTCACACAATGTATAAAGGAAACTTGATCTTTATTGATAATGAACATCTTTTATAGACTCCGATACAAGACTCATCGCCGCACGGGCTACAACATGACTCGATTACAAAAGAGTGCCGATAAGATAGCCGTTCCATACATTGCACACATCCCTCAATATACACAAAGTACTCTAGTGACCTGGATGGAAAGGACGCTGAGTCATCTTCCTTGGACTATCGAGAGCCTTCAAAAGTGGAGTCGCAGAGAAAGTCTTCGACGTACGGCCGAAGCTTCAAAATCACGAACGTCGCCGAGCTAGCTGGCGCATCCTTCCTGGTTCGCGGGACCTGCAAAGAGCGAGGATCAGCACGATACACATGTAATGGCGAATGGCTAATTAAATCTAAGCTCTGCATTTGATTCAAGAAGTTTCGTAAACATGTTAGCTAGCTATTTCAATGATCTTTCTAACCATCATGTTCAATTTGCATGCATGTTAACATGTTTTGAGGCAAGCAACTATCATATTCATCCCGTGTGTCACGCCCCGACTCGTCGAATCGGTCGCCATCGCCTTGACTCGATATAAATCGATCCCCACGGGTCGGGACGTGATGCCGTGCAAGTCTTTAATGGACTTGCACAAGGCAAGGATGTACAAGTGGAAATTCCTTTTTGATTCGACGTGTTGAAATTAAACAGTACAGAGAGTTGAAGACATAGCATAGGAAGAAATTTAGCTTTTCATTCATAAGCTTGCAAAGTATGTGCAAGGTTATTTTTACATTACATATGCCGTTGCGACTACATCTTGAAACACAAAAAAAAACTCTCGACAAGCTTGCCCTGAAATAATCCTTGTCGTTCCATACATTCATGCCCCTTTATACATTTGAACAAGGCCTTCGATCTGAGTTGGGCTTCAAAATACTTCAAAATATGAGAGCTTCGTGCCGCCTCCCGTTCTTCAGCTTCAGGTCTAGTCTCGAGCTCCCGCAGCGCGCTCGTTACCTAGGGAGTTGGGGGTTAGCACACTTGCTAGTGGATGGGACGAACCCACTCGTCTAAACCGACACTGCTTATTAAGGATTCTAGCATACGAAGTGATCTTTCTATTTAGAACTATATGAATTGCAGTTCATATCGAAGGCACATTTTAAACGATAACACATAACCAATTTAAAGGCATTCTTACCACGGCCGTTCTCCTTTCCTGCACAAAATATACATGATACTTACCACCTGCACAAGACAATAGGTGAGCATGCAATCTATCCTATATGCGGTCATTGGTGATATCGACACCATGAAGGATGATTACGTAGCCTTGCGACGCGCCCTCCAGTCCAGGTAGCGAGCCTAACTGGAGGTCTCGCAATGCCTCACGTCGAAGCACGATTTCCATAATTTCCTCCTAGGCCGATTTGGTCCCAGAGCCCCGGGTACCGTCTCGAGGAAAGCTTACCTTGTGCACAAGTCGTCCTTGACCATGCGAATGTATGAACAGTTTAATATGTATGAAATAAATTGCATAGCGTAACTATTATCAAGTCACATAATCATTCCTACTCGTGCAAGGGTCCTTTTTTCCGAAACCGTACGTTCTGATTTAGCATCTCGTAGGCACCAAATTCTCCGAGGCATGATGTACCGCAACCAAGGTTTTCATCGTTGTGTTTTGCATGGCATGAAATATAATCTATCTCATTCTTAGAACTTTATCTTTTCTCTACTTAGTGTGAACCTATCGATTCAGAGTTAACTTCTCTAGGTTGATATATTATCCCGAGCTCTTGATCTTAGTGGCAAGCATACCTCCTGTTAGCATCATCGATTTGAACGTTGAACTTTAAGAATTTAGTTAGCAAAAAGGAGTAGAAAAGAAGGGGCCGAAGAACCACCCACCTAAGGAGATTGTGCCGAGAGTAGGAGAACGCTTCGCGACGGTCAAGCGTCAGTTACACGAACTCCTGTAATGGCACTAGCATCGAATTAGAACCCTTTCTTTAATCCTTCCTTCGAAATTCCCAAAGATGCATTCAGAAATCGACGCGAAAGCACACTATCAAATCCATGCAACAATTCGTTTAGAAAGCCAAGAAAACCAATAAAACCAACGGCAGACGGGTTGCGTCGCTCTCTTTAGAGTTCCTTCGCCAAGACGCCGCCTACCGCATCTAGGACTTATTCCAAAAGTAGTCGATCCATTAGTTGGAACGGTACTCATATCACTCGTCCAAATCGATTTTATTGATGCCATGGTTTTTGTATACCAAACCCGTCGTCGAGTCAGACTAGCCATCTATGTTCCCGACCATGTCTGACTTGGCACGAGCCTATTACATAGTGCTTCACCCCAATGGGAGCGGGGCACTACATAATATACCACTAAGAAAAAGTTTCGTCCCAAAACTTAAGAACAAGGGTCTGACCTTCGTCGACGAAAAGTGAAGGGTACTTCTCCTTCATCTCCGCCTCTAGTTTCCACGTCGACTCCTCAACGGAATGGTTGAGCCAGAGTACGCGAACCAAGGACATCGATCGGCTCCGCAGGATCTTTTCTTTACGGTCCAAAATTTGTACGGGCTCCTCCGAGTATGATAGATCGGCGCGTAGCTCCAACTAATCGAAATTAGCCACATGACTTGGGTCATGCACGTACTTCCGAAGTTGGGAGACATGGAAGACGTCGTGCACTTCGGCCAGGACAGGAGGTAGCGCGATCCGGTAAGCAACGGTCGTCACTCTTTCGAGGATCTCGAAGGGCCCTACGAATCTCGGACTCAGCTTGCCTTTTACCCCGAATCGCATGACGCCCCGCATCGGCGTCACCTTCAGAAACACATGGTCCCCAACCAAGAACTCTAACGGTCATCGACGAGTATCTGCATAACTCATTTGTCGACTCTGAGCAATACGGAGCCTATCTCGAATCATACGGACCTTCTCGACGGCTTGTTCGACTAGTTCTCGCCCGAGCACCTGTCGTTCCCCGACTTCGTCCTAGCAAATCGGAGATCGGCACTTCCTCCCGTAAAGCGCCTCGTAGGGAGCCATTTGGATGCTCGATTGATAACTGTTGTTGTATGCGAATTTCGCGAGCGGCAAGTGCGTGTCCCAACTAGTCTTCAAATCTATCGCGCACAAACGTAGCATATCCTCCAGGATCTGATTCACTCTTTCTGTATGGCCATCTGTTTGCGGGTGGTACGCAGAGCTAAGGTTCAACTTAGTGCCCAGCGCCGCCTGTAGACTCGTCCAGAAATATGATAAGAATCGCCCGTCTCTGTCCGAAATAATTACGGCAGGTATCCCGTACAGTCTGACGATCTCGTCGAGATAAATCTGAGCTAACCGATCGACGCTCCATGATGCTTTAATAGCGATGAAATGAGCAGATTTGGTCAAACGATCGACAATGACCCAAATCGCATCATTCCCCCGCGACGTCTTCGGAAGGCCCATGATGAAATCTATAGAGATGTCGTTCCACTTCCATACTGGAATGTCGAGGTTCTGTAGCTCCCTGCCTGGTCTTTGATGCTCGGCCTTCACCCGTTGACAATCCATGCACTGTGACACAAATGTTGCTACGTCTTTCTTCATGTCGTGCCACCAAAAGGTCATGCGCAGGTCCTTATACATTTTGGTACTCCCGAGGTGCAACGAGTACTTCGCATAATGGGCCTCCGTCAGAATCTCCTTTTTAAGTTCAGCATGGTCCGGCACGCATATCCTCCCCTTCATCCGCATCATTCTGCCCTCGTCCACCACAAAGTCGGTCACCTTTCCCGTCGAAATTAGCTCGCACATCTTCTTCAGGAATGGGTCGTCCTCCTGTGCGGTCTTTATCTTGTTGTGCAAGCTCGACTCAAGGTGCAATTGGGCCAATCGTGCTCCATGGTAACAGATTCAGACTTCGTTACCCATCTCTGCCAAGTCTCGCTGTATGTTATGGTTGATAGACAAGCACCCAGCGAACATTCTACTCAGAGCGTCCGCTACGACGTTTCCCTTACCTGGCGTGTACTCGATAGTCAGATCGTAGTCTTTAATAAGTTCGAGCCAATGCCGCTGTCGTAAGTTCAGGTCCCGTTGAGTGAAGATGTACTTGAGGCTCTTATGGTCCGTATAGATGCTGCAAGCTACACAATAAAGATAGTACCGCCATAGCTTCAATGCGAACACAATGGCCGCTAACTCCAGATCATGCGTAGGATAATTCTTCTCGTGTTGCTTCAATTGTCTCGAAGCAAACGAAATCACCTTATCCCTTTGCATAAGCACGCATCCCAAACCCGTCCGCGATGCATCGCTAAATATTTGAAACCCTTCTGGCCCGTCCGGAAGTGCAAGGATCGGCGCTGAGATGAGCCGTTTCTTCAACTCTTGGAAGCTTGATTCGCAGGCGTCGTTCCACTCGAATGCGACTCCCTTCTGGGTGAGGCGAGTCAGAGGCGACGCAATTTTGGCAAAATCTTTCACGAATCTACGGTAGTAGCCTGCCAAGCCGAGGAAACTTCGGATGTCGCCTGCTGAGGTAGGACGCTTCCATTCGACTATTGCTTCAATCTTCTTTGGGTCCACCATGACGCCTTCAGCTGAGAGAACGTGCCCAAGGAAAGTCATGCTGCTCATCCATAACTCGCACTTGCTTAGCTTGGCATAAAGTTGGTGTTCACGCAGAGTCTGTAGCACCGTCTTCAAGTGTTCCGCGTGCTCGTCCTTGCTTTTCGAATATATGAGAATGTCATTGATGAATACGACGACAAATTTGTCTATAAACGGTCGGAACACCCGGTTCATTAGGTCCATGAATGCGGCAGGAGCGTTGGTCAAGCCGAAGGGCATGACTAGAAATTTGTAGTGACCATATCGAGTTCGGAAGGCGGACTTTGGCACGTCCTCGGACTTGATCTTTAACTTATGGTAGCCTGAGCGAAGATCAATCTTAGAAAATACCGTCGCCCCTTGCAATTGGTCAAACAAATCGTCTATCCTCGGCAGCGGGTATTTGTTCCGCACCGTGCCTTTGTTAAGTTCTCGATAGTCGATACACAGCCGCATCGACCCATCATTCTTCCTTATAAACAACACTGGAGCATCCCACGGGGAGACGCTAGGACGAATATATCTGCGATCTAGCAACTCTTGTAGTTGTGCTTTTAGTTCCTTCAGCTCTGCCGGTGCCATTCGATAAGGTACTTTGGATATCGGTCGGGTGTTCGGGAAGGTGTCGATGCTGAATTCTATCTCTCGGTCCGACGGCATCCCTGGCAACTCGTCTGGGAACACATCAAGAAATTCTGCCACGACTTCAGTCTGGGCCGTGCTTGCAATCTCCGTTCTCGTGTCTCAAACTGATGCTAGGTACCCGCTGTACCCAGAATACAACATACGCCTTGCCAAAATTGTCGATATCATCATTGCTGCCTTTGATGATGCTCCGCACAAATAGGAGAACTCGGTTTTGCCCGGAAGGTGGAACACAACTCTCTTCTCCACGTACTCGATCGTTGCATGGCATGCACCCAACTAATCCATACCGAGGATTATATCGTACTCCTTGACGTCGAGGACGATAACTTCCAAGGATAGATTCCTCCCTCCGATGCAGATATAACCATCCCTACAAATTTGAGTGGCAGGCATATCTACTCCCGATGGAGTGCTAACGCTAAGATTCATATCTAAAAGTTGTATAGGTAGTTCATTCTCTTTTACAAAGTCGGCAGATATGAAACTATACGTAGCACCCGAATCGAACAATACTCTAGCAGGCATATTTTTATAGAGTAGTATACCTGTCACGACAGTGTCGGACGCAAAATCTTCGTCCCGAGTCAGTGCGTAGACTCGGCCTTGCGCCCCTTGGCAATTTTGTGGGTTCACGGGCACCGCATTTGCGCCATGGGCGGAAGGCACCCTGTTCTGGTTCTGGACGTCCCTTGGTAGATGTTGGTTCGCCCTCCCCATGCGACAATCTACTGCCTTGTGACCTAGCTGGCCATACTTGAAGCATCCCCCTCGACAATCGACCGCCAGATGTCCCATCTTGCCACAGCGATGGTACCGTACGCCTTGGTGAGGCCCCCGATACTCGGACGTGTTCTGGCGCTTTGGCGCACCAGATCCTTTCGTGTCGTGAGGACGCTTGTTGAAGTTATTGCGGATGCTTGATCCGCCCTTCTGCGACGCTCAACCGAAGATCCGTTCACTATTAAGGACGACGTTATATGATTCCCTGTACGTCTGGCATCTCTGGTTCATGACGTCCCGACGCAAATCATCATTCAGGCCTTGCTGGAAGCGCTCGCACCACGCCTCCGTGTTCGACAAAAAGGCCCCGACAAACTTCGTAAGCTTCGCGAACTTCGCATCGTAGTCTTCAACGGACAAGTTTTCTTGCTTCAAGGACATGAATTCCTCTTCCTTCTGTCGATGAAGGGCACGAGGGATGTATTGCTCGAGGAAGGCCAGTTTAAACGTCTCCTACGAGATCTTGGCATTGGGGTTGGACTCTTGGAGTTCCTGTTTCTTCGCCTCCCACCAGTCGTAGGCCCTCAAGTTGAGCTGCAACGCTGCGCACCCGACTCTCTTGGACCCCTTGATACGGAGGAGATTGAACAGGCCCTCAATCTTCACTAGCCACCCCATGACTTCGTCAGGCTCTGCTCGACCATTGAATTCAGGTGGGTTCATCTTCTTGAACTTGGTCATCTTGAGCAGGGAGGAGGAAGACATATGTTTTGTCTTTACGGCTTGCACTTCTTCTTCGGACATGACGGTCGTCGAGTTCTGTTGAGTCGCTATGGTGCTCACGATCCGGGTCAGGGCCCCTATTTGCTTTTGTTGAGCGCTGACTTGGGCCTGGATCTGTTCTTGCAGCTGTCGTTGCTGCATCTCTGACTGGCATTGTTGGAGTTCCATGAGGCGTAGTAGTCGCTCCATGGCAGATTCGCTAGGCGTTGCGCCTTCGGTGCTATCCGTGCTAATCAATATGGCGTTGACAGCATGAACACCCAGTCTTTCCGTCATTCCTATAAAATTAAGCAAACCCGTTAGTATTCTCAAAATATCTACAGACTTATATGTATGGAACAATTATTTCAGGTCGCATATGTCGAAAAGCATAGTTTTGAAAAATTGCAATGGCATCATCTAAAAGAAAGTATTTTGAAAGGTCCGAGGTGTGAACCGTGCTCTGATACCAACTTGTCACGCCCCGACTCGTCGAATCGGTCGCCATCGCCTTGACTCGATATAAATCGATCCCCACGGGTCGGGACGTGATGCCGTACAAGTCTTTAATGGACTTGCACAAGGCAAGGATGTGCAAGTGAAAATTCTTTTTTGACTCGACGCGTTGAAATTAAACAGTGCAGAGAGTTGAAGACATAGCATAGGAAGAAATTTAGCCTTTCATTCATAAGCTTGCAAAGTATGTGCAAGGTCATTTTTACATTACATATGCCGTTACGGCTACATCTTAAAACACAAAAGAAAAACTCTCGACAAGCTTGCCCTGAAATAATCCTTGTCGTTCCATACATTCACGCCCCTTTATACATTTGAACAAGGCCTTCGATCTGAGTTGGGCTTAAAAATACTTCAAAATAGGAGAGCTTCGTGCCGCCTCCCGTTCTTCAGCTTCAGGTCTAGTCTCGAGCTCCCGCAGCGCGCTCGTTACCTGGGGAGTTGGGGGTTAGCACTCTTGCTAGTGGATGGGACTAACCCACTCGTCTAAACCGACACTGCTTATTAAGGATTCTAGCATACGAAGTGATCTTTCTATTTAGAACTATATGAATTGTAGTTAATATCGAAGGCACATTTTAAACGATAACACATAACCAATTTAAAGGCATTCTTACCACGGCCTTGCTCCTTTCCTGCACAAAATATACATGATACTTACCACCTGCACAAGACAATAGGTGAGCATGCAATCTATCCTATATGCGGTCATTGGTGATATCGACACCATGAAGGACGATTACGTAGCCTTGCAACGCGCCCTCCAGTCCAGGTAGCGAGCCTAACTGGAGGTCTCGCAATGCCTCGCGCCGAAGCACGATTTCCATAATTTCCTCCTAGGTCGATTCGGTCCCAGGGCCCCGGGTACCGTCTCGAGAAAAGCTCACCTTGTGCACAAGTCGTCCTTGACCATGCAAATGTATGAACAGTTTAATATGTATGAAGTAAATTGCATAGCGTAACCATTATTAAGTCACATAATCATTCCTACTCGTGCAAGGGTCCTTTTCCCCGAAACCGTACGTTCTGATTTAGCATCCCGTAGCAACCAAATTCTCCGAGGCATGATGTACCGCAACCAAGGTTTTCATCGTTGTGTTTTGCATGGCATGAAATATATTCTATCTCTTTCTTAGAACTTTATCTTTTCTCTGCTTAGTGTGAACCTATCAATTCAGAGTTAACTTCTCTAGGTTGATATATTATCCCGAGCTCTTGATCTTAGTGGCAAGCATACCTCCCGTTAGCATCATCGATTTGAACGTTGAACTTTAAGAATTTAGTTGGCGGGAAGGAGTAGAAAAGAAGGGGCCGAAGAACCACCCACCTAAGGAGATTGTGCCGAGAGTAGGAGAACGCTTCGCGACGGTCAAGCGTCAGTTACACGAACTCCTACAATGGCACGAGCATCGAATTAGAACCCTTTCTTCAATCCTTCCTTCAAAATTCCCAAAGACTCATTCAGAAATCGAGGCGAAAGCACACTATCAAATCCATGCAATAATTCGTTCAGAAAGCCAAAAAAACCAACGGCAGACGGGTTGCGTCGCTCTCTTAAGAGTTCCTTCGCCAAGACGCCGCCTACCGCATCTAGGACTTATTCCAACAGTAGTCGATCCATTAGTTGGAACGGTACTCATATCACTCGTCCAAATCGATTTTATTGATGCCATGGTTTTTGTATACCAAACCCGTCGCCGAGTCAGACTAGCCATCTATGCTCCCGACCATGTCTAACTTGGCACGAGCCTATTACATAGTACTTCGCCCCAATGAGAGCGGGGTACTACACCGTGTCCCGTGCACCTGTTAAGCAGTAAAGGGGTGTGAAGGCCACTGGCAATGTCAAGCCATCGCGGACTATAGCATTGGTTAGACGACGCCCCTTTCGCGTCGGGTAGCAAGCCCTGTACGAAAGTGCCCGCATAACTCGTGCCGATGAAGGGTTGGCGCTGCTACACTCGTTCCTCCCAGGCCGAATCGGTCCCTTGGCCTAGGCAACCGTTCTTGGAAACTTTACCTTGTCGACAAGTAGTCCAATTACCGTTTTCCTTTGAACTTAGTTGATTTGCTTACTTGACCGTATCGTTGCGATAAACGTTAATCGATTTATTTATTGTTTTACATAGGCTAAGTGAATTTGCGTAAGAAAACACGTTTTCCATTTTCAATACCGTCAGTTCGATAGCAAGTGTTTCGTGAAGGATCGTGCCAGGATTTCATTGATTCTACACTATTATGACAAGCATTTATATTACTTCACATATTGAGTTTTGAAGTAGAGGGACGAGACGAAGGAGGTTAGCCACTCGCCTTAGGCTTGCTTCAAGCGAGCGACCGGTTGGCTGCGCTGACGTCGCCTACGCGATCACCTGCAATCGCATAA
Source organism: Iris pallida (assembly GCA_029216955.1). Classification (NCBI taxonomy): domain Eukaryota; kingdom Viridiplantae; phylum Streptophyta; class Magnoliopsida; order Asparagales; family Iridaceae; genus Iris; species Iris pallida. The sequence continues at coordinate 3,419,585 of JANAVB010036220.1, forward strand.
GCAACTAATTAGAACACTGTATAATTCAAGAATATTCGATATGAATACGAAGCTCGAAAATGCGACACGAAAACCCATCGAAAATCTTTACGAAAAATAAAGCTAAAGCCAAATCAAGTGCGACATGAAAACCAGAGCAACGGAAGGTCTCTCCCGACTCAGCCGCAAAGCCAATCCTCGAGGCGTAACCCGCTGAATATGAGACTTGGTTCCGAAGAAGCCATTCCATAACGTGGAATGGATCTTAATTCAACCGTTCCCGTTCGATCGACTCGGCCGATTCCGACCTATCGGTCCCGACCGAATCAATAGCGATAGTGTTCCTTTCTCGCGCACCCCGTGGACGGAAACGGGGCACGATGTAGGGACGGGGCACTACAGAAGGAGGCGGAGTAGATGAGAAGAGGAGGAGGAGGACTGTCATGAGGAAGGAAGGAGGAGGACTGTCAAAACATTTGACAGTCCGGGGACTGTCAAAACATTTGACAGTCCGGGGACTGTCAAAACATTTGACAGTCCGGGGACTGTCAAAACATTTGACAGTCCGGGGACTGTCAAAACATTTGACAGTCCGGGGACTGTCAAAACATTTGACAGTCCTTTCTATTGGAAGGACCGTCAAATAATTCGACGGTCCTAACAAATTAGTGTCACGTCCCAAAACTACAGAATCGTTCTTCCTCGCTTTGATCTCTGCCGAACCTTTCGTGCTCGTTAGGACGTGATACCGTGTAAGTCTAAGTTGTACTTGCACAAGACCAGTACTTACACAATACAACTAGACAAACAAAACATAACGCAAGCAGAACATTTAAATGCAAAAAACCAAAATTTTGACACAGAGATTTGAAATAGAAAGTGCTTTTATTGATAACTTGATAGGATACAAAATACAAAATTTTACGACTCAAAATGTCCTGACTAGCTTACATCTTTCATTTAGAACTCTTTTTGAGAATAGCCACAATGCCCATGTATCATATCCTTTATTACATAAACAAAAAGTAAAGACACCTTCAGAAGAAACTACTAGACTTGAAAATGAAAATAACTTCGAGACGGTTGAACAAGATCCACTGGCTGGACGAGCTTTAGCACCGCACCTAAAATTTCTCAATCTCGTGCTTACCTGAAATGGTGCCAAAACGTGGGTCAGTACATAACACGTATTGGAGAGCGGCTAGTGGCCAAACTCACATAGATCTGCACTAAGTAGACAGTGAAGCTAGCGTATATTATTAGTGATCTTTCTACTTGTTTAGGTTCTTTTTAATCAATTCATAATAAAAAAACATAAACATGTAAAACTATCACTTATAATTTAAATCTAACCCACGGTCGGCGATCTATCCCTGCACAAGACAAAGATTAGCATAATTTGCATATATGGATAAAACTTACGTTTCGTCTCTGCATATTAGGCTTGCAATAGTTTCTGTTTATATGCATGAATCTAACTACATGTTGGTCCATGGGGCAATTCCCATGATTAGCAGTTAGGACGTACAAGCATATCTCACTAATAGACATCCTCCTGATCGCGGGGACTTCTAGCCTCAGGGTGTCATGTTCCCTCCTAGGCTGAGCGATTTTTGGTGTCCCAGAAATCGATCGAGATGTTACTACCTTGTGCACAAGTTGTCCAGACCAATACGAATGTAGCTATCAAATAAAACTACTATGCACTAGTCTACCAACATGTAAACATTTTCATCTTCTTCTTCTTTTCTGCACGGTCTGGCCGTGTTTCCATACAAAATTCTCTCTTTTAGGCAATTCACAAGGGAATATAACAATTAATATTGAAGCAAGTAAGTAACATTTCTATAATTGACATGTGATTCATTCATTTACCTTCTCTTATCTTTTGTTATTGTGGTATCATTGATCACTGGGATGCAAAGAGTGGACTTGAGATATTTTGTTAAGGCACGAAGATAAATGACAGCTCGGTCAAAGCAACTCACCAAGATTGAATCTTATTTGAGAGAATGAGGGACTTTACGCACCGATCAGGTACTGCCTATGCGTCCTACATTGGCACCAACATTTGATTAGCATGCTTCAATTTCTTTCTCTCAAGATTCGGCATGAATGCGAAATGCGATGAAAGCAAACAATGAAAACCAACCATCGAAAACCAACACGAAAACGCATTCATCAAAATCAAGCAGCGAAAGAAAACATCCAACAAAAACTCTTGGACTCATTTCAATAGAAGTCGATCCATCAGTTGGAAAGGTTCATTGTATTTCGTCCGTGATCAATCGATACCGGCAAAGGTTTTCCACATTGACTTAGTCGAGACTGAGCCAACAAGCCGTACGCATTACATAGTGATCGCGAGGAATGGGGTGCTACAATTAGGACTGTCAAAAAATTTGACTGTGTGTAGAAAGGACTGTCAAATTTTTTGACAGTCATTCCAATAAGAAGGACTGCCAAATTTTTTGACAGTCATAGAAAAATTGGGATAGCATGAAGCATTTTTTCCGTTAACAAACTTTTAAATAAAAAAAATTGACTAACCTAAGTAAATTTTGAAGTGCCTATAGAATTTTCCTTTCCATAACCCATTCCTCCCGGGCCACAATATGATACGATGTTGCATTTACAATATATAATATTCCATAGACTCGTCTATTGAGGAACACTCGAGGAATGGTTCTTATTAACCAAGTAGGGTCCTTGTGAAGATTATTGAGTGGCCTTGGAAAAACAAGTTTAAGATTATTTTGACATGTTCTATGGATGTTTGCTACTGGAGGAGTATCAGAGATTTATCTCCGTGTTCCACCTCTGTAGGCTTACATAAGGATGTGCATTTAGCCTAGCTCTTTGCATTAGTTATGGATACATTACTAGGTAAATTAGGTTGAGGTTCCATAGTGAGTATTGTTTGTTAATGATCTTGTGTTAGTTAATGCGACTAGAGAATGGTTTCTTCTTATAGAAACATGTGGAGCTTTTGAATCGAGAGGATTCAGAATTAGTAGGACGATTCATAATATATTAAAATGTAGATTTAGAAGTAAAAGAAGTTAAGAAGAAAAAGAAATGAGACTATAGTTCATATTTGTGGCTAGCAGAACTGTAAGAAATCCTAAGAGTGCTAAAGTTTACTAATCATTTATGAATACGAATTTGAGGAAAAGTATATATATATTTATGGAACTATAGAGGGATAGTTGTCTTGGAAGTATTCTGCATGCAGTGTTTAATGGTTTGTGATTGTATGATATCCTTCAAGTTGAAAGGAAATTCTATAAGACAGTTTGTAAGACCAGCCATGCTTTGTGGTTCACAATGAAGCACAATAAAGAAACTTGTCAAAAAAGTTAGCAATTGGTGGGAATAGATTGATGAGTGGGAAGACATTATGCTAAGATTATGTATTTGTATTTGAGCTTTATGTCACGTCCAAAAGTTTACGTTCCACCGAGACGAACTTGCATAACTCTATACGGAGCGGGGTTACTACAACAAAAAACCCTTTTAATGACGCTAAAAAACGTCATTAATGACAAACCATAACACTTTTTTTCCAAAGCAACCGCTATGAAAACGGGTGTTATAAATGTTTTTTTAAAAGCGTTATAAAAAAACCGTCATGAATAGTTTCTATAAAAGTGTTATGAATAGTTAATATATAGTGCACAATTCAGGACATTTTTAAAACGTTATGAATAGATAATATATAGGCTAAATGCAGCATATACTATTCAAATTAGAATATTTATAACGTTCTATACTGCACATTATATATTACATTCCAATACATATCAATATCTTCATTACATTCTCAAAATAGAATATCCAAATACATATATATATTTACAACTACCAAAATTGTCCACATCAAAACTTGGCCACATCAAAACTGTTCACAGAACATGTAGCAAAATCCTGAAAAAGATAAAAACAAAGTTCAATATACTTTATAATATAATGTGAAAAATGAAACTTTACATTAATGTAATAGATCATTATAACTGGTAAGAAGAATCAAACCTTTTGTTATGGCAAAGAATATATTATCTAGCTGAAACAATGTCATGTAATAGACTTTGAACCTCTTCCATTAAATTTGGGAACCTAAAAAACAGTGAAGCACATAAAGGCCATCAAAACTTGTTTTATTCTGTATCATAAATACAAAACCACATAATGGTCATTAAGCAAATCTAGCTGGCAACATAATTTTGGGATTATAATTTGTAACTCATAGTTTAAGGTATCGGCCGATATTGATACAATATGGCTGACACCGATACGGTTTGGCATGTCCCAATCTGATACCAACCGATATCTGATACTGACCGATATCGGCATTGGGGGTCGATATCCGATACTAACCGATACAGCCATCTGCTAATGACAAGACTCATGTTTCAGATGTTTGGGATGAAGAAAAAACTCGTGAACTTGATACAAATAGTGCTGGGAATACTATCCTGTGCTTGACAAGGGATCTAAACAGGAAAAGATAATATAAAACCTAAAACATGAAAATCATGCTAAATCGCTCCTGGCCCAAATTAATAACAAGACGTAAATTTGGAGAATGATCCAACTTTCCTCTAGCTTATATACAGTCACAAATTGAAGGGACATGCCTTAGGAAAAGAAGTGTCGTTTCACTGGTATAGTGCAAACAGGGAAAAAAAAGTTATGTAGTTGCCTGTCATATTACTGAAACATTTTCAGTACACATATGAATGCCTACTATATTCCTCTAGCTTATATACATAAGAACCAATCCTGCTAAAGAAGCTAAATTTTTAACCTATAGAAAGTTTGCCAATAGTTATAACTCGTTTACTTTAAAGGACCTGTTTGGTTGTAAGGAATTGGTTTCAGGAATTCCAATCGCAACTTTTGGTCTAAATGCTGTTGTTTGGCACTACAAATTGGAGAATTGGAATTTCCCACAAACAAGTGAAAACCAATTCCTGGAACATAACGGAGATCATGTCAGATTGTATGGGGGCATATGTATATATATATATGTATATTCAGTAACCAATTCCTGGAACATAACGCGGAAAAACAATCCTTCATGCAACCAAAGAACAAGAACGGGGATTGCAATTTCATGGTTCTTAATTCAACGAACGACAAATTTATGTGCAAGTTTAATTCTGTAAACCTAAATATGCTCGAGTTGTTCTCCAAATTGTTTGAACTTTGTTCTTTAAAAGAATGCCTTAAACAGACATATGACATTGACATTTATCCTTGGGAGTAGGAAGCAAGGACACTCTGAAAACCAGTGGTGTGTCCATTCCATATCGTGTCGGGCATGACACATGCTAGGGGACACCAAAATCAATTAAGTGTTTGTCTCACTGTGTTTGTAATACTTTGTATCGTGCCGTATTCATGTCTATGCAACATAGCAATTATCTCATAAAGAAAGTTGACAATATACAGAGTACTTCCTACCTCTTGAGCTGGTAAAAGATGACAAGGAATGACAATGGAAAGGTAAAGAAAATTCTACAGAGCTACCTCTTGTTATCCCCCATAAGCTAGCTAACCCCAAGTATTATTATCACCAGGAAAGAATTAAAGCAATTCCTCACCCCCAACTAAATAATCTTCTTAAATTAATTTCTCCTCTAAAAATGCAAAGGAATTAGAGGACTGAAACAGGAGTTCCCATTCCACTTTAGGGGCTTCTCTTCCAATGACAAAAAAAAAAAAATATCATCTCTCCCGTAAAGTCTACTCAGGGCTTTTATTTCTTGTGAAGAACAAATAGGAGCGATAATAATATTATATAGAAATAACCTACGAAAGAGTGAAAGTTGCAAGACTATATAGAAGAAGCTAATATTAGTTCCTTCAACCTCTTGAAAATGGAAGTTTAACCTTCATAACAAAGAACATCTTTACATGCCTTAGATGATGATATATAAAGTGGTTGGAGTTTCACCGGTTATAGCAAGTACAATCTACAAGTATAAAAATCCCATTTACTAAAATAAAGAATGAAAAGCATTCAATGGATGAGAAAGAAATGCACCGGATGGTCTCCAGAGGTGCGAGAACCGCTTTGGTCATGGCACCAGCTAATGCTCCACTGACAAACTCTCCAACTTCTCTCGTCCCAAGGAAGTTCTGTAAGACACCAAAAATAATTGAATCATAACTAGGTTTCATTCCTTGTCACTTGGAGCTTACAAATATAGTTTACTTGTCATGAATTCTTCAGAACTTTTTTCCAGGATAAATTGCATATTTTCTCAATTATAGCAGCTCTGGAGTGAGAAAGCATCTCAGAACAGAATTGCAATATAGCTTTGGAGCAACTATATATGGAAACTAACGACAGCCCATATAACACCTACAAATTTGTTCATATTTCAATTAAACAAAAAATCACTAATATCAGATAATGATCTTCTTAACAAACAAATAACCCAGTAAAGCACATTCCACAAAATGTGACTGGTTGTGGGTTGAAACAAATGTTACAGAATGAACAGATATGCTTCATAAAAGTACTAGAGATTGTGGAGCTTTGATCAGATTCCCTATAGCTAATTGCTCCTGATTCGACAATAAGATCGTGGAGCTTGTACATTAGTAGGGGTGTTTCTGTAATTGGGCTGAAGTCGGTGATCGCCGTAATCTATAATCTCTGCCTATAAATAGGGCTTCATCTCTTCTAATTGTGGCTCTCTCGAAATAATAAAAGTAACTTATGTGTGGCCGTGGACATGGACATAGGAGAAAATCTCTGAACCACATTAGGTCTTGTGTGTTTGAGATTGTTTTTTCTTTATTAGTGATACCACGTTCCTAACAATAAAAGCTCCAAATTCACTAGTTTCCATCTAAGTCTTCCCGTCAAATGAGAATCATCTATGGAGCAAACCATGAAGTCAAGATGCTCAGGAAAATATTGTTTAGAAAATTGACAAAATCAAATTTATGTTCCACCTGCAGAAGGTCGGAACAACAAAGACCAAAGTGAACGAACTTCAGCAACCAAATGTGCATAGTTGCAAAGAAAATCTTGAGTTACCTCCAATTAATCCACTCTGCAATGGAGGTCCGCCACGGAGGAGCGGCGCGGGGGTCCGCCGAAGACGTCGGCGAAGTCGACGTCGGAGGAGCTCCTCCGTTGTTGTTGGGTTGCGGGTAGCGATCCGAACGAATCTTGCATGAGGAGGACCCGATTGTCGTCCATCTGGAGAGGGAGGAAGAGGAGGAGGAGATTGGGTTAGGGTTAGGGTTAGGGTTAGGGCTGGGATGAGTGGATGGGAAGTGGAGGAGGAGAGAAGAACCTTGACCGATACCGCCAGCTCCCTCCCCATCTCCTCCTCCCTTTCTAACTAGGTTTAGGGTTTTGGATCTAGGGTTAGGGTTTTGGAGTTGGGGGAAAGGAAGGAGAAGAAGAGGAGGAGAGGAGAAGATCGACCAGAACGATTTTGGTGGAGGAAAAATTTTGTTGAAGCGCGGGGTGCAGCAAGGATTTTGCCAAAAAATGAACTTAAAAATATTACAAGTTTGCCACCGCTCTAAAATATTAATAACGTTTTATTTTATAAATGTTATAAAAAGTCCAGAATTAGCCCAAACCGTCATAGGAAAAAGGTATTTCGAACTTTGATAACGCTTTGGTATCATGCGTCATCAATACGTCTTGTCGAGCGTTATTAATAGGCCTTTTTGTTGTAGTGTATGCTGGAACCTTCCGAAACTTTCTAGAAGATGGTGGAATTCTCTGGATGACTCAGAAATATTCTAGAAGATGGTAGAATCCACTGGAAGGCTCGGAATCTTTCATGAAGACTCATGAACTTTCTAGATCTTCTAGAAGCCTCCTTGTAAATATCTAGGTTCTAGAGTTTCTTATAATAATTCCTGGAATATTCCGTTTCTAGAAGTTTTTTGTAAGCACTATGCATTTGCTCCTCACCACCCAAAGTTGTAATCTCTCTCTAATAAAGTGAAGTTTTATATTCCAATATCTCTCTTTTGCTCCACATTTTTTTCCATATCGCCTTCGCGATCTAGCTAAGCGTTTGGGAAAGACTGACACGGATCTTCGAATAGAAAGCTTGTGCGTCGCACGGGTCGAAATATAGCCTAAATCACTAAGTCCGTGACATTTAATCCAAGAAGCCAAGTTACTGAGATTGCAAATAGGTTTTCTTGGGGGGTTGTGATAACCACTTACCATCCGCAGAGATCCAGCTCCAATTGGAGACCTGCAGTTCTCTTTTCAGTCTCACTGAGCAGATGAGTCCGATGATCCCTAAACAGTCTGGTTGGATCTATTGTAGCATAAAAGGTGGGGAGATTGGTTATCAATTGGAAGAGTAGGATATCAAATTTTGACTCTTGCTTCAGGAGTGAGTGTAACAAAAGAATTCTAATGTTTTCAGCAACATGTTGACGGATAAGGGGAAAACAGTCAATGTCATCTTTAAATTGCAAAGCTCTGTAAGAGGGGCATTAAGGATGATGGCGAGACCTTAGAAAGTGCCATTAAGTCACTAGACTCGCTATAGTAGTCCATCTGGATGCTTTTGCTTGTATCATTACTAATCGTTCCCCTGTGCTCTAGCAATCGTGCTCCCTAGGCCACTACCATTCAGGTATGGACAGTCCATTAGTCGTTACGAGAATAACGGAATGAATGGGAGCTGCAGCTTTGATGACCAACCTAGAGAAGACTCCATCCCCTATCAAGAAGAGGTAGAAGAACAGGAGATCGCCTTGCTCGACTTTCTTGAACAAGCCCTCTCTCATAGTTTAGAAATTAACTGAGGGAAGATGATTTTCTCTTTAGTTTTCTGGATTTTGTTACGAGGTTCATCTTCATTAATCCTGCCTTATTTTCCTTCACCTTCCACGTAAAATCGTATGGACCTTGTAGATTTCTAGCAACTTTGGACCTTTTCATTGTCGATCAAATGGTCCAAGTGATCTTTTGCCGATCAAGATATGCATCCATGTCAAGCATTTACAAGTTATACATTATACCGGGAAAAAAGTTTTAGGAAGTAGATTTTAAGTTTATGATCTTCTCCTCTCTTTGTTTGTCTGAGATTAGCATATTACATCGATGACCGAGAAAAGAAAAGAAAACACAAGTGTTTAATGATATGAATATGGGATATTATACATACACAGAGCGCAGAGAATAAAAGTGTAATAATTCCTCAGCTGCCTGGTATAAATGTAAGTCACAACAGTGAAGCTCAAGTACACACCATAACAATCATACAAGCTAGTATAGGAAATAAGTACTAACCATAACAATCATGCAAGCTCATCTAAGGAAACGAAGACGACAGGCTATCGTCCGGTGCATGTTACAGTATAAGCTCCGTAAGCTTGGTTTAGGGCTTGGTGGTGGTTGGAGTGGACGGGAACCCTGGAATGGAGGGGATCTGTGGAATGAAAGGGATTTTTGGAAATGTTGGCAATGGAGGCAACGTGAGCCCAGGGATGGAGGGGAACTCTGGTAGGGGTGGGAGTTCGACATTTGGAGTTGGTTCCTCAGGTGTTGGTTCTACCTCATCCTTAGTCAAGGTTGGTAGCTTCGGCACTGGTGGTTGCTCAAATTTAGGCAGGGTCGGCACCACAGGCAGCTCGACCTTTGGTAGATGAGGAAGCTCAACCTTTGGAACTTTGGGCAGCTCAACCTTAGGCAAGGTGGGCACCTCAGGCAACGGTGGCAGCTCAACCTTAGGAATAGTGGGCTTCTCTGGCAGCGGCGGAAGCTCAACCTTAGGTAGCGGTGGAAGTTCAACCTTTGGCAGATTTGGTAGCCCATCCTTCTTCGCGGTTGGTATCTTCGGGAACTGAGGCAAGTCAACCTTAGGCAATGCTGGCACCTCGGGCAAGGGGGGTAGCTCAACTTTAGGAATGCCCGGGATCTCAGGCAAGTGCGGTAGTGTTGGCTTGGGTAGAGTAGGCACTTCAGGCAATGGAGGAAGTGTGGGCTTTGGCAGTGTTGGGGTCGTCGGGATCGAAGCTGGAGACTCCAGCAGAAGGCGGGCGGCATTGCAGGAGCTGGTCGACAAGATAAAAGTAAGAAAGATGCTCATAGTGAAGAAAGTCGAGCTCGAGGCCATGGTGTTCAACGACTACGTGAGTGATGAAGGGAAGAGGCTAATGCTTTGCTATTTATAAACCAAGTTGCTTGCTTACGGCTGTGTCGTGACTCGGATCGGTGGTAGCTTGGTAGTTGGCTTGCATGAGAGTATTTTTTCAGGTTTGGTCGGAAAAAATGTAGTGGTGACGCAGGATTCTTGTTATTTGTCGTGTTATTAATTGGTTCACCTTTTTAATTATGGGAAAGGCAAGCTGCTACTTAATTTAAAACTGGCATAAGCGATCTCTAGTTTTGTATACGACAGTGCTACGTTCATCGCATTTTGCTCTGCAGTTTTTGTCCGCAGTCCACGTTGCGGCTTTTAATTGGTAGGACACCGACGGAGGGATAGACCCTGCGTGAATTGGGAGGAGGGGGGCGCTGGGCTGCGGCTGTTCAGCATTTTCCTTTTGTATATAGATTCACTCGGAAGATCGCCTGCTCACACCCTCTAAAAGAAGCAGTTGGTTTCACCCTTATTTTTTTTTCCCTAATTCGAGGAATAAGCACAAAAGTAGAAGCTTCTGAAACTTGCAAGAAGTATGACAATGTAGGTTGGAAACAAAGCAGTTGGTATATATATATGTTTCCTCAGAGTCTTGAGATACAATAAATCGGATCTTTGTTTTAAAACTCTTATTCTTAAGGGTTCAGAAGGATCAAAAGAGTTGCAAGAGTTGATAAGACAGACACTGTCGAATCGAGATTGGTCCCTATGGTTTCCTTGCTTCTTAAACGTAATATATTTTGCTAGTTCTTGATAGGGAAGAACCCATAAAACCATTAGAGGGAATTTGAGTACAGATTAGCTTCTGTTTTGCCTTTGACGAGTATGAAAGTTCACTACATCTAGTTAGTGAAGCTTAAGAGCATCCAGAATGGATACACTCCAAATACATAATCTAAATTATTAAAATTTGTGTTAATTATTATTTTAGAGTGTCTTTGATATTGACAAACAATGGTACACTCCAAACAAATACTCAAAATAAATATCCTTCCTCTTTTTTTCTCTTTATTTTTTTTTTCCCTATTTGGTAATATTTTTCTTCTTTTTTTCTCCCTTCTGCCACTCGAGGGACTAGCCGAACAAACCGGAAAGAAACCAAAAACATTGAGGACGAGCTTCCCCTAATCCCTTTCTCTGAAGCCATTCCAACTGCACCCATGCCAAATAGAGTTAAAATACAGGGAATGGACCAATAAAGCGGGACTATCGACCCGAATGATAATATCCAAAACTTAAGTCATATCATGAACAGAAACAACTACCTCATACTGGTCAACTGCAAGCTCTATCTAATCTCTTTAAAATGACCAGCATCACAGTGTTTCAAAATACCGAGGAGGTCGACAACATCCTTAGAATGTTGACCAAAGCATTCAAAATCAATTACAAAGCATTCAAAATCAATTACATTGGCAGTAAGAAATGACAACCGACTAGAAATAGCTTGCTCGTAACTCATGGAGCTAAGGAAACCTAGCAAGAAATGTTAGTCCCCAAGTGATCTAAGGATAGGAGAGATCTAAGGAAGACAAGAGTTTCCGCAAAACAAAGCCTGCACTCTTGCCAACACCAAGAGAGGCGTAGAGTTTTTGCAAGCAATAATGCTAAGTCTACTACCAAAAGCTTACAACCCTTTTACAACCACTCACCCATGTGCAGACATGTGGGCCATGGCCCACATGTCAGCAATGGATGAAGGTTGTAAGAGGGTTATAAGCATTTGGTTGTAACTGTAGCATTACTCTTTTGCAAGACACAAAATCCGCACTCTAAACAACTCAAATAAAGCACTAAAACGGTTACAAACTGACTTCAAGAAAATGCAAAATACATCAACAAATGGATAGGTGTTCTGCTCTTTACGTTTGCAGACGCTACAACGAGATAGAATAAAAACAACAAAAGAAAGCACAAAGAGAAATTTCTCACTGGGGTGAACAAGTTATCGTTGTTCAAAGCAAGATTCGACCTACTCCCGATCTGCTCCCAAGAACCAGCAAGTTCAAGAATGAACCCCTTGTACTCGGTCAGGGGCTAATAAAGGGAAGACGAGCTTTATATGGTGATTTCCACAACCCATTCCTCCCGGGCCACAATACGATGTTGCATTTACAATACATAATATTCCATAGACTCGTCTATTGAGGAACACTCAAGGAATGGTTCTTATTAACCATGAAAAGACTTGTTATAGGGTCCTTGTGAAGATTGTTGAGTGGTCTTGGAAAAACAAGTGTCTGGTAGCACTTGTTAAGATATTTTGACATGTTCTATGTATGTTTGCTACTGGAGGAGTATCAGAGATTTTTCTCCGTCTTCCATCTCTGTAGGCTTACGTAAGGATGGGCATTTAGCCTAGCTCTTTCCATTACTTATGGATACATTACTAGGTAAATTAGGTTGAGGTTCCATAGTGAGTATTGTTTGTTAAAGATCTTGTGTTAGTCAATGAGACTAGAGAATGGTTTCTTCTTATAGAAACATGTGGAGCTTTCAAATCGAGAGGATTCAGAATTAGTAGGACGATGCATAATATATTAAAGGTAGATTTAGAAGAAAAGAAATGAAAGTATAGTTCATATTTATGGCTAGCAGAACTATAAGAAATCCTAAGAGCGCTAAAGTTTGCTAATCATTTATGAATACGAATTTGATAAAAAATATATATATTTATGGAACTATAGTGGGATAGTTGCCTTGGAAGTATTCTGCAGTGTTTAGTGGTTTATGATTGTATGATATCCTTCAAGTTGAAAGGAAATTCTGTAAGACAGTTTGTAAGATCAGCCATGCTTTGTGGTGTTCATAATGAAGCACAACAAAGAAACTTGTCAAAAAAAGTTAGTGTTTGGTGAGAAAAGATTGATGAGTGGGAAGACATTATGCAAAGATTTTGTATTTGAATTTGAGCTTTATGTCACGTCCAAAAGTTTGCGTCCCATCATGACGGACTTGTATAACTCTACACGGAGCGGAATTATGCTAGAAGCTTCCAGAACTTTCTAGAAATATGGTGGAATCCTCTGGAAGGATCAGGATCTTTCATGAAGACTCATGAACTTTCTAGATGTTCTATAATCCTCCTTGTAAATATCTAACTTCTAGAGTTTCCTATAATAATTCCTGAAATATTCTGTTTCTAGAAGTTTTTTGTAAACCCTATGGACAGTGGCGGAGCATAAGCTGGGCTGTCCCGGACTGTAGTTCGGACTTCAAATATAAATACAATGAGCTACCAGTTTTCTGTCACATATAATTCGTAGCTTAGATGGTTGGGTAGTTGGCTCGTTTAATAGAAAGTCCAGGTTTCGAATCTTGTAGGTGTTGTTTTGTAGGTGTTGTGTTGTTGTGTAAATTTTGTAGTTATTTCATTTATTGAGTAATCATATGATTTCTTTTCTTTTTCATCATGCTCTTAGTCCCTCCTAAAAAAATTTTTGGCTCCGCCCTTGTCTATGTGTACTATAAATAAGTGGAAGACTCATTTACTCCTCACCATCCAAAGTTGTAATCTCTCTCTAGTAAAGTAAAAATTTAATCTTTGATATCTCTCTCTATTTTGCTCCACATTGTTTTCAATATCGTCTTAGCGATCTAGCTAAGCGTTTGGGGAAGGCTGGCACAGGTCTTCGAGTAGGAAGCTTGTGCATCGCACGGATCTAAATGTAGCCTAAAATACTAAGTCCGTGACGTGTGACCTAAGAAGCCAAGTTACTGAGGTTGCAAATAGGTTTTCTTGGGGGGTGTGATAACCACTTACCATCCGCAGAGATCCAGCTATAATTCGAGGCCTGCAGTTCTCTTTTCAGTCCCAGTGAGCAAAGGAGTCCGACGATCCCTAAACAGTCTGGTTTGGAAATAGCATGACCCTTGCTTCAGGAGTGAGTGTAACAAAATAATTCCATTGTTTTCAGCAACATGGCGAGACCTTAGAAAGTGCATCTATAGTAGTCCATCTGGGATGCTCATTAAGTCACTAGACTCGCTATAGTAGTCCATCTGGATGCTTTTCCTTGTATCATTACTAATCGTTCCCCTGTGCTCTTGCAATTGTGCTCCCTAGGCCACTACCATTTCGGTATGGACAATCCATTAGTCGTTACGAGAATAACGGAATGAATGGGAGCTGCAGCTATGATGACCAGCCTAGAGAAGTCTCCATCCGGTATCAAGAAGAGGTAGAAGAACAGGAGATCGCCTTGCTCGACTTTCTTGAACAAGCCCTCTATCATTGTTGAGAAACATGGAAGGGAGATAAGTTATAACTAAGGGAAGATGATTTCCTTCTTAATTTTCTTGATTTTGTTACGTGGTTCATCTTCATTAATCCTGCCTTATTTTCCTTCACCCTTCATGTAAAATCGTATGGAACTTGTAGATATCTAGCAACTTTGGACCTTTTCATTGTCGATCAAATGGTCCAAGTGATCTTTTGCGGATCAAGATATGCATCCATGTCAAGCACTTACAAGTTATGACTTTATACCGGGAAAAAATAAGTCTTAGGAAGTACTTCCAATCAGATTTTAAGTTTATGATCTTCTCTTTTCTCTTTGTTTTGTTTGTTTGAGATTAGCATATTACATCGATGACTGAGAAACGAAAAGAAAAGAAAACACAAAGTGTTTAAAGATATGAATATGGGATATTATACATACACAGAGCGCAGAGAATAAAAGTGTAATAATTCCTCAGCTGCGTGGTATAAATGTAAGTCACAACAGTGAAGCTCAAGTACACACCATAACAATCATACAAGCTAGTATAGGAAATAAGTACTAACCATAACAATCATGCAAGCTCATCTAAGGAAACAAAGACGAAAGGCTATCGTCCGGTGCATGTTATGGTATAAGCTCCGTAAGCTTGGTTTAGGGCTTGGTGGTGGTTGGAGTGGACGGGAAACCTGGAATGGAGGGGATCTGTGGAATGAAAGGGATTTTTGGAAATGTTGGCAATGGAGGCAACGTGAGCCCAGGGATGGAGGGGAACTCTGGTAGGGGTGGGAGTTCGACATTTGGAGTTGGTTCCTCAGGTGTTGGTTCTACCTCATCCTTAGTCAAGGTTGGTAGCTTCGGCACTGGTGGTTGCTCAAATTTAGGCAGGGTCGGCACCACAGGCAGATCGACCTTTGGTAGATGAGGAAGCTCAACCTTTGGAACTTTGGGCAGCTCAACCTTAGGCAAGGTGGGCACCTCAGGCAACGGTGGCAGCTCAACCTTAGGAATAGTGGGCTTCTCTGGCAGCGGCGGGAGCTCAACCTTAGGTAGTGGTGGAAGTTCAACCTTTGGCAGATTTGGTAGCCCATCCTTCTTCTGTGTTGGTATCTTCGGGAACTGAGGCAAGTCAACCTTAGGCAATGCTGGCACCTCGGGCAAGGGGGGTAGCTCAACTTTAGGAATGCCCGGGATCTCAGGCAAGGACGGTATTGTCGGCTTGGGTAGAGTAGGCACTTCAGGCAATGGAGGAAGTGTGGGCCTTGGCTGTGTTGGCGTCATCGGGATCGAAGCCGGAGACTCCAGCAGAAGGCGAGCGGCATTGCAGGAGCTGGTCAACAAGATAAAAGTAAGAAGGATGCTCATAGTGAAGAAATTGGAGCTTGAGGCCATGGTGTTCAACGAGTACGTGAGTGTTGAAGGGAAGAGGCTAATGCTTTGCTATTTATAAACGAATTTGCTTGCTTACGGCTGTGTCGTGACTCGGATCTGTGGTAGCTTGGTAGTTGGCTTGCATGAGTGTTATTTTTTCAGGTTTGGTCGGAAAAAATGTAGTGGTGACGCAGGATTCTTGTTATTTGTCCTGTTATTAATTGGTTCACCTTTTGAATTATGGGAAAGGCAAGCTGCTACTAAATTGAAAAGTCGTATAAGCGCTCTCTAGTTTTGTACATAGTTTCAGTCGGAAGATCGCCTGCTCACACCTTCCAAAAGAAGCAGTAGGTTTCACCGGTTTTTTCCCAAATTCGAGGAATAAGCAGAAAAGTAAATGCATCTGAAACTTGCAAGAAGTATGAGAATGTATGCCTAATGGAAACAAAGCAGTTTGTATATATATGTTTTCTCGGAGTCTTGAGATACAATAAATCGGATCTTTGTTTTAAAACTCTGATTCTTAGGGGTTAATAAATCGGATCTTTGTTTTAAAACTCTGATTCTTAGGGGTTCAGAAGGATAGAGTTGCAAGAGTTAATAAGACATCGTCGAATCGAGATTGGTCCCTATGGCTTCCTTGCTTCTTAAACGTAATATATTTTGCTAGTTCTTGATAGCGAAGAACCCATAAAACCATTAGAGGGAATTTGAGTACAGATTAGCTTCTGTTTTGCCTTTGACAAGTATGAAAGTTCACTACATCTAGTTAGTAAAGTTTAAGAGAATCCACAATGGATACACTCCAAACACATACTTCAAATTATTAAAAATTATGTTAATTATTACTTTCAGAATATCATTGATATTGGCACACAATGGTATACTCAAAATAAATATCATTACTCTTTTTTTCTCTATTTTCTTTCCCTGTTTGCATGGGCGTACCCACTCTGTGGGCTGGGGTGGGCTAGCCCACCCCATTTTTTTGTTTTGCTTTTTTATCATATATATATATATATATATATATATATATATATATATATATATATATATATATATATATATATATTTGGGCGCACCGGCCCTAGCCTTGCGATC
The DNA here is from genome assembly GCA_029216955.1 of Iris pallida. Taxonomy (NCBI): domain Eukaryota; kingdom Viridiplantae; phylum Streptophyta; class Magnoliopsida; order Asparagales; family Iridaceae; genus Iris; species Iris pallida. The sequence continues at coordinate 3,436,401 of JANAVB010036220.1, forward strand.
CTAGGTGCTCTGCCTACCCCCGGCGCGTCTCCGACCATGGCGTCGGCGGGCGTCCCTTTTTCCTCCTCCCTTCCTCGTCTCTCCCAGTCGGCTGTTGATCCGCTGGAGCACACGCCCCTTCTTGTGATCCCTTCGCATGTTCTCCTCCTTGTCCGGAGGTGCTGCGGCTCCGCGGGAGGTCGACCTCTTGGCCTCACTGTTGTTGGCTGCCCGTTGCGCGCACTTCTTGTAGGGGTCGCGGTTCCCCCCCCCCCCCCTACGGCGGTGCCGCCCTCGGTGGGGGCTTCCTCCTGGGTGCCGTCGGTCCCATCCTCCGGAGGTGTGCCGCTGCTTCCTTACTTCAGGTGCGGACGGCCGCTCATCGCTCGCCCCTGCTTCCTCCAGCGCTCCCCTCGGCTCCAATTTGTTCGGTTCCTCGCATCCCGGATGCGCTCTCTCCGCCTTCCATTTCCCTGGCTTCCTACGGACCCTCGGTGGCTCTTGCGGAGACTGGAGCCTTCTCGCAGGTCTCTCCGTCTGCTGGGTCCGGTTGAGCGGGATGTCGGCCCTGGCCGAATCCTGTCTTTCCAGGAGGTAGTTTCTGGTATTCTCCGTTCGGCAGCACCCCGTCTGCCCCACGGTCTCTCTCTTTTTCCGAGGGTATTCCCACCATCGATTTCAGTCAGGAAGACGTGGATGTTCTAGCTGCTCCTTTTCGCTTAGCCCTCATTGGGAAGTTCCCTCATTCTTGGCTGCCGGTGGACGTGGTTCGTCGGGCCTTTGGAGGGATGGGATTCGCTTGACCGATTTCTGTGGGAGTGATTGATTCCAAGCATTTTCTCATCCGTCCTTCTCAAGAGGAGGATTTCCTACGGATTCGCTCGAAGGTATAAAAGCCCGTGCATGGGTATAAAAGCCCGTGCATGGGTATTCCCTCATCCGTCATTCTCAAGATGCGTTGCATGGTCAAATGGACTTAAATATATAAAAGTCCGTGCATGGGTATTCCCTCGAACGTGGCGCACCAGGGCGCTGGGACCGTTCGGCCTATGAGGGATTGCGTTTACGGTATTGTTGGTGCACTTCATTTAGACGGGTAGCGACCTTCTGGTGAATGTGATAAGCTACTTGCTGCGATTATTTCGATGGCCTCTGATGTTTGGTTAGCAACCGCACAGAGTTAACATCGTATTATATTTCGATTCGATAATATATAAGTCCATTCTAGCCCGGAAAGCTAGTGACCTTCATATAGTTGAGGGCGATGGTTTGAAAGTGCAAGGTATACATATATCCTGCATGGACGGATCCTGGGTCGAAAGTACAAGGTACACTCATATCATGTACGTATAGATTTGCATAGAAAGCACTATAACATGACAGGGAAAGCTGATAGGCGTATTCTCCTTGCGTCGGTGCAAAGGCGAGTGCGTCGATGTTGGTAAGTCGTGCCACAAAACAAACACGAGATTGTTCATCTGTTTACTTATGCAAATTGAATAACATGCTTGCCATGCTTACAGTCTTCGAATATGCCATGAACTCATCCTAAGGAGAACATAGAAAGATAACTAAATGGTATGTTTTTATGAATCAATACAATACTAAATATCGGTTTGTTAAGTGGATTTTTGATCAGTACAGCGAGGACGAAAGTACTTATCCCCCACTAGTTTGCTAGCAGGTTCAGGGATTGGTCTGCTCGCGGTGAAGCTTCGCTTGAACACGTTGAGGCTTGGAATGCCGAAGCGTATTAAAGCGTGCGATCGCATTGATGCTCGGACATGCAACATGATTGATGCGGCCGAGATATAGAAGGCATGATGTATGGAACGGTAAAATTCTTTGTGGCAAGAGAGAACCCGAGTGTTATAGCCAATCTGGCATATATTGTTGGGCTATCGAAAGCCTTTGTAATCTCGTTTCGAATATCAATAAAGAGAATTGTTTGGCTAATCCTGGCTCGAGTTTTATTGTCCCTTATCGTGGAGTTAGGTACTACTTCAATCCTAAGAAGGATCGACACCCTACCACTGCGAAGGAACTGTTCAATTATAGGCATTCTAAGTTGCGTAGTAAAATTGAATGCGCATTTGCTACCCTCAAGAACCGGTTCTGCAACCTAGGAAAGAAAAAAATTCCATGACTTTCCTACACAAGTTGATATTGTACTTGCTTGTCGTGTGCTGCACAACTACATACTTGGAGTTGACCCTAAAGACGAGTTAGTTACGGATGAGCAGTGTTTAGGTGAGGGAGAAGTCATGAAAGACAATTTGTTCGAGTATGAACAGTTCTCCCAAAATAGTACGCAAGTCCAGCAAAATGTGAAGAAAGCATGGGAAGACATGCATGATCAGATTGCACAACATATGTGGCATGATTACTGTACTGGACATGGTAGGGTATAAGAATTGCAAATTCCAAGTTTGTTTTGTTAGTGTGAATTCATATTAGTAGCATTTATTGTAATAATTTGTATGATATCCTTGGCATATGTTGTATTAGTAGCAGTTTTTTGTAATAGCTTAAAAGTATACATAGTTTGTACTCTTTGGCAACAATTTTTATTCTAAATGTTAACAGGTGAGATGTGAGACAACTTTCCAAACTACTGACACTTTCAATCACATGCGGGTAGCCCTTTTGTACCTCCTCAATCAAAGAGGAGGTCACTTGGTACTAGTACAGGAAGTCAAGGCCATGAAATTGGACAAGGAGGGGGACAAGAAAGGGTGACACAACCTAGTCCAATCCGTCCAATTGTAAATCCAATGCCCGACATAAATTGGGGAGGCAATATTGACCATTTCATGGATTCGTATTCCTTTGTTGTTAGCCAATGATCTAATCCACAAGGACATATTGAGGACCAAGCTGAATCTCCTCAAAAGAGCAAACCAAATAAGTCATCAAATAGTACGGGTAAGAATATTCAAAAGGAAGAAGAGGAACGCCTAATAAAAGTTGGGGGATGAACATACATATGAACTTCTAAAGATTCTTGCTAGGGAGGCCGAAGAGGGGAAAAATGTAATAAAGCCTTTAGAAACAGTTCCTATACGCTTGTATGCAAATTAGTGAATGCAAAGTTGGTGCTACATATAGCGTTAGCAACAAAGTATAAGCCCAGTTTTTTGATACAATATTTGGGGTATGTTCTTCATATCACTTTTGTGGCTATGTTGGTTCAATTTTGTGAGTATATGCTCAATGAAGATATTATTTGAAGAGGCTTCTGCTAAAGCTCTGAGCCCACAAAGTCCTCATTGACTCTTTTTAGAGTATTAGTTATTCCCTACATACTCTTTCAATTTGATGGTTGTGAATCTAATGCTGCATTTTTCATATACAACAGATTTTGGGGTATGTTCTTCATATGCAACAGTTTTCATATGATACAATTGTAGAACCCTAGAGGGGGGGTGAATAGGGAAATAAAATATAAACTACAACAATTGATGCAATAAAGACAATTTAAAGTAAAGAGTAGAAAGATCAAACGCAAACGCAAGGATGTATCCTGGTATCCTCTTTTGAGGCAATCCAGTCCCGGAACTCTCTCCGGCTTTAATCCACTATTATCCAAATAGTACACACGAGTTTGGATCCGAAGAACTCGCCAACTTCAACACGAGTTTGGATCCGAAGACTCGCCAACTTCTACACACGAGTTTTCTTACGAAGGCTCGCCAACTTCAAACAAAAGAGAATGAGAACTTGTTGATCTTCTAACACGTGAAGATCGAAATGTACAACTCTTTAATACTCTAGCACTTTGGGAGATGATGACAATGAAAAACTTTGAAGAGTATTAATGGTGGAGCTCTTAGTTGTTGGAAAATTTATGGAAGAGTTGGTGAAGAAGCTCAAGAGAGAGAGAGAGCTTCCTTTTATAAGAAAACCAAGAGTAGGTGGCATTTAATGCTCTGAAATGCAGGCAGACCGGCATGCCGTCGGTATGCCGCGGCATACCGCCGGTATGCCGGCCAAATAGTAACGGTCATAATTATGACCGTTCAAGAGCATTAAATGCGGCCATTAATGCGTGTCAGACCAAATCGAAAACTAAGTATTCGAAATTCGGTATACCGCCGGTATGCCGGAGCATACCGCCGGTATGCCGATAGAATGTCACAGAAAGTTTCGAGCTGCTAGAAACGGCATGCCGCCGGTATGCCGCAGCATACCGTCGGTATGCCGACAGTTGATCACAGCAACTTTTGTGTTGCTAAAAACGGCATGCCGCCGGTATGCCGCAGCATGCCGTCGGTATGCCGACATTTCGAGACAGCAACTTTCTAAGTCCAAAAATGGTATACCGCCGGTATGCCGAAGCATACCGTCGGTATGCCGCTTTTTGTCACAGAAACTTTTCTGGACATGAAAACGGTATACCGCCGGTATGTCGAAGCATACCGCCGGTATGCCGCTCTGAATGACATGTTTTTCGATTTGTGCTTTTAGTTATCATCCATCCTTTAGTGTTTACAGATATACCTAGACCAGTACAGACACGAGGACTCAAAGCAGGAAACGCCGGTAACTGCTACAGTCTTCAAGGAAGAAGGAGGAAGCTCTGGAAGTGAAGAACTCCATGTAGTACATCTTCTGGGAATATTTGAATCTGAAGAACAGAAGACTAAACTACGAAGATGCTGTTAATTACTCAAAATAAAATGTGCCAACAAACTCCCCCATTTTGATAATTGACAAAATAGAGAGAGATAGCATCTTCAGGGAGTAGCTCCCGCGTAGGTAGACAGCTCCCCCTCAATACGATTTCTTCCCCTTTGTCACTTAGTCAAAGATGGGGATAATCAACAGAAATATTGCATAAGAGAAAAGACATGAGTATATAAAGAAAAAGCATGCATGAATATATTAGAGAGAAAGTGAAACATGCTGGACCCATACATGTCATAGAAAGATAAACGACTCTCCACAACGAGAGCCAGACACAACAGACAACCATAGATAATGTCCCCGAAGGACAGCAAAGAGCTAAAACAACCATAAACCGGTCCCCGAAGGACCACTAAAGACAACAAACTGAAAAACACACAAAAACTAGAAGCACTCAAGAACCGAAACCACCATCAAAAGGAAGACCATCCCTAATCCTCAGCCGGATCATCATCATCATCACCCTGAGCCTGCTGGAAGGCGCCAAAAGGATCAATGCCGTCAGGGTACATAAACCCATAGGCATTGGGGTCAGAGAAGCGTGGGCCCGTGTACATGGGATCCTGAAGATTAAGATCCAGAAAAGCATCACGGTCTTGAAGAGTGCGCTGAATGAAGTACCCCTGATCGTGGAACCGAGTCTGGATCAGGGCGCCAAGTCTACGAGTGTGGGCCCGCATCTGCTCCTCCGTCTGGGCCATCCGCATATCAAAGTGCTGCTGAGTGAGCGGCATATAACGGCCCGAAGGAGGAGGGGTAGATGTGGGAGCAGCAGGCGTGGATGCCGGTTGCTCTTGGGAAGATGAGGCACGGGAAGTAGAGGCGCCAGCAAGGGTACGGGAGATAGCAAGATATAAGGGGACGCCATCCGAGGTGCAGAGAGACAAGTCAACCTGCTTGGCCTCCATGAGCAGAGTGATGAAAGAGCCATAGTAGAGATTCTGCTTCCCCGAAGGCATGGTACGCCGGAATTGCAGAAGAATAGTCTTTGGGAAGGAGAATCGCTTCCGGGCATAGAGATGGTACATGCAGACGAGGGCATCACCAGTGATTGCGTCATAGTTCTCGCCCTTCGAAAAGAGAGTGTGGCACACAATCCGATGGAGCTCGTAATAAAACGGCTCCAGCTGGACAGAGAGGGCCGGGATGGCAGGAGGGTTGGGACCCTTGCAGATGATTCGGCAGAATTCGTCGAAAGGGGACGCCGCCGAGGAGTTGAGAGCACCTAACATAGGTAACGCATCCCCTTTGTCTGGGATGCCTAAGATGGCCCCCACTTCCCGAGATGTGAGACGGAAGTGGCGGTCATTGACCATAGATTGGATGGCGGAAGCGTCGTCGTCATCCCCTCTTATGTTGCAATAGAAAAGGCGGACAGCAGCAGGGTAGACAGGGATTTGGCGCCTTAGAAGAGAGGAGAGACCGGCATCGTCAAACAAAGGGACGTGACCGGGGAAGAGGTTCCAGTTGATCGCCCGTCCTTTGAATACGTTGTGATTGGCGAAGTACTGGAACCAAAGCTCGGCGGCCAGAGAGTTGGAGAAGACGCGCTGGTCATAGCCGGTAGGAAGCGCCACCGGGACGAAGGGGTTGAACCCGGAGGAAGAGGAGGATCGGGGGCGCTTAGGGTTGGCCATGGAGAGGGATTGGTGCTATGGTGTGGAGGAAGGAGTAGAGAGGAGAGGGAGGAAGGAGGGTTTTTAAAGAGAGGAGGAAGATGAAGAGATGATTTTGAAAATGGGTAGGAACGGTTGTAGAGGAAGTTTGAAAGAGAAGGAGTTGAAAAGGTGGAGGGAAGTTATGATGGTGGAGTAAAAAGAGGAGAGAAAAAAAAGGAGGAAGTGATGGGTAGTTAATGTGAAGAGATAAAGGATAGTAAATGAGAAGGGAGGTGATGGGATGGGAGTTGAAGATTGATGGGATGGATAAGAGAGAATAGAATAGGGTAGAAAGGAATAAGTGAAGGAGTAAAATAATGTGGGCCCGAATCCAGAGTTTAAATCCTGTCCGCCGCTGCCCGGCATACCGGCGGTATGCCGACGTGTACCGACGGTATGCCGTCGTTCGAAACAGAACCAATTCTGCCTTGAAAAAAATGGCATGCCGCCGGTATACCGTAGTATACCGTCGGTGTGCCGGTCGACTGGGACTAAGGATCAAAAGATAAAATGCCTAGTTCTCGGCAAAGGAAAGAAAAGCGATCTTCCGGGAGAGGCTTAGTGAAAATGTCGGCTAATTGATAGGTAGTATCAATAAATTCAAGATGGATATCTCCTTTTTGCTGATGGTCACGAAGAAAATGGTGTCTAATTTCAATGTGCTTCGTGCGTGAGTGACAAATCGGATTTTTTGTGAGATTGATAGAGCTAGTGTTATCACATTTAATAGGGGTGCAAGAATTAGAAATGCCATAATCTAAAAGTGTTTGTGACATCCAAAGAATTTGTGCACAACAACAACCAGCCGCAATATATTCTGCCTCAGTGGTGGAAAGAGCAACAGAGTTTTGCTTCTTACTAAACCATGATACCAAGGACTTCCCGAGGAATTGACATGTGCCACTAGTGCTTTTTCGGTCAATCTTGCATCCGGCAAAATCCGCATCCGAAAAGCCGTGAAGCTCAAAGGATGAGGATTTCGGATACCAAAGACCCATGTTAATGGTGCCTTTGAGATAACGAAAAATGCGCTTAACGGCACTCAAATGTGATTCCTTTGGATTGGCTTGATATCGTGCACACAAGCAAACACTAAACATGATATCCGGACGGCTAGCCGTTAAATAAAGTAAGCTACCGATCATACCTCTATACTGACGAATGTCGACCGATGTGCCATCTTCATCATTGTCAAGCTTGGTCGTTGTAGCCATAGGGGTCCTCATTGATTTGGATGAGTCAAGATCGAAACGCTTGAGGAGGTCCTTTGTATATTTTGCTTGATTGATGAAGGTTCCTTTAGGCCCTTGTTTGATTTGTAACCCCAAGAAGAAGGAGAGTTCACCCATCATACTCATTTCAAACTCTTTCTGCATAACTTTGGCAAATTCTACACAAAGTGTATTGTTAGTAGAACCAAAAATAATATCATCAACATAAATTTGAACCAATAAGAGAGTCTCATCATGTGATTTAATAAAAAGTGTAGTGTCAACTTTTCCCTTTAAAAAATTGTGAGAGACAAGAAAAGAGCTAAGACGCTCATACCAAGCACGTGGAGCTTGTTTGAGGCCATAAAGGGCTTTATGGAGTTTGAAAACGTGGTTAGGAAATTGAAAATCTTCAAAACCGGGAGGTTGTTTAACATAAACTTCCTTCTTAATAATACCATTAAGAAAAGTACTCTTAACATCCATTTGAAATAGCTTAAAGTCATTAAAACAATCAAAGGCACAAAGCATACGAATGGATTCAAGACGTGCAACCGGAGCATAGGTTTCGTCGTAGTCAATGCCTTCCTCTTGGTTATAGCCTTGAGCAACCAATCGGGCTTTGTTACGAGTCACTAACCCATCTTCATTTAGCTTGTTGCGAAACACCCATTTAGTTCCAATAATGGGATGATTGCTAGGTTTTGGGACAAGTTCCCAAACCTTGCTTCGCTCAAATTGATTGAGCTCTTCTTGCATAGCTATCATCCAAAATTCATCAAGGAAAGCATCATGAACATTTTTAGGCTCTATTTGAGAGATAAAAGCCACATTGGCACAAAGATCACGAGTGGCGGATCTTGTACTCACACTTGAGGAAGGATCCCCAATGATAAGCTCCTTAGGATGATTGGTGACAAATCTCCATTCTCTTGGAAGATCCTTTGGAGGAGGCTCGAGAGGAGGAGACTCTTTTGATGGGGTCCCTACTTCATTGTTAGATGAAGAAGGACGATCCTCAATAGAGGAGTTCTCCAACCCAAATGAGATGTCATCAATATCCTCGGAGGAGGAGAATGTAGAAGAGTTGAGTTCGTTAAAAGAGACATTTATTGACTCTTCGACAACAAGAATTCTTTTATTAAAAACATGAAAACCTTTGCTATGAGTAGAGTATCCAAGGAATATCCCTTCATAGGCTTTCTCTTCAAACTTGCCTAGGTTATCCTTGGTATTCAAAATAAAACAATTGCAACCAAAAACCTTGAAATATTCAATAGAAGGAGTTTTGTTAAACCAAAGCTCATAAGGAGTCTTCTTAGTAATAGGTCTAATTAAGACTCTATTAATAACATGACACGCCGTATTAACGGCTTTCGCCCAAAAATATTGGGGGAGCTTATATTGGTTTAACATGACCCGGGCCATATCGCCAAGGGTTCTATTCTTTCTCTCCACAACACCATTTTGTTGAGGAGTACGGGGACAAGCAAAATCATGTCCAAAACTATTCTTTTCACAAAATCTTTTGAAATCAATATTATCAAATTCACCTCCATGATCACTCCTAATTTTGTTAATAGAAAAACCTTTCTCATTTTGAACACGTTTACAAAAAGCAACAAATTCACGAAAGGTATCACTTTTGCAAGCAAGAAAAATAACCCAAGTAAATCTCGAAAAATCATCAACTAAAACAAAAGCATAAAGTTTGCCACCAAGGCTAGCTACTCTACTAGGCCCAAAGAGATCCATATGAATAAGTTGGAGGGGTCTAGTGGTACTCACAGAGTTGATGGATTTGAAGGATGACTTGGTCAACTTACTTTTCTCGCATTCTTCACATACCATATCCTTTTTGAAAGGGATGCTAGAAAGTCCTCGTACAAGCTTCTTGGAGGCGAGGCGAGAGATGGTATCCATGTTGGCGTGTCCAAGCCTCATGTGCCAAAGCCAACTCTCATCGTTCTTTGCAACTAGGCACCTGTCATTGTTAGTACCTTCAACAAGATAAAGAACATAAATATTGTTTTCTCTAATGCCATCATACACAATAGTTCCATTGGAGCTATCGGTAATGTAGCATTTGAGTTTAACAAACTTGATATCATAACCATTATCGGTAAGATGGCTAATACTTAAGAGATTATGCTTGAGATTAGTAACAAGACAAACATTATTAATACAAGGATAAGGAGGAGAACCGATATTACCATTTCCAATAATATAACCTTTAAGATTGTTACCGAAGGAGACGTGTCCTTCTTTCTTCATCGATAGCGTTGTAAAAAGTGAAGCATCACCGATCATGTGCCGTGAACAACCGCTATCGAGAATCCATTTGCTTCTAGCATGAGAAGGATTCGTCACCTACAACATAAGTTGAAGATGAACATTTTGGTACCCATGATCTTATGGGTCCATGAGTGTTAGTCTTAGGAACCCACTTAAGAACTCTCATGTCAACTTGTTTTCTTGTATAACAAAAGTTAGAAGTGTGACCTACCAAACCACAATAATTGTACATCAAGGAAGATTTAGAAGAAGAAGTGTGAGTGTTGTGCATGTGTGAGTTACTAGTGTGAGAAGTTCTACCATGAGTGTTATGATGATAGTAAAAAGCATGATGAGAGGTGTTCTTCTTGACAAAGGGTCCTTTTCTTGTGTTAGAAAAGGAGTTGTGTGTAGTGTTCATGTAATGATTGTGCCTAGCATTGTGATGAGTGTGAGGGTGTCTTAGAGCATGCATGTGAGTGGTATTCTTATTACCTAAATTCTTACTTAGTGTAAGAAGATCATTATACTTAATAGAGGTGGAATATTCTCTTCTATTAGCATCTTGACATTTGCGCATGGCAAATTCATAGGAGCTTCTCATGGATTGAATCTCATCATCCTTTTTCTTGATGGTGTTAAGAGATTCTTGAAATTTGAGTCGCAAAGACTCTATTTCATCCGTGTCGGAAATAGGAGATTTTCCCTTCACATCAATGATGATGCTTGAGAGCCTCTTTACTTCAAGTTGAAGAGCCTCAACCTCCTTGAGAGATTTCTTGTATTTATTCCGAACACCTTTGTGTTCTTCATGTAACTCAAGAATGGCTTTCTCCAAATCATCATAGGTAAGAGTGTTTAAAGAAAAATCATCAAGTACCTCATCGGTTGCCATGAGACAGACGTTGGCATTGTGTTTGCACTCCTTGTCATTGTCGGAGTCGCTCGCGTCGCTTTCACACCAAATGCTAGTATTGGCGAACTTTCTAGAGGATGAGCTTTCCTTGCTAGGTTTCTCGTACTTGCTTGAGTCTTTTCGTATCATCGGACAATCCCTCTTAATGTGTCCGGGTCTTCTGCATTGATAGCACGCCGGGTCTTCTTTATTGTCCCGTCTAGAGCGGTTGACCTTGTTGAACTTTAAGAACTTCCGGAAGTGCTTAGCTGTGAGAGCTATTTCTTCATCGTCATCCGACTCATTGTCGTCGGAGCTATCCTTGGAGTAGGACCTTGAAGCTTTGAGAGCGAGAGTCTTCTCTTTTTCTTTGGTCTTCTCCTTCTCCTTCTCTTGAATGGAGGATTCCTCTTGATCCTTCATGTCGAGCTCGTGAGTCATTAGCTTACCCATGAGGGTCTCTAGGTTCATGACGGTTAGATCGTTCCCCTCAATGATTGCGGTAGCTTTAGGACTCCAAGCTTTCGTCAATCCTCTAAGAATTTTCCTTATCTTTTCATGAGCGGGATATTCCTTTCCAAGAGAAGAGAGAGGGTTAATAATGTCACCAAAACGAGTAAACATGCTAGCAATAGATTCATCATGCTTCATTTTAAAAGACTCATATTCTTGCGTGAGTCTACTAATCTTGGATTCCTTCACTTGTGAAGTTCCCTCGTGTGTCACTTCAAGTAACTTCTAAATCTCATTGGAAGTCTTGCAAGTAGAGATCCGGTTGAATTCACTACTGTCAAGGGCACAGTAAAGAGCATTCATTGCCTTGGCATCTCGACAAGCAAGCTTCTTAATGTTTTCGGCAAGTGTTTCCCGAAGGGTGTCAGAAGCAATATCCTCAATAGCTCTGGAAGGAGTAGGAAGGCCATTTATCATGCAATCCCATAAATCGAAATCTATGGACTTGAGATAAATGCCCATCCTAATCTTCCAGTAGTTATAGTTGGTACCATCAAATAAGGGAAGCCTATTTGTGGAGTGTCCCTCATTGTGAAACGTGTTGATGCTAGGGTTAGAGGCCATGGATCACTCAAGGGTGTAAATCCAAATCAAGAGAACGAGGCTCTGATACCAATTGTAGAACCCTAGAGGGGGGGTGAATAGGGAAATAAAATATAAACTACAACAATTGATGCAATAAAGACAATTTAAAGTAAAGAGTAGAAAGATCAAACGCAAACGCAAGGATGTATCCTGGTATCCTCTTTTGAGGCAATCCAGTCCCGGAACTCTCTCCGGCTTTAATCCACTATTATCCAAATAGTACATACGAGTTTGGATCCGAAGAACTCGCCAACTTCAACACGAGTTTGGATCCGAAGACTCGCCAACTTCTACACACGAGTTTTCTTACGAAGGCTCGCCAACTTCAAACAAAAGAGAATGAGAACTTGTTGATCTTCTAACACGTGAAGATCGAAATGTACAACTCTTTAATACTCTAGCACTTTGGGAGAGGATGACAATGAAAAGCTTTGAAGAGTATTAATGGTGGAGCTCTTGGTTGTTGGAAAATTTATGGAAGAGTTGGTGAAGAAGCTCAAGAGAGAGAGAGCTTCCTTTTATAAGAAAACCAATAGTAGGTGGCATTTAATGCTCTGAAATGCAGGCAGACCGGCATGCCGTCGGTATGCCGCGGCATACCGCCGGTATGCCGGCCAAATAGTAACGGTCATAATTATGACCGTTCAAGAGCATTAAATGCGGCCATTAATGCGTGTCAGACCAAATCGAAAACTAAGTATTCGAAATTCGGTATACCGCCGGTATGCCGGAGCATACCGCCGGTATGTCGATAGAATGTCACAGAAAGTTTCGAGCTGCTAGAAACGGCATGCCGCCGGTATGCCGCAGCATACCGTCGGTATGCCGACAGTTGATCACAGCAACTTTTGTGTTGCTAAAAATGGCATGCCGCCGGTATGCCGCAGAATGCCGTCGGTATGCCGACATTTCGAGACAGCAACTTTCTAAGTCCAAAAACGGTATACCGCCGGTATGCCGAAGCATACCGTCGGTATGCCGCTTTTTGTCACAGAAACTTTTCTGGACATGAAAACGGTATACCGCCGGTATGCCGAAGCATACCGTCGGTATGCCGCTCTGAATGACATATTTTTCGATTTGTGCTTTTAGTTATCATCCATCCTTTAGTGTTTACAGATATACCTAGACCAGTACAGACACGAGGACTCAAAGCAGGAAACGTCGGTAACTGCTACAGTCTTCAAGGAAGAAGGAGGAAGCTCTGGAAGTGAAGAACTCCATGTAGTACATCTTCTGGGAATATTTGAATCTGAAGAACAGAAGACTAAACTACGAAGATGCTGTTAATTACTCAAAATAAAATGTGCCAACAACAATTTTTGAATTCTGCATTTTTGAGATTGTAGCAGTTTTTTGATATAATATTTGGGTTATGTTCTTCATATGTAGTAGGTTCTTCGAGAGTATGTTCTTCATATGCAGCATGTTTTTTGAGGGTATGTTCTTCATATGCAATAGTTTTCATGTGAAAATTTGGCAATTGGACATGTCGATGTAGTGCCCCGTCCCTACATCGTGCCCCGTTCTACGTCCACGGGGTGCACGAGAAAGGAACACTGTCGCTATCGATTCGGTCGGGACCGATAGGTCGGGATCAATCAAATCGATCGAACGGGAACGGTTGAATTAAGATCTATTCCCCATTATGGAATGGCTTCTTCGGAACCAAGTCCCATATTCAGCAGATTGCGCCTCAAGGATTGACTCTACGGCTGAGTCAGAAGAGACCTCCTGTTGCTCTATTTTTCACGCCGCTTGCGTTGGTTTTGGCTTGGTTTTCTGAATGCATTTTCGATGGTTTCCATGGCTTGCGTTTCAAACTCAAATTTTCTATCGAACTTCTTGAATAATACAGTATTCTAATCGGTTGCTTGTGCGATTTCAGGTAATCGCGTAGGCGACGTCTAGCGCGACCAACAAGTTCTCTCGTCTGAAGTGAACTCAAGGTGAGTGGCTGACCTTTCTCTTCTCGACCCCTTCTTAGGAAAACCAATGATGTTGTTGCGAATGAAAGAATGCATGCAAGGGCACGGACACGATAAAATGAGCAAATTTTAAAGAGAATGTAGGCTATATCTTAATAACTAAAATTGCCTTTGCACGGTCATTGGACAACTCGTGCACGAGGAACGGCTTCCTCGAGCGATACCCCGAGACACGGGATCGTTTCGGCCTAGGAGGAAGCAAAAGATAGCTGAGCTCGACGAAAGCAAAAATATGGTTAGTCGGGAGAACTTGCAGCGGGGCTCGCTACCCGCGCTGAAAGGGTCGTCGTCTAACCCAGCTATAGTCCAAAATGGTTTGTGGTGCCAGTGACCTTCACGTACAGAAATTGTATACGAAAATGATAATAACTGACAGGGAAGAACATGGTAAGTCTCAAAAGGCGCGACGCAGACCGCCATGGGTAAGTTCCAACGAATTTCATATTATGCTTGTCATATGCTTGTTTGAAATTCATTAGGACGGTTAGAAACATTCATACACGAAGTCATATAAACTCTTCAACCAAATGAGAGCTTGGAACTTAAATAGCCACGCACCAGTTCAAAGTGTAATGTACTGATCCTCGCTCTCCATGCAGGTACCCCGAGCCATGAAGGGCGTGCCACTTAAAGCTCAAGGCGGCGCAAACACTTTTGAAGCCGCGTCCGTATCTTGAAAGCTTGTTTCTGAATCCTTTTGAAAACTCCGTACTCAGTACAAAAAAAAAGAAAAGATGGCGACTCGACTTCCCTCGATAGCAGGTGGAAAGTGTAATGGTTTTTGCTTGTAAAAAGGGATGTAATGTAGGGAACGACTATCTCATCAGCGTTCGTTTTGTAAGTTGAGTCATGTTGTAGCCCGTGCGACAATGAATGTAATAGAGTCAATGTAATTGAACTTTATTATCAATGAAAAGTCTACTTCTATTTCAAATGTATCAATCAATTTCTCTGTGTACTCTAACTTGATGTTGTGTTTCGGATAACCTTATTACTATGCATTGTGCGATCGCAACTTAGGTTCGCACGGCATCACGCCCGGGGGACGACTATCGATTCTACGGAATCGGAACGTGACAGTCTGGGCTACGTTTCAAATTTTAACAACAACTTGGATAAATAAAAATGTGGGCTTTATTGTTCCAATCTTCTTTGAGTATGCTCCATTCAAGATATGAGTATCAGGATATGAGTACCAGGGTTATGAGTTTTCTTTGGTATCATTTGTATGATACAATCAGGATATGAGTATCTGCATTTGAGTATCATTTGTATGGTACATTCTGGAAATTAGGTATCATGGTTATAAGTTTTCTGTTATTCTTTGTATGAAACATTCAGGATATCAGTATCCGTATTTGAGTATCAGTTTTCTTTAGTATCATTTGTATGATACATTCAGGAAATTAGGCATCGTAC
This sequence comes from Iris pallida, assembly GCA_029216955.1. Taxonomy (NCBI): domain Eukaryota; kingdom Viridiplantae; phylum Streptophyta; class Magnoliopsida; order Asparagales; family Iridaceae; genus Iris; species Iris pallida. The sequence continues at coordinate 3,451,609 of JANAVB010036220.1, forward strand.
GGATTTGAGTATCAGTTTTCTTTGATATATGTTCTTGGTTGTATTTGACAGCTATATATTCTAAAGTTTCATAAGTGGTAACATTACCCAATTTAATAGGTTGGTGATTATATCACTTGTGGGATGTGACCCAAACACTGAAAGTGTGCATTTTAGTTCCCACCTACACTTTCAAGTGGTCATCCAAACAAAGTACATTAAAAGTACTCTTCACTTGCGGGGGGCCAAAACCCTTTGTATTCAAACGCTTTCTGGAAAGTGGAATGCATTGGAAGTGAAATGTGTTACACCTTCATGAAAGTGCCACTTTAACACTTTCGCGGAGTTACTGCGATCCAAACAGGCCCTAAGAGCGCTAAAGTTTGCTAATCATTTATGAATACGAATTTGAGAAAAAAGTATATATATATATATATATATATATATATATACTGTGGGATGGCTGTCTTGGAAGTATTCTGCAGTATTTAGTGGTTTTGTGATCGTATGTACCCTTCAAATTTGAAAGAAAAATTCTGTAACACAGTTTGTAAGACCAACCATGCTTTGTGGTTCATAATGATGCACAATTAAGAAATTTGTCAAAAACCTTGGCGCATCTGTGGTGGGAAAAGATTGATGAAGACATTAAGCTAAGATTCTGTATTAGTATTTGAGCTATAACCCAAGAAGCCAAGTTACTGAGGTTGCAATAAGTCTTTTTGTGGGTTGTGATAACTACTTACTGTTGAATGTAATCCTGTACGTTACTTGGTCTTTCCTCATTTTCTATTTCTCAGTTTTTTCCCTATTCCTTTGGGTTGAGCTATTAATGAGGAGTCATAATAGGCTCAGCAAAACAACCATTGTAATGCCTATTTAAAGGCCAGCATTATTTCTGAATAACATCTGAACCATTAAAGCCTCTATCTCTCTTCTTTCTCTGTGAGCTTCCTAGATCCATCTTCCCTGTTGGTAACAGTTGGTATCAAAGCCATGTCGTCAAATGCAAGCAGTGATCCACCAACACCTCTATCAGGGTCGACGTCGAGTCCAGCGAACGGCTCGAGCGTGGCAGGCACCCTGGTGATCCCGAAGGTGTTTCAGGAGTCCGGCTGGATGCAGTATCCGCAACTCACGCGTGCAAACTACGATGAATGGGCCCTGGTGATGCAGTGTATGCTGGAGGCAAGAGGTCTCTGGGCGGCGGTGCACACCGGGACGACGGAGCGGGAGCTGGATAGGAAAGCGATGGAGGCTCTCCTATGTGCTGTCTCGCCAGCGATGATCACATCACTGGCGATCAAGGCGACGGCACGAGAGGCATGGCAGTTTCTGAAGACGGTGCACGTCGGCAGCAATCGCGTTAGGAAAGCAAAGGCGCAGTCGCTGCGCAAAGAGTACGATCGACTGGCATTTTGGGACGGTGAGGGCGTGGACTCTTTTGCCATGCGTCTCACTACCCTGTCGAGTGCTCTCGCCACACTCGGTGACACGATCTCCGAGGACAAGATCGTCCTCAAGATGCTGGCGGCAGTTCCTAAGAAATACAGCCAGACCGCCCTGGCTATCGAGACCCTCTTGGATCCCGATGTGCTCACCATTGAGGAACTAACGGGGAGGCTTAAGGCAGCGGAGATCAGGGACGAGATCGAGAATGGCAACGCCTCGGACGGCAAGCTACTGCTTACCGAGGAGGAGTGGGCTGCTCGCAAGAATCAGCAGAGAGACGGCTCGTCCAGCAGTGGTACTGGAAACAGCGGCAGGAAGAAGAAGTGGTGCATCCCGGAGAGGGACTCGGGAGCGCACGATCCCAAGCCGAGCGACGAAAGGAACGGCTCCGGTGCAACCCGCGACGATAAGTGCCGTTATTGCGGCAAACTGGGCCACTGGGCTCGCGAATGCCGCAAGAAGAAGAAGGACGAGGCCCTTTTGGTGCAAGTGGAGGAGGACGAACCGGCGCTTCTGATGGCGCAGGTGTGCAAAATCGCCGAATCACTCGACACCCATGATGAGGCAAACGAGCAGGTGATGCTCAACGAGGAGTGCGCCATGGTAAAGCTTGGGTAGCGGGAGGACACCGACAATGTGACCTGGTACTGCGACACGAGAGCGTCTAACCACATGACGGGCATACGGGCAGTCTTCTCCGAGCTCGACACCGGTGTGCGGGGCAGCGTCAAATTTGGCGACGGCTCCGTCGTTGACATCCAAGGCAGGGGCACGGTGCTGTTTACGGGCCAAGGGAGAGAACATCGAGCTCTCACCAATGTTTACTACATTCCCCGGTTGCGTAGCAACATCGTCAGCATCGGGCAATTGGACGAGACCGACTGCTTCACGCTAATCGAGGATGGAATGCTTCAAATTCGCGACAAACAGTGTCGCCTCCTGGCTAAGGTATCACGCACTTCAAATCCTCTATATACTCTTCCATTGGGATCGCACAGCCGGTGTGCCTCGCGGCACAATGCTCGGACATGGCGTGGCGCTGGCATGCGCACTACGGCCATCTACACATTGACGCCCTTCATCGCCTGAGCAGCAGAAACATGGTGGACGGCCTTCCGCAGATTGATCACGTCGATCAGTTGTGCGACAACTGTCTGGCCGGGAAGCAGTGACGCACATCATTTCCTCAGCATGCCAACTACCGCGCCAGCGACCCCCTCAACTTGGTGCACGCGGACTTGTGCGGTCCCATCTCACCGGCGACACCTGGCGGGAAGCGCTACTTCCTTCTCCTCGTCGACGACTACAGCAGGTTCATGTGGATCAAGCTGCTTAGATCCAAGGACGAGGCGAGCGAGGCGATCAAACACATTCAGGTTGCGACGGAGGTTGAGTCCAAGCACAAGCTCCATGTACTACGCACAGACCGTGGCGGAGAGTTCACGTCGAACGATTTCAACGACTACTGCGAGCGCCACGGCATCAAGCGCCATCTCACCGCACCTTACTCGCCTCAGCAAAACGGCGTCGTCGAGCGCCAGAACCAGACTGTGGTGGCTATGGCCCGAAGCTTGCTTAAGGCGAAGAGTATGTCGGCAGTATTCTGGGGCGAGGCGGTGACCACGGCGGTGTACCTGCTGAACATGGCGCCAACAGCCGCAGTGAAAAGAAAGATGCCATATGAGGCGTGGCATGATAAGCGCCCAAATGTAAGTTTCTTACGTATTTTTGGTTGCATTGCTCATGTGAAGATGGTGCAGCCAAATTTGTAGAAGCTTGACGACCGGAGCAAGCGAATGGTGTTCGTTGGCTATGAGGCGGGGACCAAGGCTTACAGGGCCTACGATCCAGTCGGACGTCGCTTGTATGTCACCCGCGACATCATCTTTGACGAGGCGGGGCAGTGGGACTGGACACATACCGATATCGACGCCAGCCTCGTCGGGATCGGCGAGACATTCACTGTTGAATTCCCCCACGGGCTCATTTCCGGCACGTTCGATCGGGCCGAGAACGGAGGTCCATCGCCAGAGTCTGTGGGTGCAGCCACACCCGTATCGACGCAGACACTGCCTCTACCTGGGCAGGCGGAAACCGGTCACGCGTCTACACCACCGGCCGTGATGCCCGCTCGCACTACCGCGACATAAGTCGCGACGACACCTGCGGTATCAACACCTAAGACGACGGGTGCGGCTCCAATCCGATTCGTCTCACCGCCGTCAGGAGCGACGCCCGATCCGCCAGACGAACCGTCGCGTCGATACCGCTCTCTGCAAGACATATGCGAAGCTGAGTCAGTGCACGACCACGACTCCGAGGACCTCCTCCTCGCCATGGACGACGAACCATCTGTTTTTTTAGAAGCGGAGAAACACGAGTGCTGGCGCCAAGCGATGTTGCATGAACTCGCATCCATTGAGGAGAACAACACCTGGCGGCTCGTGGACTTGCCTGCGGGTCACCGCCTCATTGGACTCAAATGGGTCTACAAGGCGAAGAAGGATGAGCATGGCGTCGTCGTAAAGCATAAGGCCCGGCTCGTCGCAAAGGGGTACGTGCAGAGGCACGGGATCGACAACGATGAGGTTTTTGCACCAGTAGCCAGACTCGAATCAGTCAGGCTGCTACTAGCGCTTGCCGGTCATTCCGGTTGGGCTGTCCATCACATGGATGTAAAAATAGCGTTCTTGAACGGCGAGCTCGACAATGAGGTCTACGTCACGCAGCCTTCCGGTTTTGCAGCTGCCGGCGAGGAGCAGAAAGTTTTTCGCCTACACAAGGCACTCTACGGCCTGAAGCAAGCGCCGAGGGCCTGGAACGCGAAGCTGGACAAGTGCATGTCCACACTCAGATTCAACCGGAGTCCCTCGGAGCACGCCATCTATATGCGTGGTCATGGGGAGGCAAGGTTGCTCGTGGGTGTCTACGTCGACGATCTCATCATCACGGGAAATGATGCGGGCGAGATCGACAAGTTCAAGCGCGAGATGAGCAGCTCATTTAAGATGAGCGATCTCGGTTTGCTTTCCTTCTACCTTGGTATCCAGGTGCAGCAGAACGCAGACGGTATCACAGTGAATCAGTCTGCGTACGCAGCCAAGATTCTAGAAAAGAGTGGCATGGGCGACTGCAACCCTTGCCATGTGCCTATGGAGCCACGTCTGAAGCTCAGCAAGGATAGTGCTGCACCGCCGGCAGATGCCACGGAGTACCGGAGCATAGTGGGAAGTTTGCGGTATCTTATGCACACCCGGCCGGACTTGTCATTTGCAGTCGGGTATGTGAGCCGCTTCATGGAGAAGCCAACGACTGAGCACCTCGCGGCGGTCAAACACATACTCCGGTACGTTGCTGGTACGCGGGGTTACGGCTGCCGCTACGGACGAAATGCAGAGGAGCCCCGGCTGGTCGGATACTGCGACAGCGACATGGCCGGGGATGTTGACGACCGCAAGAGCACGACAGGCGTACTATTCTTCCTCGGCAACAGTGCCATCAGTTGGCAATCACAGAAGCAGAAGGTGGTGGCACTGTCATCCTGCGAAGCCGAGTATGTCGCAGCGACCACTGCCGCCTGCCAAGGCATCTGGCTCGCACGGCTGCTAGCGGACATGAAGGGCGACAATATCGGATGTGCAAAGCTGCGTATCGACAACAAATCGGCAATCTCCCTCAGCAAAAATTCGGTGTTTCATGATCGTAGTAAACACATCCAGACGAGGTACCACTTCATTCGTGACTGCATCAAGGACGGGACAGCTGAGGTAGAGTATGTCCGAACAGAGGAGCAGCTCGCCGACATACTGACCAAGGCCCTGGGCCGAGTCAGGTTCCAGGAGTTTCGCTCCGAGATCGGGATGATTGTCATCAAGTAATCGCAAAGGTTTTTGCGATAAAGACTATGTGCAACAGGATTAGGGGGGTTATTTGTTGAATGTAATCCTGTACGTTACTTGGTCTTTCCTCATTTCCTATTTCTCAGTTTTTTCCCTATTCCTTTGGGTTGAGCTATTAATGAAGAGTCATAATAGGCTCAGCAAAACAACCATTGTAATGCCTATTTAAAGGCCAGCATTATTTCTGAATAACATCTGAACCATTAAAGCCTCTATCTCTCTTCTTTCTCTGTGAGCCTCTCACAGAGAAAGAAGAGAGATAGAGGCTTTAATGGTTCAGATGTTATTCAGAAATAATGCTGGCCTTTAAAGCCTCTATCTCTCTTCTTTCTCTGTGAGCTTCCTAGATCCATCTTCCCTATTGGTAACACTTACCATCCGCAGAGATCCAGAACTAATTCGAGACCTGCAGTTCTCTTTTCAGCCTTAGTGAGCAGAGGAGTCCGATGATCCCTAAACAGTCTGGTTGTTGGAAATAGCATGAAAGCTGAGGAGATTGGAATAGTAGGATCTCAAATTTTGACTCTTGCTTCAGGAGTGAGTGTAACAAAAGAATTCTAATGTTTTCAGCAATATGGCGAGACCTTAGAAAGTGCATCTATAGTAGTCCATCTGGATGCTTTTCCTTGTGTCTTACTAATCGTTCCCCTGTGCTCTAGCAATTGTGCTCCCTAGGCCACTACCATTTAGGTATGGACAATCCGTTAGTCGTTACGAGAATAACGGAAATGAATGGGAGCTGCAGCTTTGATGACCAGCCTAGAGAAGACTCCATCCCCTATCAAGAGGAGGTAGAAGAACAGGAGATCGCCTTGCTCGACTTTCTTGAACAAGCCCTCTATCATTGTTGAGAAACATGGAATGGAGATGAGTACTTATAACTGAGGGAAGATGATTTCCTTCTTAGTTTTCTTGATTCTGTTACGAGGTTCATCTTCATTAATCCTGCCTTATTTTCCTTCACCTTCCACTTAAAATCGTATGGACCTTGTAAATTTCTAGCAACTTTGGACCTTTTCATTGTCGATCAAATGGTCCGAGTGATCTTTTGCCGATCAAGATATGCATCCATGTCAAGCACTGACAAGTTATGACTTTATACCGGGAAAAAAAAAAGTCTTAGGAAGTACTTCCAATAAGTTTTTAAGTTTATGACCTTCTCTTATCTCTTTGTTTTGTTTGTCTGAGATTAGCATATTACATCGATGACTGAGAAAAGAAAACAAAATACAAAGTGTTTAAAGATATGAATATGGGATATTATACATACACAGAGCGCAGAGAATATATATAACTGTAATAACTCCTCAGCTGCCTGGTATAAATGTAATTCACATAACAGTGAAGCTCAAGTACACAGTACCATAACAATCATACAAGCTCGTGTAGGAAAGAAGTACTAACCATAACAATCATGCAAGCTCATCTAAGGAAACAAAGACGAAAGGCTATCGTCCGGTACACGTTACGGTAACTCCGTAAGCTTGGTTTATGGGTTGGTGGCGGTTGGAGTGGACGGGAACCCTGGAATGGAGGGGATCTGTGGAAGGAAAGGGATTCCTGGAAAGGATGGCAATGGAGGCAACGTGAGCCCAGGGATGGAGGGGAACTCGGGTAGGGGTGGGAGTTCGACTTTTGGAGTTGGTTCCTCAGGTGTTGGTTCTACCTCATCCTTAGTCAAGGTTGGCAGCTTCGGCACTGGTGGTAGCTCAAATTTAGGCAGAGTCGGCACCTCAGGCAGTGGTGGCAGCTCGACCTTTGGTAGATGCGGAAGCTCAACCTTTGGAACTTTGGGCACCTCAACTTTAGGAAAAGTTGGTACTTCGGGTAGGGGTGGCAGCTCAACCTTAGGCAAGGTGGGCACCTCAGGCAGCGGCGGAAGCTCGACCTTAGGTGGCAGTGGAAGTTCAACCTTTGGCAGATTTGGTAGCCCATCCTTCTTCTGTGTTGCTATCTTCGGGAACTGAGGCAAGTCAACTTTAGGCAATGCTGGCACCTCTGGCAAGGGGGGTAGCTCAACTTTAGGAATGCCCGGGATCTCAGGCAAGGTCGGTAGTGTCGGCTTGGGTAGAGTAGGCACTTCAGGCAACGGAGGAAGTGTGGGCTTTGGCTGTGTTGGGGGCGTCGGGATCGAAGCCGGAGACTCCAGCAGAAGGCGACCGGCATTGCAGGAGCTGGTCAACAAGATAAAAGTAAGAAGGATGCTCATAGTGAAGAAATTAGAGCTCGAGCCCATGGTGTTCAGCGAGTACGTGAGTGACGAAGGGAAGAGGCTAATGCTTTGCTATTTATAAGCCAATTTGCTTGCGTACGGCTGTGTCGTGACTCGGATCGGTGGTAGCTTGGTAGTTGGCTTGCATGAGAGTGATTTTTGCGGGTTTGGTCGGAAAAAAAAATGTAGCGGTGACGCAGGATTCTTGTTATTTGTCGCGTTATTAATTGGTTCACCTTTTGAATTATGGGAAAGGCAAGCTGCTACTAAACTGAAAAGTCGTATAAGCGATCTCTAGTTTTGTATATAGTTTCAGTCGGAAGATCGCCTGCTCACACCCTCCAAAAGCAGCAGTAGGTTTCACCGGTTTTTTTTTTTTCCCTAATTCGAGGAATAAGCACAAAAGTAGATGCATCTGAAACTTGCAAGAAGTATGAGAATGTATGCCTAGGGCCGGCGCTGGTCCAGGAATGCCAGGGCGACCGTTCAGGATCCACGGATTATGATGGCCCCAAAAAATAGTTTAAATGTGTTAGTCCCGGAGCTTGATCAAAGATGGAAAAACGATGCAATCGAGATCTGAGATGTCACACAAAAACTTTGCAGTGATCAAACTCAAGATCTACGATGGTACAATAAAACAAATAGCCAAATTACAATCTGAAGGAGAGAAATAGAGAAGAGAAGATCTCTCGTTCTTCCTTGCAAACGCGTTGCAATTGGGACAGAACAAGTTACAATAAAACTAGAGAGAGATGAGAAGAAGAACAATGCTAGGGTGTCAAAACACCGTTGCTCAAAGCAAGATTCGCCCCACACGATCTGCTTCCAGGAACCAGCAAGTTGAAGAACTTGTGAAACGCTCGAAGTCACCTCTGTTCAGACTCCTCGGATGGACTTTTAATGGCGGCAGCAACTCTCTCTCTCTTTCTCCTTTTCTGACTTGTAATTTTCGTAGTAGTCACAAAGGAGGCTAAAAGAGAGTATTTATAGAGAGAGGGTGGAAACCCTAGTCGCCTCTTCAGTTATGGAAAGATTGAATCAAATCCCAAAAGATAGCAACGAGATTTAATTCAAATCCCACGAAATTAATTCAAATCCCACAAAGATAGGATCTGAATTAATTCAAATCCCACAAAGATAAGATCTGATTTAATCGCATTGATTCAGCCTTTCCATAACTGATTTGTAATCTGCACAGTCAGCGGATCCCTTCATGCGGCAGCAGCAGCAGCCTGGCCGCATGAGCCTAATGTCCGCATGGACCGCATGAGCCGCATGGACCACATGGACCGCATGGACCGCATGGGCCGCATGGGCCGCATGAGCCGCATGGACCGCATGGACCGCATGGGCCGCATGGACCGCATGGACCGCATGTGCCGCATGTGCCGCATGAGCCGCATAAAGACCGCATGACTGCTGACGTGCTAAGTGCAAAGTGCGCCAACAAAACGCCACATTACGCCTCATGAGCCCATGAGCCCGAGTCCGAGTCGCTAAGTCCCTTTGGGACTTAGCTCCAAATAGAATTAATCCAAGAGAATGACAAAAGCATTAATGCTTAATCCTTGGAGCCTTATTCTTACCTCCTTATAAAATCACCCACATGGTTCCCTCCTTAGGGTCACCACCCCATGTGCATCTCTCAACAACACACCCAAGTATATATGTTGAGATAACTCATGGTGCATTTCCGATGTGGGACTAAAATTTACAAGGCATGTTGAGAGCAAGCTCTCTCCATGTAAAGAAAGCACCAACAATCCCCCACATATCACAACATATATATGTGCCCAGGGTTGAGCGTTCCCCACAGTAACTGTCCATTTTGCATTAGGATAGATGTCGCTGACGACTTGAATCTTCCCGCATGGGTTAAATAACAATGTGATACAAGAATGGACTACGCCTTGAATTCTGCACCACAATTGTAATTCTTCCCACTCACAAAGTGTAGTTACGTGTGCTTCTGGCTGTACATTAAAGGCCCTGTGCTAGCCTGATTTCAGTGTATAATTTTGGGCGTCTACAAGTTTACCCTCAAGAGACGGCCTGATATCTCTTTCCATACACTATAGGTGAGTTCTTTATTAAAGAGATATGGCATGAAGTCTTGCGCTTCCTTGCGGTGCTACGCCGCTATGACATGGCCTGAAGCCGAGGCATTACCCCTACCTGGGAACCTCATCGTAGTGTCATACTACTGTAGCATGAGGCCACAAGCCTCTTTGTAGTGCCAAACTACCCAGCATAAAGCCTAAGGCTTCCTTGCGGTGTTATGCCGCAACGACATGGCTTGCAATGCCGAGGCTTTACCCCTACCTGGGTACCTCATCGTGGTGTCGTGCCATTGTAACATGGGGCTATCCTCCCCTTTGTAGTGCTGTCTACAACTCTTTAATTATGTCATACAGCATTAGGCTACCTGCCTATTTGCGGTGCTACGCCGCTGTGACTTGGCTTGCAAAGCCGAGGCATTACCCCTACCTGGAAACCTCATGGTGGAGTCACCCCACTGTAGCATGGAGTTTCACTCCTTGTAGTGCTGCTCTACCGTGCTTCCTGTAAAGCACACCAGGCATTCACTCTGCCTGAGAACTCATTAAGGCGTTTAAGCCAACCTTCCACAGGATCAGTTTTTTCCGCAAAAAAAATACATAGTAGACAACAGTGGTTATGGGTCCGTATCCCTTCCATGTTCCAGAGAACAAGTACCCACTGCTACTTGATAGTTTCCCAGTCAGTGATCCTCCTTTGAACCAAAAGTTAGATGCCTAGTAGATTTCTCTTTGAACTAATAGCATAAAACTTTATGGTAGGATTACAAAGACACACTATCAGAATGCCTTCAAGCCCATATTACAAGCTGTGTCATCGACCAACTGGCGCTTGAGGCCTTTCGTGAACGAATTTGCCAGGTTCTCCTGACTCCGAACATCAATCACTGCAATTACACCTCTTTTGATAAGATCGTGTACTGCCCTGTGCTTCAACCGCACAGTCCTCTTCTTCCCGTTGAAGAGGTCATTTGATGCCACCGCCGCAGTCGCCTGGTTGTCACAGTATATCGGTATCGCCGGTATCTGAGCCCCAACCACTGGAAGACCATACATGAGCTCCCGAAGCCATTCTGCTTCATCTGCTGCAGTTTCAAGTGCATAGAATTCAGATTCCATGGAGGAACGAGAGAGTATAGTCTGCTTCTTCGACTTCCACGATATAGCAGCTCCACCCAAGGAAAAGACATATCTACCTGTGGATCTTTCGCTTTCCACTTCTGAACACCAGCTAGCATCACTGAAGCCTTCCACTACCGTCGGATACCCGTTGTAGTACAGTGCATATGTCTGAGTTTTCTTGAGATATCTCATCACCCGCTTCACAGCTTTCCAGTGCTCAACCCCTGGGTTGCTTGTGAACCGACTCAGCATTCCCACGGCAAAAGCTATGTCAGACCTTGTGGCAGTGGTTGCGTACATCAAACTTCCGATAACGCTAGAATACTCCAGCTGCCTGACGCTTTTCCTTGAATTTGGCTTCAGCTTCTGATCACACCTGTATGGCGTATCGATCCCTGGAAGATCCTTATACCCATAGCGTGTGAGCAACTTCTCAATGTAGTGAGATTGTGACAGTGCTACTCCAGTGTCTGTCCGGATGATCTTTATGCCCAAGATGACATCTGCATCCCCCAAGTCCTTCATACTGAACTTGGTTGAGAGGAACTTCTTTGTCTCTGTGACACAGCCTATATCCGTACCTAGGATTAGCATGTCGTCCACGTACAGACAAATGATGACTCCTCTTCCATCATCGAACTTTGTGTAAACACATTTGTCCGTCTCGCTGACTCTGTAGCCATTTGTCCGTCTTGCTGACTCTGTAGCCGAACTTTCAAAATTCCTATTATTTTTTTTTCTTCTTTTTTTGCTTGAGAGAATAAATTTGTCTATGAAGAAAAATCGCAACTATTTTCGATTTATAAAAAGGTTTGTTAATTTTAATTTTCGAACTAGTTTTAGGAATAATATTATTTAATACTGTTTTAAGCGATATTAATCAATAAACTATACTTGTTATTCAATATCTATTTTAGATTTAATAAATCTATTGCTATATTATTTTAGCAAAGATTGTATCTATGGAAATCTATTTTATAGATTATTGAATATTAATTTAAAACTATTATTTTAATTTAAGATCAGATTTATCCTTATCAATATTTTAAATCTATTAGAGGATAAGCATTGGATATTATTTTGGATCATTATTTATTTGGTTATATTTGATATAATAATTTAAGTTATGAAATATTCGAACAATATTGGATTCATAATCCCTTCCTATCTAGGAAACCTCCTCACCCTATATAAAGGGAGGCTTCCCTTTTGTTTCCTTTCCACAGAAATCATAATCTCTATTAGATGACAGTCTCACCACAGCCCATCCAATCCCAACAATTTATCAACCATCACCATAACCGTCGTGTTCGTATCCACCACGATACTGGAACCCATCCTCTCGCCTCTGCCGACAACGCCGGGAACTCCTTGGCCGACCACCACCATCGAGTTCTTTCCTGCCACCAACCAATCACCTCCCGTCCGGCCTCCTCCCTAAGGCCGCGGTCAGAACCTCACCGTCAACACTACTACCGATTGACCACAGCCATCCCGACCATCCACCACAACACAGCCGACACAAAGATCGTGTTTGTGTGTCTGTGTCCTCGTCCATCCCCTTATTCAGTTCTTCACACCAACAGATTCTCGTGTCCAAGTCAGACACGGATACAAAACACAATGAATTCGGGTGTCCGACAAGCCGGACATGATACAAATACAAAGTCTAACCTAGTCTCTGGCGATGCCATGCCTCGAGCCGCCGGAGCTCACCAAGCAAGCGTTTCTGAGCCGTCCGTCGTGTCCTCTCCGCTGATCCCTCTCCGGCCGACGAGCCAGTGCTCAGCGTCGCCGACGAACAGGAGCATCCGCCTGGGTGAGCGCTGACGCTGCCTCGCCCCTCTTCCGCGTCGCCCCATCGACCACCGACCTTCTCGTCTTCCCTCGTGAGAGCCAGCGCCGGTGATGAATCACGCGCCGCCGACGTGGTGTGTCTCCCTTGGTGTGCTCAAGTTTTTCCCTCTCGGACCCGTCCCTCGCGTAGCCGTTCTCTCCGTTCCACGCCGCGACCCCGTCCTTCCCGACCAGCGCACACATCTGCGCCGGCCAGCTTCGAGCCCCGTCGCCTGGATGTTCCCCCACCGGCGCTCGACTCCAGCATCGGACCGCCGAGCACGCGCAGACCCCAAAAGTTCTGGTGAGTGCACTCCTCGCCGCCGCCTTTCCCGGCGATCGCCCTTTCTATCCGTGCCGGAGTAGCCGTCCACCTTCCGCTAACGACGCTCTCTCTCGCCCCCTCCAGACCGGAGCAGCATCCCACCTCTTTCTAGTAGACGCCGCGCTCCGACCGACGTTTCTCCACCGACCACCGAGTACCGCGCATCCGTCGTCGTCGTGCGTGATTCCCGAGGTGCCCTCCCTCTCGCTCTTCATCATCCCTCTCTCTCTCAATCACAATACACTGAACACCTGTGCCTTTTTTATTTCCTTTACACTTTATTTCAACTAAGTATGGGATTAGAGTGGGCTGGCCCAGGCTATGGGCCCGGGCCGAAAAGAAAACTTTTGGTAAATGTTTTGAAATAACAGTAGATGGGTTTGGGTTTAATCTAGGCCATTGGGTGAATCAGAAATTGGATTTATAGTTCTAATTATTAGGCTTAAATTGGTCATATTGTTATATGATTAATAGATTTGTTTTCTCTTTTGAAACAATTTTGGGTATTATATATACTTTTCCAATGATTAACTAGTAAATCATTATTACTTGTATTATTATTTTGTTTTCTAATGGAGACCAGCAGTCGGTCTAATGGACCATGGCAAATGAATACTATATTTTCTTGACAAATTAGTTTTGACAGATTTCAATATATGTCTTGGGCCTTGGGTTATGGGAATTATAGTTATTTTATTATTATTGTGGTTATTTTGTCATCTATTGCTATTACTATTATTATTATTATTATCATTATTATTATCATGGGCGTTAGTATTATTAAGTAATATTTTCATAAATATTATTATTGGTATTATTATAGTTAGTATTTCTAGCTATTTTTGAATAAGAATTTGACCTAAAATGGTATTTTGACAAAATTATGGTTTTGACCTAAAAACATGATTTTTCTATATTCTCAAATAGTTATCTAGAAATATTTTCAGCTAATAAAATATTATTTTCAAATATCGTAAATAAATAGTTCATAAGTATTCTTCTATTTTTGAACTGTAGCTTTTGACGAAAAGGTGAATTTTGACAAAATTGGATTATTAGCTTTAAATTAATTTTCTAGCTTTTCTAGTATTTATTTAAAAATAAAATTATTTTGATTTAATAAATTACATTTTCCAAATATTATGAATAGTTTCTAAAGAGTTTATAAACCTTTTTCTATATACTTTTCTTATTAAAGATTTCTTTTGGTAAACAAATTCCTTCAAAAATTAATCCTTAACTATGACTAGTCATACCTTTCTATTTTGTGATTCTAACTACTGCATATCGACCTAGGCTAAGTCGACTATACTGGACACAACAGAATTATTGGTTTCTCCAGCTAAGGACCTCAGGCAAGTGCACTTTCTGATTGCTTTTCGATTCATAGTAGTTGATTCATTTTATGTCTATACATATATCTTGCTGCTTGTTGACACGCTCGTCACATGGAGTAGTCGGGAGGGGAAATATCTTAGTAAACATGTGGACTACCCAGAACTATCCCATTGTCTCTCGTGAATGCTAGCCGCTGTGCACGACACGTACAGTGTGCCTTATTTACCCCCTAGCCATCCACATGTTGAAACGGATATTTCACACCACCTAGATAGATATCTTTTATTAGTTTTTCCTTGTTTACTTTGCTATCGTGCTATGTCATCAGTTTTCTTACTAGCTTTCATATTCCATATGCTATTTTTATGTCTTGTTAATTCTATTGTGTTTTCGCATTGTCGTCGGTTTGTGTACTTGTTCCAATCCTGACTCGATAACCAATATTTTTCAGGTTTAGCCGCTATCACTCTTAGCACTGGGGAAGACTTGGGTATGCTGAAGACAACCTAGAAATAGAAAGCAATTGTATCAATTTCATTAATTGTAAAATCCTGTATTTTCTTTAAATCTTATAAATGTTGTAATAAATTTAGAATTGTGAATGAGCAACAAATGTTGTATTTTTGAGCATATATTTCTTGCGGGCTTGACAGCGTTCTACCGCCGACTCTGCGGCGTAGGCTGGCTTGGACACGTCTCGTATCCGAAAAGCGGGTGCGGGTCGTGACAAATTTTTGTGGTGGCCCATGCAGGTCAGTTTTCGCAAATTATGCGAACTCGCGGTAGTACCATATTAGTCGTACTGCTGTGAGCTTGCGACCAGGAAATGCTCATTCACAATTAGGATTAAAATGATTTAAGAGAATGACTAGGACTAGGAGTCCCTTGTTCAGAATAACCGTGGGGTAGTTAAGATTGTCTGTTAGGCCATACAATTTGGATACCAATTTGTTAAAATTTAGATTGCTTGCCAGGTCTTTGTAGACACACTATACTTTTGATATGACCATGTGATCCAATGTGAATAAACTATTCACTTGGTATGCTAGACTTGCCCAGAATTAAGGCGTTAATTTTTGATAAACTGTTTAATTTTCTGTTGCTTTATGAGATATAAATCTTATAGCATAAGTTAGAATTGTCTATTTTAAAATTTTTTTTTTGCTATAAAGAATTGGTTTGTAATTTTTGATTCTGTTATTCGTGTACAAATCTCGAGTTAGATTTTGATTCTCACAAAACACGAACTATTTATTCCTCCTTTCAAAAATCTCACATATTTATATTTTGACTCTCTTGACCAATGCTGCTATTACAGCTTAGTTTTTGCAAGCTTACTCTTTTATCGAGCTTGATTCAAGACATAAGTTTATTGGGGACGCCCGCTAACATATTGTCTAATTAGAATCAGTGTACTATGGTCTGATCAACCATTATGCATTTGATTCGCTTTTCATTTAATTATCCTACGTGGATTGAGATATAGATGTCTCTAGGATCATATCCGCGACTGCTTTGACAGTTCCTCTTGAATTATACACTCGTCTTTGAATCACGTAATTGTATTCAGTGACATCTCTCTTGAACCCTTTATTGTTTTTGTCCTTCGCTGATTAGAAAGACGAAAGCTCATAATTGATAGAATTTTAGATATAAGTCAAGGCAATAGATTAGGTCATTCATGGGGTATTATGTAGGCCAAGCTCTTATAACTATATTCCTTAATTGTTGCCTTTTTGAGCCATCTAAATTCGATTGTTTTCTTATATTGCCGGCCTCTATCCAATTTTTCTGAATGTCCTAAAATTTAAAACCAAACCGTGGTTTTTGTTCACTTTGTACCTGCCATATCCATCCTATTATGACCCATGATTGATCAATCTTTCAAAAAAAAATTAAATAAATTTTCGCTATGTCAATTAAAGACTTCTGTTTTCTTGTTTCGATATATTTTACTATTATAATTTATGACATGTTAAATATTTTAAATTCGAGGACGAATTTATTTCTAAGGTGGGTAGATTTGTAACCTTCGTTTCCGAACTTTCAAAATTCCTATTATTTTTTTTCTTCTTTTTTTTGCTTGAGAGAATAAATTTGTCTATGAAGAAAAATTGCAACTATTTTCGATTTATAAAAAGGTTTGTTAATTTTAATTTTCGAACTAGTTTTAGGAATAATATTATTTAATACTGTTTTAAGCGATATTAATCAATAAACTATACTTGTTATTCAATATCTATTTTAGATTTAATAAATCTATTGCTACATTATTTTAGCAAAGATTGTATCTATGGAAATCTATTTTATAGATTATTGAATATTAATTTAAAACTATTATTTTAATTTAAGATCAGATTTATCCTTATCAATATTTTAAATCTATTAGAGGATAAGCATTGGATATTATTTTGGATCATTATTTATTTGGTTATATTTGATATAATAATTTAAGTTATGAAAGATTCGAACAATATTGGATTCATAATCCCTTCCTATCTAGGAAACCTCCTCACCCTATATAAAAGGAGGCTTCCCTTTTGTTTCCTTTCCACAGAAATCATAATCTCTATTAGATGACAATCTCACCACAGCCCATCCAATCCCAACAATTCATCAACCATCACCATAACCGTCGTGTCCGTATCCACCACGATACTGGAACCCATCCTCTCGACTCTGCCGACAACGCCGGGAACTCCTTGGCCGACCACCACCATCGAGTTCTTTCCTGCCACCAACCAATCACCTCCCGTCCGGCCTCCTCCCTAAGGCCGCGGTCAGAACCTCACCGTCAACACTACTACCGATCGACCAAAGCCATCCCGACCATCCACCACAACACAGCCGACACAAAGACCGTGTTCGTGTGTCTGTGTCCTCGTCCATCCCCTTATTCAGTTCTTCACACCAAAAGATTCTCGTGTCCAAGTCAGACACGGATACAAAACACAATGAATTCGGGTGCCCGACAAGCCGGACACGATACAAATACAAAGTCTAACCTAGTCTCTGGCGACGCCATGCCTCGAGCCGCCGGAGCTCACCAAGCAAGCGTTTCTGAGCCGTCCGCCGTGTCCTCTTCGCTGATCCCTCTCAGGCCGACGAGCCAGTGCTCAGCGTCGCCGACGAACAGGAGCATCCGCCTGGGGTGAGCGTCGACGCCATCTCGCCCCTCTTTCGCGTCGCCCTACCGACCACCGACCTTCTCGTCTTCCCTTGTGAGAGCCAGCGCCGGTGATGAATTATGCGCCGCCGACGTGGTGTGTCTCCCTTGGTGTGCTCGTGTTTTTCCCTCTCGGACCCGTCCCTCGCGTAGTCGTTCTCTCCGTTCCACGCCGCGACCCCGTCCTTCCCGACCAGTGCACACATCTGCGCCGGCCAGCTTCGAGCCCCGTCGCCTGGATGTTCCCCCACCGACGCTCGACTCCAGCATCGGACCGCCGAGCACGCGCAGACCCCAAAAGTTCTGGTGAGTGCACTCCTCGCCGCCTCCTTTCCCGGCGATCGCCCTTTCTATCCGCGCCGGAGTAGCCGCCCACCTTCCGCTGATGACGCTCTCTCTCGCCCCCTCCAGACCGGAGTAGCATCCCACCTCTTTCCAGTAGACGCCGCGCTCCGACCGACGTTTCCCCACCGACCGCCGAGCACCGCGCATCCGTTGTCGTCGTGCGTGATTCCCGAGGTGCCCTCCCTCTCGCTCTTCATCATCCCTCTCTCTCTCAATCACAATAAACTGAACACCTGTGCCTTTTTTATTTCCTTTACACTTTATTTCAACTAAGTATGGGATTAGAGTGGGCTGGCCCAGGCTATGGGCCGGGGCCGAAAAGAAAACTTTTGGTAAATGTTTTGAAATAACAGTAGATGGGTTTGGGTTTAATCTAGGCCATTGGGTGAATCAGAAATTGGATTTATAGTTCTAATTATTAGGCTTAAATTGGTCATATTGTTATATGATTAATAGATTTGTTTTCTCTTTTGAAACAATTTTGGGTATTATATATACTTTTCCAATGATTAACTAGTAAATCATTATCACTTGTATTATTATTTTGTTTTCTAATGGAGACCAGCAGTCGGTCTAATGGACCATGGCAAATGAATACTATATTTTCTTGACAAATTAGTTTTGACAGATTTCAATATATGTCTTGGGCCTTGGGTTATGGGAATTATAGTTATTTTATTATTATTGTGGTTATTTTGTCATCTATTGCTATTACTATTATTATTATTATTATCATTATTATTATCATGGGTGTTAGTATTATTAAGTAATATTTTCATAAATATTATTATTGGTATTATTATAGTTAGTATTTCTAGCTATTTTTGAATAAGAATTTGACCTAAAATGGTATTTTGACAAAATTATGGTTTTGACCTAAAAACATGATTTTTCTATATTCTCAAATAGTTATCTAGAAATATTTTCAGCTAATAAAATATTATTTTTAAATATCGTAAATAAATAGTTCATAAGTATTCTTCTATTTTTGAACTGTAGCTTTTGACGAAAAGGTGAATTTTGACAAAATTGGATTATTAGCTTGAAATTGATTTTCTAGCTTTTCTAGTATTTATTTAAAAATAAAATTATTTTGATTTAATAAATTACATTTTCCAAATATTATGAATAGTTTCTAAAGAGTTTATAAACCTTTTTCTATATACTTTTCTTATTAAAGATTTCTTTTGGTAAACAAATTCCTTCAAAAATTAATCCTTAACTATGACTAGTCATACCTTTCTATTTTGTGATTCTAACTACTGCATATCGACCTAGGCTAAGTCGACTATACTGGACACAACAGAATTATTGGTTTCTCCAGCTAAGAACCTCGGGCAAGTGCACTTTCTGATTGCTTTTCGATTCATAGTAGTTGATTCATTTCATGTCTATACATATATCTTGCTGCTTGTTGACACGCTCGTCACACGGAGTAGTCGGAAGGGAAAATATCTTAGTAAATATGTGGACTACCCAGAACTATTCCATTGTCTCTCGTGAATGCTAGCTGCTGCGCACGACACGTGCAGTGTGCCTTATTTACCCCCTAGCCGTCCACATGTTGAAACGGATATTTCACACCACCTAGATAGATGTCTTTTATTAGTTTTTCCTTGTTTACTTCGCTATCGTGCTATGTCATCAGTTTTCTTACTAGCTTTCATATTCCATATGCTATTTTTATGTCTTGTTAATTCTATTGTGTTTTTGCATTATCGTCGGTTTGTGTACTTGTTCCAATCCTGACTGGATAACCAATATTTTTCAGGTTTAGCCGCTATCACTCTTAGCACTGGGGAAGACTTGGGTATGCTGAAGACAACCTAGAAATAGAAAGTAATTGTATCAATTTCATTAATTGTAAAATCCTATATTTTCTTTAAATCTTGTAAATGTTGTAATAAATTTAGAATTGTGAATGAGCAACAAATGTTGTATTTTTGAGCATTTATTTCTTGCGGGCTTGACAGCGTTCTACCGCCGACTCTGCGGCGTAGGCTGGCTTGGCACGTCTCGTATCCGAAAAGCGGGTGCGGGTCGTGACAGCAAGAGCGATTAACATCCTGATGGTGGTCATCCGGGCTACTGGAGCGTACGTGTCAAAGTAGTCTATCCCCTGTTTCTGAGAAAATCCCTTGGCTACCAGCCTGGCCTTGAACTTGTCAATAGTTCCATCTGCCTTCATCTTCTTCTTGAAGATCCATTTACATCCGATGGGCTTTTCTCCTTCAGGTAGATCTACCAACACCCATGTGTTATTGGAGGTGATAGAGTCAAACTCGTCATTCACTGCCTCCTTCCAGAAGATAGCATCTCTGGTCTTCATCGTCTCATCATAGGTAAGCGGATCTGCTTCCACATGATAGGTGACAAAGTCATCTACGAAGTCTTTCGGTCTCCTCGCTCGCTTAGCTGACGGCTCTGTGAGTTCTGGTACAAGAGTTGTTTCATCAACAACAGCTTCTTCTTGGACTACTGGCTCATATGAGATTTCAGTCTCATTTGCACCTACATCATTTTCCGGAATGTCCGAAAGAATAATGTTTTTGTCTTTTGCAAACTTGTCTTCAAAGTATTTAGCATCGCGAGATTCGATGATATGATTTGACTCAATATCAAGAAATCTCCGAGCATCACTCTTCTCGGCATACCCCAAGAAGATCGCCTTCGTAGTCCTTGTCCCTAGCTTCTGAATCTTTAGATCTGGGAGTTTCACATACGCCAGACACCCCCACACTCGAATGACATTCAAGTTTGGTCTGACTTTGAACCAGAGTTCATGAGGAGTTACGACCGAAGTTGCATGTGGCACTCTATTTAGAATAAAAGTGGCCGTCAATGCAGCTTCTCCCCAGTAGCATTTAGGAAGACCCGCGGTTAGCAGCATAAAGTTCATCATTTCTGTCAACGTTCTGTTCTTCCTCTCCGCTACTCCGTTGGATTGAGGAGAATATGGAGCAGTAGTCTCGCATATGATTCCATGTTCTTTACAGAAGGATGCGAATTCATGAGACCTGTACTCCCCACCTCGATCACTTCTTAACCTCTTGAGTTGTTGTCCAGTCTGCCGTTCAGCTTCGACCCTGAACTCTCTGAACTTCTCGAAGGCTTCGTCTTTAGACTTGAGCAAGTAGACGAACGCGTATTTTGAGAAGTCGTCGATGAAGGTTATGAAATACTTCATCCCGGCCTTCGTGGAGAAATGTTTGAAGTCACAGATATCGGAGTGCACCAACTCCAGAAGATCTGTACTTCGATTGACCCGATGAAAGGGTTTCCTAGTGATCTTCGTCTGAGCACACACCTCACACTTCTCCACCTTACCCCCACATTTGGAGATAAGTCCTAGACTAGACATTTTGTTAATTCTTTTACAATGAACATGTCCTAGTCTATTATGCCACAACTCAAGAGAATAATCAGAAAATGCAACTGTATTAATGTCTTCAAACTGGTTAACAAGCTGAATTTTAAACATTCCTTCGGTTTGATAAGCCTTCCCGAAGTATGTTCCTTTCTTGGACATCACCATCTGACCAGCATTGATGTCCATCCTCAAGCCTGCGTTGCAGAGCAGGCTCCCAGAGATCAGGTTCTTGGCAATCGCCGGAACATGCTTCACACCTTGAAGCGTCAGAGTGTTCCCAGAAGTGAGTTTCAGTTCCACGGTCCCGATCCCCAGAACTTCAGCTTGGGCCTGGTTCGCCATGACAACCTTCTCAGATATCGGCTGGTACGTGACGAACCATTCCTTGCCTGAACAGACATGGCAAGTCGCTCCAGTGTCTATCCACCAGTCAGAGTCAACCCCCACAGTTGTGACCTGTCCGATCATAGCAACAATGTTAGAAACCAATGAAACCTTATTAGGCTCACCTTTCTCTGATTGTTTAGGCTTAGATCTGCATTCACTCTTGTAGTGGCCTTTCTTGCCACAATTGTAACAAGTCACGTGGGATTTGGTCTTCTGTTGCTTGAAAGAAGGACCCTTCACTTTTAGATTAGTGAAGTCCTTCTTCTTGGGATGAGAAGCCGCCTGCTTCCCCTTGGAATCTCTCGTCTGCACAAGACTGGCTTTAGCCAACTGTTTGGACAGAGTGTCCACCTTCTGTTGGGAACGCATCTCGTCCTCAACATGGATCTCTTGCAGTAGATCTCCCAAGCTAATGTCTAGCTTCTTTCTGTGCATCCTTGCATATAAGGTACTCCATCCAGCAGGAAGTTTTGAGACGATCCCTCCGACGACAAACTTGTCGGGAAGGGGCATCTCTTCGTCTTCCAGTTTCTGACGCAGCTTCAGAAATTCCTTCACCTGTGGCAGCATGGACTTTTCGTCCTCAAAGAGCAATTTGTGATATTTTTCAACCACAAACATTTTGCTCCTGTTCTTGTCTTCTTCATACAGATTTTCCACAGACTCCCATATGTCTCTGGCAAGTTCCTTCTTCGAGTAGGATTCTGCCAGGGAGTCCTCCATAGCATTCAGGATGAGAAGCCTGCAGATGCTATTTTCCCTTCTCCACTTGGCCTGGAGTTTGGTAGCCGTGTTAATTGCGACAGTAGATCCAGTGTCTGGAACAGAGGGTTCTTTCTCTAACAGAACATGATCAACGTCTTTCAGTTGAAGAGTTAGGTAAACCTTTCTCTTCCAGACTTGATAGTGCTCTCCATCGAACTTTTCCAACTTACAGAAGTCCGATTGGAGGAGCGAAGCATTAATGTTTTCCATCTACACGGATCTTGCTTTGAGATTGTTAGTCCCGGGACTTGATCAAAGATGGAAAAACGATACAATCGAGATCTGAGATGTCACACAAAAACTTTGCAGTGATCAAACTCAAGATCTACGATGGTACAATAAAACAAATAGCCAAATTACAATCTGAAGGAGGGAAATAGAGAAGAGAAGATCTCTCGTTCTTCCTTGCAAACATGTTACAATTGGGACAGAACGAGTTACAATAAAACTAGAGAGAGATGAGAAGAAGAACAATGCTGGGGTGTCAAAACACCGTTGCTCAAAGCAAGATTCGCCCCACACGACCTGCTTCCAGGAACCAGCAAGTTGAAGAACTTGTGAAACGCTCGAAGTCACCTCTGTTCAGACTCCTCGGATGGACTTTTAATGGCGACAGCAACTCTCTCTCTCTTTCTCCTTTTCTGACTTATAATTTTCGTAGTAGTCACAAAGGAGGCCAGAAGAGAGTATTTATAGAGAGAGGGTAGAAACCCTAGCCGTCTCTTCAGTTATGGAAAGATTGAATCAAATCCCAAAAGATAGCAACGAGATTTAATTCAAATCCCATGAAATTAATTCAAATCCCACAAAGATAGGATCTGAATTAATTCAAATCCTACAAAGATAGGATCTGCTTTAATCGCATTGATTCAGCCTTTCCATAACTGATTTGTAATCTGCACAGTCAGCGGATCCCTTCATGCGGCAGCAGCAGCAGCCTGGCCGCATGAGCCTAATGTCCGCATGGACCGCATGAGTCGCATGGACCGCAGACCGGCCGTATGAGCCGCATGTGCCGCATGAGGCCGCATATGAGCCGCATGGCCGCATAAAGACCGCATGACTGCTGACGTGCTGAGCCGCATGTGCCGCATGTGCTGCATATGAGCTGCATGGGCCGCATATGGGCCGCATATGAGCCGCATAAAGACCGCATAACTGCTGACGTGCTGAGCCGCATGTGCCGCATAAAGACCGCTGACGTGCTAAGTACAAAGTGCGCCAACAAAACGCCACATTACGCCTCATGAGCCCGAGTCCGAGTCGCTAAGCCCCTTTGGGGCTTAGCTCCAAATGGAATTATTCCAAGAGAATGACAAAAGCATTAATGCTTAATCCTTGGAGCCTTATTCTTACCTTCTTATAAAATCACCCACATGGTTCCCTCCTTAGGGTCACCACCCCATGTGCATCTCTCAACAACACATCCAAGTATATATGTTGAGATAACTCATGGTGCATTTCCGATGTGGAACTAAAATTTATAAGGCATGTTGAGAGCAAGCTCTCTCCATGTAAAGAAAGCACCAACAAAATATTACTAATTTTATATCAAAATCAGAACTAGTATGTCTTATGGATACTTTTTAACACAAAACTACTGTGATGTAGTTAAATTTGTAAAGTTTCTTGGTTCAAAATTTGGTAGTAACTTTTTTTATAATATTTTTTACATTATATATGGAGGCCATATTTTAAAACTTCATCCAGGGCCACTATGTGCTCAAGACCAGCCTTGTGTATGCCTACTATGGAAACAACGCAGTTGGTACATATATGTTTTCTCAGAGTCTTTAGATACAATAAATCGGATCTTTGTTTTAAAACTCTGATTCTTAGGGGTTGGGAAGGATCAAAAGAGTTGCAAGAGTTGATAACACCGACGCTGTCTGATTTGAAATTGGTCCCTAGGGCTTCCATGCTTCTTAAACGTAATATATTTTGCTTAGTTCTTGATAGCGAAGAACCCATAAAACAATTAGAGGGAATTTGAGTACATATTAGCTTCTGTTTTGCCTTTGACGAATATGAAAGTTCACCACATCTAGTTAGTAAAGATCTAAGAGCATCCGCAATGGATACACTCCAAACATATATTTCAAATTATTAAAAATTGTATCAATTATTACTTTTGGTGTGTCTTCTTGATATTGGTACACAATGGTACACTCCAAATAAATATGCTTCCTCTTTTTTTTCTCTTTATTTCCTTGCATGTTTGGTAATATTTTTTCTCCCTTTTTTTCCTCTTTGTTTTCCTTCCCTTTATGATAATTGTCACGCTCCACTCCCGTAGGAGCGATCGTCCTCGCTAAGGCGTGATGCCGCACGGGCCTAGGTTGCGCCCGTGCAAGGCCAAGTCCAGAAACGGCCGATTTGAGCTAGGCCACAGAGTCGCACAGAGTGTCCCCATTGCAGCGGAAAGTAATTGAACACAAGTAGAGGAGAATTCAACTCTTTATTGATATTCAAGAAGTTTACAAGTCGCTCAAGCTCTCTCTCTCTGAAACATAAAAGGCGTACCAAGTGGCTTACAACATGGAATGATTCGTGACGATGTTCCGACACACTATGTCCTGTATAGGGTGCTTCAGCTTCTTGCAACGTCCCAAGGCCCCGGAGTTGGCTCCGCGTCTTAAAACGTTCGATGGAAGCTCCGCACCCGCCGGTGTCTCCTGTATCCTGTAAGCAGACTGTGGGGTTATCAGTACATTGTTATGCACTGGTGGGGAGGCTAGCTCGCCCACAATGCTTTCATTACCAAACACGTTATATTTACTTTTGTGCACCGTCTATCATTCATTGTCTTTCTAATCTTACCTTAGGATCATTTTCTTGGCATATCTCATAGCATATCTCGTGTTGTCGAATACAAGTGTCGTATGGAAATACATGTACGACTTACCCATACTTACCGCCCGGCCTTCCCTGTCCAAAGTAAACCAAGTTAGTGAACAATTCATAAGGAATAACTTAACATGTCTCATGTAAACTTTCAATATCAAGAGCGTGTCCCTGCCTCGGGTCCTAGCGCGTCGTAGGCACGTTCTCTAATTCATTTACATGAAGCACTCTTTGTTATTTGGTGTGATACGTTTCAAGCCGTTCAGTAGGCGCTTGTTCATTTAACTTAGACTACTTTTATTTCAATGAAAGGACTTGCACGTGGATAGCCACCAGCAAAGTCCACTTAATCTATATGCACCGGTCGCTGGCTTTACAAGCCATTTTGGACATTTCTCCTTGGTATTTCTTAACTTAGCGTAGGGTGATGGCTGGTACTCCCCGTTAAGTCTCTTGAAATACCCTACACTTACGTCTCCCGGTGCCCAAGCCCGCACCCAGGCAGCCCGTAAGCCCCGCTTTTGATTCCGCCGAGGCCGGCCACGGTATACTCCATACAACGCCCGTGCCGCAGAATCACTGCACGGCCACGGTATTCCCCCCCATCGCCCGTACCGTTTGTCCACGACCATTTCGTATTATCTTGACATTTTAAACTTAACGGCTATCTCAGAGCCGTAGGCTAACCCTTAGCCATAATGCGTTATCGACCAGGTTCACTACACCAAAACAGCCAATTTGTAACACATTTATTTTGTAATTAGTAACAGTTATTACTGTGACAGATTTGTAATAGTAATGACTGTTACGATTATTAAAAACTGTTACAAAAACTCTAATTTTGAAAAAATAATTATTTGTATAATGTTTGTTACATTTAAAACCGTTACAAAAGAAAAAGTCACCTGCCTCCATTTTTCACATATACCAGTCAAAGTGTTGGAAATGAAATTTTTTTACTTCCCACTCTTTTTTCACCATTCCCTCTCCTTTCCTTCTTTCGAGCTTCCTCTCTCCATGACCTAATTCTCCTCCACCAATACTTTCGACGATCTTAAATATCGGCGGATACCAAAGAATCCACACCCGGATTCGAGCCACCAATGGTGAGGGCTGGTGACCTAGGCCCGTCGGTGCTCTGGCTGGCCGTCCTCCCCAACTCGTCATTTTAGCCCTCTTGAGGTCCCGCTTCAACCCCTACGACACCTCCTTCTCCTCGAATCTTTGGTGCCTCAATTTATTCTTCTGTACAAAAAATAGGGCATTGATCCAGAGATCAACATGTGCGATGCCGATCTTGCTGTCAATATCGATCTGCACACACCGAGGAGAATGAGGAGTGGAAGTAGGAGAAGGATATATGGCGGTGGAGAGGAGGAGGAGGAACAGGAGGAGGAGAGCGGATGAATCGGTTACTTCTTCTTCGGCTCAGAGGATGGTGGGAGAGTTCCGGTGCCTCTTGGTCGACATAGATCTGCTTCCGGCTTGCCATGACGACTACTACATGATGAGGTATAACAATAAATTCTCTCTGTGCTACTTCTTCAATCCTAATTGAACAAGAGTTGGATTCATTTCTCATTCATTCATTTTAATTCGTTCGTTGTCGCCCGCTCGTGGCTAAATCTTCATTTTTGGGGGAAAATGGGTTTGAGCTGTTAGTAATGCTTCTACAGATATGATGGATTGTTTGTTGGTTGCTTGTTTTGATCATTAATGAGCTAGCTCCCGTATAGATTCCTATAGATCGACAATACAAGGACCCAATAGCATGATCAACTTGGTTTTGCTGCGAGGAGTGTGTCATCTCATAAAAGGAACAATTGTGACTGCTATTTCATTCATACAAAGAAACAACACCAAAAATACTTAAAATTATGTCTATGTATAAAATAGTTTTTCTAAAATTTTAATAATTATGCTCTTTCCAATACCAAAGAATCCGATGGATCGATCCAAAACGCCCGATATTGCCGATACGGCTGATACCGATACTGTAGACCTTGAGAATTAGTGATTATGAAAGATAATTGTTCCTAATCATGATAAGTAGTACAGAAACACAATGCTTTTTATTATAGAGAAACATTTATATATTTCTTTCAAGATCGGTATATTGTTTAAAATACCAAAGGTGGTTGTTCTAGGATAAAGAAAAACTACGAGTCCATATGAAAAAAAGACGGAGGCAGTTGAGATCTTTGGACAATACAGGAGCTGAGTCCTATAAGATTAAGAATATTGACCCATAGTTTGCCAATCTAGTATTGCTGCACTTACAAATATTGACCCATAGTTTGTGCACTTCATTACTTCTCTTCATTATTCTACTTTGTTGCACTTACAAATATTGACCCAAGAATTGGGCATGAAACTGGTTCAGGTAATAATGGCAAGGGAAACAAACCATGCTAGTAATAAATGACTTTTTTCTTGGATTTTATAGACAACCTAGTGCCAGTTTTCCAGATAATTAAATTGTGTCTCCTAGCTTTTGATTTTGATTTTTCTGTGTTTTGTATATGCAGCTCCAATGACGTCCCAGAAACCTTTATATCCTTCTAAAGCTAAAATTGATTGGGATAAACTAGAGGTAGAAGGACTTGTTTCCATGCTCATTGACTCCATTACTCCTTGTACCTATCAGAACTGGATAGCTCAGATTGCTTTCAACATGAGGAAGTAAGACTTGTAGGGTGAAGCAATACTTGGTTAAGCAGCAATAAACCTCTAGTAGAGGTAAATATATATGTGGCTTCTTTCACTTATGGTATATTCAGCACTAGCATTGCTAAGAGTTATATGTAGGCGGTGATGATGTTCTGTTTGATGTTTGTTTAAGGCTTTGCTCATGCCTTACTCGATTTGATTCTTCCATTCCTAGCAATCATACACAACATGAATTATTCGATTTGATTCTTCAAATTTCATAACAGAATCAAATAAAAGTTTGAACACATCAGCAACAACAGTTCATCCAGCATCTTGCCAGCAGCCTTGTTGATACCTTCATTCTTGTTTTGGTTGAAGCAGAGGATTTTAGGATTGCTCATGCCCCATACGGAGTTTCCTGCATATATATAGATTGTAGCCTTACATAAGAGGATATTAGTCCTTAGGATCTCCATAATGTCTCTTAGCTCATATGAACAAATATCAATACCAAAGTACACCCTTTAAAATGTGACTGCCTATATATTCTACAATAAAATTGCCCAGAGAACAGGGAAATACATTCTTACATGAATTTCCAGGATTTTACACTCGAATATTGCAAACGTTACATAAAATCATGGAAAGGGGCCAGCACCATCCTGCACAAAGATCTAAACCTGTTTTAGTACGATCTTATGATTCTAAAAAGTATTCACCTGTTTTCTTAATATTTTTATGTTCATCTAGGTACGTATTGTAGATAGATATTCATTTCCTCATCTCACGAAGAAGCATATTAATGTAGTTGGCAGACACAACATCTTATCTGATTGACCTGTTCTCTCGAAGAGGATGAACTAATGTATTAGTTGTACATATACTTGGAATTGGTCATGCTATAGTTATGCATTTATTATCTAATCAAACCATTGCTACATTATATAGTTATGCAATGAATAGGAATTCTGATTTTGAAACTGTAAGAGACACTGAAGAGAAACTTTGTTATATAAGGTGAGTTTCTCTCTCTGGAGTATTATATCTCTCTTATCATTTGTACTAAAGTTCATGCTACTATATACTTTTGTAGCTATGATTACAAACGAGAATACAAGTTGGGTCTAGAAACCACCATTTTGCAGCTTCCTTATTTGTTTCATCATATATTGATTATCTACAACCTAATTATTAGGTTCTTGATTCTTCTAAACCTCAACATAAAACCAATGTAATTGAGAGGCCATAGATTAATGTATGCATCATTTCTTTTTCTTCTGTTGGAATCTTTAATTGAATCAATATTAAAAAATCAATTTGTGTTGTCATGATGACCCATACTAATAACCACTTCATAGTTCTTACTGTCAACAAGGATGGGATCATATGGCTTAGGATTTGCCTGTTGCAAATTGCATAATATGGTTGGCTCATTAACGGAATAATTAAGACTGACAATATGATATGCTGAGTAGATTGTACATAAATCCAAGATATTTGGAGAGTATCTTATCAACTGAAGTATGTAGGATGCTCATCTTGTTAATTGGTTGTAACTACTACTGAAAATTTACGTCAACCTAATTAGTCAAGAAGATTCTGGTCGGTAACAAGGCCGATATGGGTGAAAGCAAAAGGGTATACTTGTTAACTTGTTGGTAGGATATATCTTCGGTTCTAAGTTGGTTGTAACCTGTGGTCGCATGATATTCTAGGAAAGTTTGGAAAGCACCTTGTATTTACCTGTCATATATCTCATGTCATGCCTACTTTTCGAAATCATGCTTGATTATTGAGAAGTTCTAGGTTATGATTTGTTTACTGTTCTTGTAACTTGGACATCGTTGTCTCACCTGCACCAGGGAAAAAAATTACTCCCTTCAACTGAAAAAAAATGATTTGAAACTTGTAAAAATGGTTTTCTTTGATTCATATCCCGGGTACAAATCCAGTAAAAATGAGGATAGAATACCTATTCTTCAAATAGTAAATAGATTCGGAGAACTCTATTTAAATCTCATAAATTGTAGAAGTGCATGGTTTCCAATTCCCAGTTTATATATAGCTTCATGATATTACAACAGATTTTCCTAGTGTCAAAGTGCTTCTGAGGAGCTATCTGGCTCTATATACTTGGCCAATTTCATATTCCTTTTCTTTTTTACCCAGATAGAAGATATCTTAGACTAGTTATTTAAATTATTTCTCCAAGTTAAATGTGAAATTCAGGAAAACCCAGTCACTGACTTGTCTTATTTATCTGACTTTTGGCTTTATGAGCTCAAGAGTTAAGCGATATTTGAGTTACAATAAGAAACCTCTCATGAACTGAAGATTTTGTTCTAAAATTAGGAAAACTGACAACATTATCTGCTTCTAATACAATTTTTTTTCCACATTACAGGTTCCTCTATTATGGTTGTTTCACCTCAAGCCATTTATCAGACTGTTGAATTTGCAATATTGACGGTAACTATAAAAACTTTTAATCACAGCCCACAGATGTGACTTGTCATATTTCTTAATTGCTAGTTGGACAACACTTGAATTTTTAGCTCCCGCGATCCTTTTCATCTCAATATTTCTTATTCGAGATCACATAACACAACAAGAGTAGATATATTACAATTAAATATGAAAGAAATCTATGTCATCATTTGTATCATCATACTAAATTCGACAACGCTATCATAAACTGCAATACTATAGTCTAATATCGTTGCCATTGTTACAAATAAGCTAACCTCCCAAAGACACAAATGGAGACACCTACTAAGCTCTGGCCCCATAGTAGCAGCCCAAAAACTTTGCAGGTGATGAGATAGCAACATTTTAGTTATAAAATTATTCAGGAAGTGGATCTAAAATTGACAGTTGCAATTTAACAAAGTATCTCACACTATCTAGATGCTCATTTGTATGGTATGGCGACAAGTTGAAACATCATGTGGTCTTTTGAGAACATGGTTGTTACTTGTTCATAGTAGTGTTACATAAATAACCCAAAATCATGAGCATGTTGAGATTATTACAATTTTGCATCCTTTTGTGATAAGACATGGATATGTTCATAATTAGTGACTGGAGTCGTTCCGAATCAGACATGGCATATACTAATTTTGTAGGAAGCAAAAGTCGGCAATAATAAACTGAACCAGATTAGGCTAGGTTTGGTGTTTGGCACAACTCCTGCTTATTTTTTTTTTGAAAAGCACGTTCCTTTCGGGAATGGTGTCAAAAATGGCTCATGTTTTTTAATGCATCTGTCGTCTCTGATACATGTTTGGCATGATGCGATAAAGATACGACACAGATTTTCCTAGTGTCAAAGTGCTTCTGTGGAGCTATCTGGCTCTATATACTTGGCTAATTTCATATTCCTTTTCTTTTTTGCCTTCATTAGGAAACTAAAGTATGCATCAAACCCCAGATAGAAGATATCTTAGGCTGGTTGTTTAAATTATTTTCAAATTTATGTCTTACTCTCCCTTTTGCCTATGGTGGTCTTCACGATACAGTGGAAAGGAAGTCTGATTTGCGACAAGTACATGATTTGTTCCTGGTAAATTTCTAAAATACACTCTAAATATTTGTGTTTATCTTGTAGAAAACTACTAGTCTTTATATAACAATTCCTCTTTTCCCAAGTACTGATTCATAGAATTGAATACTGGTCAAGTTTTTTTTCTTTTTTAATGCATTAACTAAAGTTTTATACAGCTCAATTTGATCTTGGATTCAACCTTATTGTGAGCTGGCCCTCCATGGGAAAATGGAAGCGTTCGCCAAAAGGCCATGTATGTTTTCTAACTGATGCCATGGTTCAGTTTACTATTTGCAAGTCATTCTCTGCAAAATAATGGTAGCTGCCCCCGATAAGTTATTTTTTTCTCTAGTTTAGTGTATTATGAAATAAAATCCATTTGTCTATATCTCAGCTTTGTTGTATCACGTTTGTGGTCAGGTGGTAGCATGTTTCTTGTCAGACTAAAGGTTCACTGAACTTATCGAGTATATAAGAAATGCTCATTTTCCTTGATAGAGAGATTGCTGTGACAATAAAAGAGCGTTGAACTTGGAAAGGTTTTCATCCTGTGCATGTAGGATGAAGAAGATGACATCGACGAAAATGAAGATGCTATCATTGGTTGCTTCCATGTGAAACTTCTCATGAATGTATAACTGAAGAAAAAGTTATATATAGGAATTATATAACTATGATTATCACTGGGCAGCAGGTTGAATGCTTGTTTATATACAATGTCTCAAACTATATTACTATTGAATAAGTTTATTTCATAGTTTGGAATGGATGAATTGTGTGGTTTGGAATGGTTGAATTGTGGTTTTCTCTCAAACTATATTACCTTTGAAATTATGTGGTTTTGTTTCTAGTTTGGAATGGTTGAATTGTTACTGCAAATTATGTGGTTTAGTTATTTTCTGGAAATTGTTATTGAAAATTTTGTGGTTTAGTTATTGGTTTGGAATGGTTGAATTATTATGAAAGTGAAATATTATAAAATTGGATATGTTGTTTATTGTTTAGTTACTAGTTGAATGTAGTTTTTTTTTATTTAAATAGTCCAATTGTAATGGTTATAACTGACAATTAGTGGAGAATAGTGACGAAAAAAATAATGTAGTCACAGTAAAAACTGTGACAACAAACTAACTGCCACATTAATAACTGTGACAAATGGAATATTGGTCACGGTTATAACCGTCACCTAAATAGACTTATCTAACGGTTATAACCGTTACTAAAACATATATTTGTCACGGTTATTACCGTGACCAAATATTAACCACGTCCAACTAGTAACGGTTATTACCGTGACGAAAAATAATTGTCACGGTAATAACCGTGGGTAATCGCCTATTATGGTGTAGTGGTTGGCGTCCGTGCAGCGCGGATAGCGAGCCCCGTTGCACGTGCCCGTCACACCTGTCGCTAACCATTCTTTCTTTTCTTATCTTTCATGTATTCTTTCTTTTTTTTTCTTTCTTTCACTTGTTCGTTCGTTCATCGATTCATTCACGTATTCATTCATTCATTCATTTATTCGTTGATTCATTCATTCACGCATTACGCAACTCCCAGTGCGGGAGTCGCCTTGGCGACCCATCGGTCCTATAGTCTTTCAATGTTGTTATACTCTACTCGGAACGACTATGTTGATAGTCTTCTTGTTTCATTGTTGTAAACCATTCATTGTTTCATTGTTTGAACGCATAAGGGACTTGAACGTAAGCTTGTGTCTTAGCACGAGCGTGGAACGCAGTGCGAGAGTTCACATTTTCCAAGTTCCTTTCCATATTCTATACAAGCATACAAGATGGGATTATTCCCTTAGCTAGGTGCGTTGAGTCATTTATTAGCATGCATGGTGTTATCGTCTAGCGATTCTCGTGATAGTGTCCGTATTGTTATGTGTCAAGGCTAAGCAAAGATGGGTTCATCGGAGCCACCCACCTTAGCGATGTTCGCATCGGCCGGATGATACTCCGAGCGTGCCTTTGAAAGTCTAAGTCTGGATTCATCTTGACGGGCCAATGTAAGCCTTGCATCGATTCTTCTTCAGGTCGATGCCAACTCTTCGGGTCGACGGCTCGTTCGAGTCGTTGCACTTGCCGTTTGAATCGGCGTTCCGCTAGGGCGGAGCGGGTCGTTACATAATATACCACTTAAAATAAGTCTCGTCCTCGAGACTTTCTGAGTGCAGGTCATCCTACCATTCCTTAACTCGTGTCGTCGTGTTTCTTAGACAATTTCATCGAACGGCTCTATCGTTCGATGGCATCGAACCATACTTGATATCTTTCTAAGTTCTGTGTCGCTCGCGTTTGGTCGATTTTATTGAATAGCCTTTCATTCATTTTAGAGTTGATGGTACTTATTCAATTCAAGTGCTTTCTCATCTTGGTTGCTATTTCTCCGTGTCATGGGACGAAAATGGTTTCACGAGGCACGTTCTAATTCGTCAAATGCGAGGGTCGTAGGCTGAGGCAAACTCACTTTCATTTATCTCGGTCATCGAGATGACCCGATTTGCTTCTCAAACGTTTGTGTCAACAAAATCAGTATGATTTCTTCTTAGCGGGGTCGACCAAGTCTAAGTAATTTTCGTCCGATTCAAGACCACGTATTGTACTATCATCGAGTATATCTTCCTATAAATGGTTCAATTCGTTATACCAACTTTTACTTTCACAATATCGATTCCATATCATTCGCTTGTTTAGGGCCAAATCTTGGTGTCGTTCACGCACACTCCGCTCACATGTTTCTTGATTCCGAGCCACGCTCGTACAAGTATCATTCCTTTCTTTTAACACGATTTCAAGTTCTCGACACTCATCCATTCCTCAAGTCTCGTTTGTACTCAATATATCACTTGGCTGGATCGTGCACGCATTCCAGGCGTCCCCAGAATACATGCATTCAGCCAAACCGCGTGATAGAGAATTCATCATTCTCATTCGAGTCGTATCGTGCACATACTCCGGCGTCCCTGAAATATATGCATGTCAGCCGAGTCTCGTGACAGGGTTTCCTATATTCGTGATTCATGCTATCCCTCCATGCCAATCCTCAAGATCAATCTTTCGATTGCTAACAATTGAAACAGGGCGTCTCGCCTAACCGCTAGGCTATTTCTTTTTGAGGCTAAGTCAATGTCAGAATTGGAATCATAGTTCCCCAACAATAATGCCAACACTGACCCTAATCCTAGGGTCAAACCAAAGTCGGTAGTACGGGGATTTTTTACCCAAGCTCGCGTCACTCAGATTTCTAAACATTGAGCACGATCACCTAATTTGCATCAAGACATCGTTGCACATATTCAATTCCATCCAATTCACCCATTCTAACCAATTCATGTATTAGATCACGAGGTCATCCAGCTCGATAATACATTGCGTCCCAATCTCACGCGAGTCCGATTATCCACGGTGGTTCATGAATCACCATGCAACGCTCCCGTAGAATAATCATTCTTATCGGGACGTAACTCTTGTTTGAGTTTAGACTAACTCATTCTCGATACGCGGATTGGACCTACTCAATCCTCAAGTTTAATCATCAAGCACACCAAGTCATTCTCAAATTTACATTCGCATCAAACCACAAGTCGAAGCAATCAAATTGCCATGCCATCCAAGTTCAATCACTCCCGCTGTATGAATCCCCATATTAGCGCTCACGCGGAGTGATTGTCCTAATCCGGCGCGACGTATGTACGAGGCTGGAGTTGCGCTCGTATAAGACAAGAACGTCAACGTTGTGGTTGTCAACGAAGCAAATCCGAGCATTCTCATTTTCATCCAAGCCAAGATCGATAGTCCATTCGTCATTTCGTTCAACTAGAGAATCCTCGAGCCAAGTC
The DNA here is from genome assembly GCA_029216955.1 of Iris pallida. NCBI lineage: Eukaryota > Viridiplantae > Streptophyta > Magnoliopsida > Asparagales > Iridaceae > Iris > Iris pallida. The sequence goes on from JANAVB010036220.1 coordinate 3,486,752, forward strand.
TATCTTTTCTTCGACACATTTTTAACATCCCAAGTATAGCATCCAACGGAACAATAACATTTGCACGATCGTCATTCGCTGAGTCAGAGTACTCCCGAGTTATCGCATATCGATCTTTGATACGCCTCAATACCATCGACGATATGCGTAACCTGACGATCTTCCTTTGCAACCGATTTCGAGTCGTGCGTCGATGCTGTTGTCCGAGTTGGATATTCCACAATTTCCTTTAATATTCAAGATCAAGTTCAACTGCTATTTCTCAAGCTAGTTTCAAGATCGTTGTTCAAACTCAAGTCACAATTCATTTGAATTAATCCGAAATCGTACGCGCGATCCTCTAAGTTTCCTCGATCAAGACCATTCATTTTCATTCATCGTTCCGAACCATTTTCTAATTCGCGTTGTCCATTGACAAGTTGTCTAGCGATATCTCGTTCGGAACTTTTGAAGCCACGGCCAACTAAGTGTGACACGTTCTAAGGCTTTGTGCGATCGTATCGCTTGCCGACATATTCATACGATCCGTAAATCCTTTAGTCTCGCTCGAACAATTTCTATGACGTCCATACACCACTTAGGGTTCGAGCTACTCGACTAATCGTCGACACTCATTCTTATTCTTCTCCGAACCTATCACATACACCACTCGGATTCAAGCCATACGATCTAGTCCTCAATCACGTTCGCGTCATGCGCTAAGACATCCTTCAGATTCGTTCGACGAATCTCTAGCGTAATCGCTCACGTCGCCTCGACGTACTAAGTCGTTCGCACTAATCCTCAAAATCCAAGCTAATCTTTTCGGGTACGCCTAAGCGTTAACTCGATAGTGTTCCTATCGATAGACACTAAAAGTGTATCTCCGTTCTCGATCGAGCGATACTTGATATCGCTCGCAACCCAATTGCACCCAAAAGTCGAGGTGCGCGACACGCGGACTAAGTTGTGCCGCATAACCATCCCGTGCGGACTATATTTAAGTTTGCACGCTCACTTGCTAGGTCGACGCAAGACTAGTCAGGCATGAACGCGACGTGTTAACTTAGCAAGTGTTCTCTATCGAGTCAAGTTTAACATCGTTCGGCACAAAGGCCTTCGCCTATCGATCCCGTTCAACCGAGTACTTGTACGAGCTTTTGAAAATATTAGACTTATTGTATGGAACATCCCAAAGCACAATGAGAGAGAGCGTACACTTCTTTTTCCAACGACGAGCTTTCAAAACTGAGAAAATCGAAATAAAGTCCAAGGACGTAAAGCCGTGCTCTGATACCAATCTGTCACGTCCTGCTCCTGTAGGAGCGATCGTACTCGCTAAGGCGTGATGCCGCACGGGCCTAGGTTGCGCCCGTGCAAGGCCAAGTCCAGAAACGGCCGATTTGAGCTAGACCACAGAGTCGCACAGAGTGTCCCCATTGCAGCGGAAAGTAAATGAACACAAGTAGAGCGAATTCAACTCTTTATTGATATTCAAGAAGTTTACAAGTCGCTCAAGCTTTCTCTCTGAAACATAAAAGGCGTACCAAGTGGCTTACAACATGGAATAATTCATGGCGATGTTCTGACACATTATGTCCTGTATAGGGTGCTTCAGCTTCTTGCAACATCCCAAGGCCCCGGAGTTGGCTCCGCGCCTTAACACATTCGATGGAAGCTCCACACCCGCCGGCGTCTCCTGCATCCTGCAAGCAGACTGTGGAGTTATCAGTACATTGTTATGCACTGGTGGGGAGGCTAGCTCGCCCACAATGCTATCATTACCGAACACGTTATATTTACTTTTGTGCACCGTCTATCATTCATTGTCTTTCTAATCTTACCTTAGGATCATTTTCATGGCATATCTCATAGCCTATCTCGTGTTGCCGAATACAAGTGTCGCATGAAAATACATGCACGACTTACCCATACTTACCGTCCGGCCTTCCCTGTCCAAAGTAAACCAAGTTAGTCAACAATTCATAAGGAATAACTTAACGTGTCTCATGTAAACTTTCAATATCAAAAGCGTATCCCTGTCTCGGGTCCTAGCGCGTCGTAGGCACGTTCTCTAATTCATTTGCATGAAGCACTCTTTGTTATTTGGTGTGATACGTTTCAAGGCGTTCAGTAGGCGCTTGTTCATTTAACTTAGACTACTTTGATTTCAATGCAAGGACTTGCACGTGGATAGCCACCAGCAAAGTCCATTTAATCTATATGCATCGGTCGCTGGCTTTACAAGCTATTTTGGACATTTCTCCTTGGTATTTCTAAACTTAGCGTAGGGTGATGGCTGGTACACCCCATTAAGTCTCTTGAAATATCCTGCACTTACGTCTCGCGGTGCACAAGCCCGCACCCAGGCAGCCCGTAAGTCTCGCTTTTGATTTTGCCTAGGCCGGCCACGGTATACTCCACACAACGCCCGTGCCGCAGAATCACTGCACGGCCACGGTATTCCCCCCATCGCCCGTGCCGTTTGTCTACGACCATTTCTTATTATCTTGACATTTTAAACTTAATGGCTATCTCCGAGCCGTAGGCTATAACCCTTAGCCATAATGCGTTATCGACCAGGTTGGCGTCCGTGCAGCGCGGGTAGCGAGCCTCGTTGCACGTGCCCGTCACACCTGTCGCTAACCATTCTTTTCTTTCTTATCTTTCATGTATTCTTTCTTTTCTTTCTTTCTTTTACTTGTTCGTTCGTTCATCGATTCATTCACGTATCCATTCATTCATTCATTCATTTATTCGTTGATTCATTCATTCACGCATTACGCAACTCCCAGTGCGGGAGTCACCTTGGCGACCCATCGGTCCCATAGTCTTTCAATGTTGCTATACTCTACTCGGAACGACTATGTTGATAGTCTTCCCGTTTCATTGTTGTAAACCATTCATTGTTTCATTGTTTGAACGCATAAGGGACTTGAACGTAAGCTTGTGTCTTAGCACGAGCGTGGAGCGCGGTGCGAGAATTCACATTTTTCAAGTTCCTTTCCATATTCTATACAAGCATACAAGATGGGATTATTCCCTTAGCTAGGTGCGTTGAGTCATTTATTAGCATGCACGGTGTTATCGTCTAGCGATTCTCGTGATAGTATCCGTATTGTTATGTGTCTAGGCTAAGCAAAGACGGGTTCATCGGAGCCACCCACCTTAGCGATGTTCGCATCGGCCGGGTGATACTCCGAGCGCGCCTTTGAAAGTCTAAGTCTGGATTCATCTTGACGGGCCAATGTAAGCCTTGCATCGATTCTTCTTCAGGTCGATGCCAACTCTTCGGGTCGACGGCTCGTTCGAGTCGCTGCACTTGCCGTTTGAATCGTCGTTCCGCTAGGGCGGAGCGGGTCGTTACAATAATAACGGTTAATTTGGTCGACCCAGGAATTAATGTAGCGGAGTTAGGACATGCTCCAAATCTCTTTTAGCTTTCAAGCAATTTTCAAGTATGGATAAGTGTCCATTGCAGCCTTCAAATGCTACAAATTAAATTTATCTAAAGTTAAAATGTAGCAATTGAACTCTCCCACTGTGAATGTTCTAACAATGCTAAAGCAGGAAGGCTGAAACATTGAATAGCTTTTTTTTTCTTTCTTTTTTTAAAAAAAGAATAGCTTATTTTTTTTCTTTTTTCTTTTTTCCATTTTAGGACTTTGATATGCAAGTTGTAATTGTTACAGATTGTAGTTTTCAATAACTAGAAAATCCGATGAACTCAATTTTCTCTGATGAAACTACATGCATGCATGCTGTAGCTCTTCACTTCATGCATATTCTCACTTTGTCTGTACTACATGGGATCACTAAACACCGATTATTTGCATTTAAATTTCTCTTCGTTTCTTGTTTAATGTGTCCGAGCAAAACTGCACCAAAATATTATTTTAATGAATCGTCCAAGAGCCCCCCATCTTTATATGCTATGGTGCGCGCGCGTGTGTGTGTGCTTGCTATCCGTGAAACTATTTCCGGTTATGGACTTGCTGACTGCCAAAACTGAACTAGAAAACCCGAACTCTGTGGAGAGCATATGTTGATTATAATGCTGATTAAACCAAGTATGGGTATTGGATTTTGTATTTGTTCCTCTCTTGTACGAGGAACGTCTAAGATGGTGTTATTTTTTGATATATATTTTGAGTGGGAGTGTTAGGCCTGGAGTATCGAAGATGATCACTGAGCAGAGCCGGCCCAAGGGTAAGCTAGACAAGACTTCGGGTTAGGGCAACCTCCTCTGCCAGGACAACCCTCTAGACTTAGCATTGGCTCTACAAGGGGTTGGAGTCGCAGATGATACCCTAGAACCAATCCACAATAAAGGTCAAGAGACAACCAAAATTTCTTCCTGATAGAGCAATCCAACCCCCCAGGCCGGCCCTGTCACTGAGGGGCTGTATGAATGTGTGCTACATGATTGGTTTATTGGTAATTGATGTTCTTGTTTGCAAAATAAAATATTAGGGTTTCTTGGCAATTGGACCTCGGAAAGCTCACTTGTTTATATGGCTGTGAAAATTGGGAACTATCCAACCTCGATTTTATTCACCCATCACATGGAGTACATAATACAAAGGTAATAGAAAGTCGATAGAGAGAGAGGTCAAGTCCAACTATTAGACCGGGTTATATAAACTTAACACCTCCTCTCATGTCATGCAAGTACAAAAAGTTGTGAAACTAGTAGGTGAAAGTGGCTTGATAAATAGGTCGGCAATCTGATCCTTTGAGCAAATGAATGGAGTGGAGATCTGCTTGGTCATAACAGTGCTGCGAACGAAATGATAGTCCACCTCAATGTGTTTGGTTCTCTCATAAAAGACCGGATTGCCAGCGACCTGAATATCACAATGCATAGGTAATGACACAGTGTACTTGACACCAAGATCCGCCATCAGATCCTGCACATCATCTAATAAATAGTGTGAGACATAGCTCAATGCTTTGACTAACTAGATCTAGTGACAATTTTTTCTTAGTACTGCTCCAAATAATAAAGTTTCCTCCAACATTAGTACAATATTCCAATGTTGATCGTCAATCACTATTCGATCTAGCACAGTCAACAACATAGTATGATTCAGTTTTGAGATGTCCATGGAGTTGGTATAAAAGGCTGTTACCGGAAGGCCTCTTGATGTATCTCAAGTATCCGAAGAGCTATGTCCAAATAACAACTCTGCCGATTCTCCAAGAACTGGCCAAGGCCATCAAATGAAATGTAACTAGATGAACTTCCCAACAACTCTTTCGTACTACAACAGCATATGCATTCGGCCATGAGCGAGACAATTTGAAGACTGCAGTTGTAGAATTTGGATCATGTACATGTTGAGGATCATCGTCATAGCAACAAAGAAGACGTGACCATCGCATAAACACATACATGGAGCACAGCTAATAAAATATAAGTGACATAATTTCATAGACTAAATGCAAGTCACAAAGCAATAAGGCTCACGTACAAACCATAACAATCATACAAGGAATGAATGACGAAGGAAGATCGTATGATATAGGGCATGACTACCCGTACGTCATGTTTCTGTAAGCTTTGCTTTATGGGCTCTTGGTGGTGGTTGGAACGGAGTGAGTGGACGGGAACCCTGGAATGAAAGGGATTTCAGGAGTTGGTTCCTCAGGTGTCGGCTCCTCCGGAGTTGGTTCCTCGGGAGTTGGTTCCTCAGGTGTCGGATCCTCCGGAGTTGGTTCTTCGGGAGTTGGCTCCTCGGGAGTTGGTTCCTCAGGTGTCGGCTCCTCCGGAGTTGGTTCCTCAGGTGTCGGCTCCTCAGGTGTTGGTTCTACCTCATCCTTGGTCAAGGTTGGTATCTTTGGCACAGGTGGTAGCTCAAATTTAGGTAGGGTCGGCATCTCAGGCAGTGGTGGCAGCTCGAACTTTGGTAGAGGAGGAAGCTCAACCTTTGGAATCGTTGGCACCTCAGGTAGTACCGGTGGCAACTCAACCTTAGGGATGACTGGAACCTCAGGCAAGGGGGGTAGCTCAACTTTAGGAGTAATTGGTACTTCAGGTAGGGGTGGCAACTCAACCTTAGTCAAGGTGGGAACCTTTAACGGTGGTAGGTCAACCTTAGGCAAAGAGGACTCCTCAGGCAGCGGCGGAAGCTCAACCTTGGGTAGCGGTGGAAGTTCAACCTTCGGCAGAGGTGGCAGCCCATCCTTCGTCTCGGTTGGTATCTTCGGTAACTGAGGCAAGTCAACCTTAGGCAATGCTGGCACCTCGGGCAAGGGTGGCAGCTCAACTTTAGGAATGCCCGGGATCTCAGGCAAGGGCGGCAATGTCGGCTTGGTTAGAGTAGGCACTTCAGGCAATGGAGGTAAGGTGGGTTTTGGCAGTGTCGGGATGGTCGGGATCACTGGTGGAGACTCTAGCAGGAGGCGAGCGGCACTGCAGGAACTGGTCAGGAAGATGAAAGCAAGAAGGATGCTCATAGTGAAGAAAGTAGAGGTTGAGGACATGGCGTTCAACGAGTATGTGAGTGATGAAGGAAAGAGGCTAACGCTTTGCTATTTATAAACTCATTTGCTTGCTTATGGGTGTGTCGTGACTCGGATCGGTGGTAGTTTGGTAGTTGGCTTGCATGAGAGTGATTTTTTTCAGGTTGGTTTGAAAAATACAACGGTGACGCGAGATGTTATTAGCTCACCACCTTTTGATTTTATGGGGAAGATAGGCTGCTAATAAAGTTCAGAACTAGCGATGAACCATAAAATTAGTATAACGTATCAAAACACACAATGATCGTGTAGTCAGAGGAAATTTGAGTACATATTAACTATAGATAGTTGGTAAAGCAATTAATGGTTTTAGTTACTATTCTCTTGGAGGAAGGTTCATGTGTGGGCAATGGCCAGCAATGGTTGAGAAAATGAATCCTCGTTAATGACCTAAACCAGACTTCACACTTATCAACTGTAGGCTCCTTAAAGAGCACGCATATTTTGTTACCAATTACTTTTGATGTCATCTTAAAGGGCTCTCATGTTATCAAGTGCAATTTAATTGAATCCTCTCCTTTATTTAATTAATAGAGTGAACTCCACAGAAATCTTAATATATGCATGCTTTAGCTCTTCACTTCATGTATATTCTTAATTTGTCTATATAACAGTAGCATGGGTATCAGACACTGATAAAGAGGTGAACAAACATTGGGTACGTCGGATGTAGAATAAGTACCACCGTAGCACTTTTTTTGGCCCAAAATGAAATCATGAAAGCAAACCACCAACCTACTTGTAAGCCTAGTCACATGAACACCTAAATCCCAATCTACTTTAAAAATACCTTGTCATTAGACTCTTCCATGTTGGAGTTCAGTCTGTATTTGGTAACAACATATTTTTGGAAACCAAATATAGTTAAATATTTGATTTAATTAGATTTGGATGTCCATAATTGATGTTGTGCTATTTTAGATATAACATGATTCTTATTTTAGGAAATCATATTATGATCTAAAATAGGATATTGAAAGAATATTTTCGGCATAATATGATTCATATTTCATTCTTATTTAGGAAATCCTATTATGACTAGAATATGATTTACTCATCCTATACAGGCTCAAGCCGCTGAGCTGTACAGACAGACCACAGACACCGGATGGAGGCTCGAAGGGTGTTTGACAGGAGGTGGATCGTCGAGAACTTGATGAGGAGGGGACTTCTAGATGCTTTTGAGGGATATAGAGGATTCGGTTTGTCGAGACAAAGCGACGGATGATGATGAGTCAAAGATTGATGGTTAGTCTGTCGGTCCCATGATAGCTAGTCAGTCTCCAGGTGGGGGTTGCTCTACGGATCCAGTTTTGGCGACAGGTGGTTTGTCAAAGCTTCATAGAGCGACATCGGTTTCAGCAGTTCGAATCCAGGAAGAAGATCAAGCTTTGCAGCAAACTCAATATGAGGCGGGAGCATCATCATCATTTACATAGTTCAAGGAGAGCTGTGGGTCATCAACGGCATGCACAGTGCGTGATGTTTGGCTCGAAGACGCATGTGTATGGAGGAGCTTCAAGTCCGGACACATAGATGGACAGGTTCAGGAGTTCAAATCTCGTGAGAACCACACCGTCCATTTGGTTGGGCCAGCCAAGGGTGAAGAAACTCGTCGGAACGTTAACACTTTCTGGTGGAAAACATACGGATTATGGATGGCAATGTCCCCCCGAATCCGACGGGAACCCAATTTTTTTATCCGATGGGGGCGGATTTGGGGATTTCAAAACGGAGATGGGGGCGGGGATGGGGATTAAAATAATTTCCCGATCGGGTTCGGGGAGGTATGGATATAGTACTCCCCGCGTTGGTAAATTCCCGATCCCGATTACTTATACCCATATTCATATGTGCAACCCATTGGAAATGGTATGATTCATGATCTATCTAGTATATATTTATGAAAAATCATGTTTTATTAACATGTCTTGTACTTTTTTTTGGAATAAAATTTTTTTAAAGCTTATAATGTACATAAAAATTGTTAACAGACGAGAGACGGAGACCAAAAAATTTGGCCCCGAAAGTGTTAACGGGACTAGGACGGGGACGGGCACGGGGATAGGGACGGGGAATGCATTGTTTAGCGGGGACGGGGATGGAGGTAAAAAATTAAACCTGACGGGGAACGGGAATGGGGATGGGAATTCAAATACTACTCGGGGATGGGGATGGGGGATATGGTCCCCAGTCCCTACCCGTCTCGCTGCCATCCCTAGTACGGATGTCGGGGACAGGCCGCCGAGACTTACGGTGAGGCTGATCGTCATAAACTTCGGTCTTGGTCGTGTCATTGATATCGACAGGATCTCAGTGGTACAGAAGGTGCTACGCATGGCAGCTAGCGTCGACGTGATGGTCGAGGAGCTGGAGATAAAGGAAGATACAAAGCAGCTCGAAAATTAGGGATCAGTGAAATGGAAGAGCAAAAATTCTATCGCGGGACGACATGCATGGAGTCTAGTTGAGGACTCATGGGGTCAATACCCTCTCATCAGACTGGAGGAAGAGATTGTTGGAGTTTGTAGCACCCAGTTTCCCAAATGAGGGTAATTTTGAAATTTCGTGTTTATAATTATTTTAATAATGATATTTAATTCATGATATAATTTTTGGTGATTTTAAATCAATTTAAAATTATTTAAATCAATGACTTGTGGTTTTGACGTTTTGCTAGTGAAACCCTAGAGACTGTTTGACCTAGAGCCTAACCATATGATTATGATATTTTAATATCATTTTTGGCGTAAGAATATTTTTGCATTTGACCTCTTTGAATTATTTTGATATTATTTTATTATTTATGATATTGTTTTGGGGTTATTTGAGTCGGGTTCGAATTTCAACTCAATCCGACTTGAAACGGGGACCCGGGGGTAGTTTGACTTAGTGGGACCCACATACTAGTTAGACATGGCCCACATGATATTAATTTTAGTCCATATGATAGAAATATTTTAGTTAGAGGTTAGACTAATTATTATGGATAAGGTTAGTGTGATTAGAGACTTTAGAATGACTAATTTAGCCCCAACCAATTAGCCCTTTCCTAATACTCATATAATAGGTTAGTGGGGGCATTTTGGACCTTACCATAATAGGACAAATAGTCCCATATGACCAACCACTTTGGGAGAGGATAGGCTCAAGTTTATTTCATTATTCTCATCCACACTCTCTCTCTCTTGTTCTTCCCCAAATTCCTAGAGAGCAATCCCTAGCAATTTCTCCACCAAATCCTTCTATTTTGCTCCCAAATCTTCTTCTTTCCTTCTCCATTCTAGCCAAGGAGGAAGCTACCCAAGTTTGGAAGGATTCGGAGCTCGTTCGTGTCCTTTTGGAATCTCTACGTGTCGATGTCGCTCCGGGAAGGCTTTTCTTCGATTCGATCTACCGGGAGGTATAAATCCCTTCTCCTTTTCATTTCCTTATGCATATAGGTCTATTTTGAACCCATAGGAATGACCCCCATGGTTGTATCTCCATTTGTGTCCATTTTGTGTCCATTTGGAGGTCATAGGAGTGTCCTTTGTGTTGTGGTTGTGTCCATGTGGGAAAATCCCAAATTTGGACACACTATGTGTTGTTGTTATGTATGAATGAATTATTACATGTTTAATCTCATATTTTTGTATTGGAGATGTGTTCTATAGTGTCTCATATATATATATTAGTGTAGAGAGTGAGTTCTTGATATATTATGTCACGCCCCGATTCGGGGAATCGCTCGCTTTGCTTCGATTCACGCCGAATCGATCGTCCTCGCTAAGGCATGATGTCGTAAAAGTCTGGAGTTGCACTTGTACAAGGCTAGAACATGCACATTTATATCACTTTGAAACATTTGAAAGTAAGCCACAGTTGCGGAAACATTGAGACACAATATAGGAAGAAGAAATACTCATTTTATTCATAATTGTAGTCAGAATACAACTTTTCTCGATAATATTTGAAATGCCATTTCGGCTACATTGATTCATGAAAAGAAGTACAACTGATAGGCTGCCATGAAATAATTTTCCATTCCATACATCATGTCCCTTTAGTACTTTGAAATATAAGCAGCTATCTTTGAAATCTCCGCAATACTTTGTGCGTCTTTAGGGAAAAACAACTTGAAAGGAAACAGCAGTTCAGAAAGCTTTAATTGCGATGTGCGCCCGAGCCTTCTCCAGTACCTGTGGAGGAGGGATCAGCACATTATAACAATGCGCTGGTGAGCCCCGTTGGCCCACTCAGCTAAACCAACATTTTATTAATGACAAGCATTTTAAAGATATGAACTTATAAGGGACAGAAAACATTCAGAGTAAATCACAATAAATGTAACATGGAATAAACCATGTTTACTTTACCATTTGCCGAATCTAGCTTTCCTACATAAGATACAGGATAATAATAATAATATACTTACCGCCCCTGCATAAGACATTGATTAGCATACATCCTTACAACATGACCACTGGTGGTTGTGCACCATGTTGACGTGCCATATAGGACTTCATATTGGTATGCGGTTGACCATTCACCAGGTTGCGAGCCCGAATGAAGGTTCCGATACCGTGCTACCAAAGCACTAATTCCTCCTAGGCCGACTCGATCCCACCGCCGCAGGTACCGTTCGAGGAAATCCTTGTATACAAGTACGTCTATGGTCATGCGAATGTGTGTCCGACTCGATAAACATTGTGCATAGAATATTAAGTACTAAGCAACATGTTTATTCCCAACACTTCATATCTCAACATCATAGGCATCAATTATCTCAATTCAATGGTCAAGCGACAAGCACAATTCAATGTTGTTCACAGTGTAATCAATTCTTTCAATGTTCAAGGGACTAGCATTCATTTCAATGTTCTATAGACTAGTATTCATTTCAATGTTCTATGGACTAGCATTCATTTCAATGTTCTATGGACTAGCATTCATTTCAATGTTCAATGAACAATCTCTAGCTTCTTAGTGGTATTGACTTGTGGCATTTAGCAACTTGATATCGATCAACGGATGTTACAAGACAATTATTTAGTTGGCATGAAGGAATAGCGAGAGGGACAATACCACCACAGAGATCCGCACTCACCAAATTAGAGAATCGCCGAAAGAAAGAGGAACACTCGCACGCTTAGCCTTCCGTCATGCGTCAGTCTGCATTGGCACCAAAAGATTGGTTAATAATCCGTCTCGTTGTGTTCTCTTCTCTCAGAATTCTCAAGAATGAATGCTATGCAAATCGATAAAAACGGGCAAGAATCAAATCATCGAAAATCATTCAGAAAAGCATCCATCAAAACCAAGCAGCAAAACCAGCAGCAAAACATCCAGAGAAAACTCTTGGACGCATTTCAAGAGAAGCCAATCCATTAGTTGGAAAGGTTCTTATGCACTGATCCGTGATCGATTCGGTGCCGACGGTAAGTTTCCCCAATACTCGGTTCCGACCGAGTTAGCCAAGCCACAAGCCTTACATAGTGAACCGCTAGGAGCGGGACATTACATAATATACCACTAAGAAAAAGTTTCGTCCTCGAAACTTAAAGCAAAAGTCCTACCTCAAAATTATCAAACAGCGAGGGGTATTTCACCCTCATCTCTTCCTCTAGTTCCCACGTCGACTCCTCTACAGCATGGTTCCGCCACAGCACGTTGACTAGGGATACTGTTCGATTCCGTAAAACTTTCTCTTTCCTGTCCAAAATCTGGACAGGCTCTTCAGTGTAGGATAGGTCAGCGCTCAGCTGCAGCTGGTCGAAGTTCACTACGTGACTTGGATCATGCACGTACTTTCGAAGTTGAGATACATGGAAGATATCGTGTACATCAGCCAGAGCCGGAAGTAGGGCAAGTCAATAAGCCACTGAGGCTACCTTTTCCAAAATCTCGAAGGGTCCGACGAATCTCGGGCTTAGCTTTCCTTTCATTCCAAATCGCATCACACCTCGTATGGGCGTGACCTTCAAGAAGACATGATCTCCTGCCGCAAATTCCAAAGGTCGTCGATGAACATCCGCATAACTCTTTTGTCGACTTTGAGCAACTCTAAGTCTTTCTCGAATTAAGCGAACTTTCTCGACGGCCTGTTCCACAAGTTCTGGTCCGAGCACTTGCCGTTCACCGACTTCATCCCAGCATATCGGTGATTGATATTTCCGTCCATATAAGGCTTCGTATGGGGCCATTTGGATACTTGCCTGATAACTGTTGTTGTAGACAAATTCTGCTAGTGCGAGATGCGCGTCCCAATTTGTCTTTGAATCCAGCACGCACAATCTCAACATATCTTCAAGAATCTGATTTACCCTCTCTGTCTGACCATCAGTCTGCGGATGGTAAGCTGTACCGAAGTTCAATTTTGTGCCCATAGCCGAGTGTAGGCTTATCCAAAATTGCGACAAGAATCTTCCGTCTCTATCCGATACTATAGAAGCTGGCACCCCATGTAATCGAACAATTTCATTTATGTAAATCTGAGCCAACCGTTCTACTCCCCATGTAACTTTTATTGGAATGAAATGTGCCGACTTGGTTAATCTATCCACGATAACCCAAATCGCATCATTTTCCTTCTGAGTTCTTGGCAAGCCAACTATAAAATCTATACAGATATTATCCCACTTCCACAGTGGAATAGCCAAATTTTGTAGTTCTCCGCCTGGCCGTTGATGTTCAGCCTTCACACGCTGACAATCCATGCATTGTGACACGAATAGCGCCACATCCTTCTTCATGCCATCCCACCAAAAAGTTGAGCATAGATCCTTATACATTTTTGTGCCTCCCGGATGCAAAGAATACCTTGCGAAATGAGCCTCGGTCAGTATTTCCTTCCTAATATTCTCGTCCTTAGGGACGCATAATCTCTCCTTGACACGAATAGTGTCATCTTCAACGGTAAAGTCTGACGCCTTTCCTGCTAGAATCAACTCGCGTATCTTCTGCAGAAATGGGTCATCCTTCTGAGCAATCTTAATCCTTCCCTGGAGACTCGGCTCAAGTTGTAACTGAGCCAACTGCACATTCTGCGGACGGATCCTGAACTCGATGCCCATCTCTTCAAGATCCCGTAGTACCTCTTTTGCTATTGTTAGGGACCCAACAAATTTCTGACTCAAGGCATCAGCTACTACGTTCCCTTTACCCGGCGTGTAAGAGATTGTCAAGTCATAATCTTTGATCAATTCTAACCAACGCCGCTGCCTTAAATTCAATCCCTTTTGTGTGAATATGTATTTCAGGCTTTTGTGATCCGTGAAGATCTCGCAGGACACACCATAGAGATAGTGTCGCCATAATTTCAACGCGAACACAATCGCTGCCAGTTCCAAATTATGTGTCGGGTAATTCTTCTCATGCTGTTTGAGTTGTCTCGAAGTATAAGATATTGTCTTCCCACGTTGCATGAGAACACATCCCAAACCAAGTCCCGACGCGTCACTGTAGATCTGAAATCCCTCAGCGCCTTCCGGAAGCGCTAAAATTGGGGCCGTGACGAGCCGCTGCTTGAGTTCTTGGAAACTACTCTCACAGTCGTCCGTCTACTTAAATACGACTCCCTTCTGAGTCAGGCGAGTCAAAGGCGAGGCGATTCTCGAGAAGTCCTTCACAAATCTACGGTAGTACCCGGCTAAACCAAGGAAACTTCGTATTTCACTAGCTGATGCAGGCTGCTTCCAGTCCACCACTGCCTCAATCTTCTTTGGGTCAACGGAAACACCTTCTGCCAAAATAACATGTCCAAGGAACGACACGATGTTCATCTAAAATTCGCACTTGCTTAGTTTTGCATAGAGCTGGTTGTCCCGCAGCGTCTGAAGTACTTCTCTCAAGTGCTCGACATGAGTCTCCCTATCCTTTGAGTAGATCAAGATGTCATCAATGAACACAACAACAAACTTGTCTAAAAACGGTCGAAACACTCTATTCATTAAATCCATAAAGGCTGTTGGAGCATTAGTCAAGCTGAACGGCATGACCAAAAACTCATAGTGTCTGTATCTTGTACGGAATGCTGACTTAGGAACATCTTTGGGTCTGATCTTCAACTGATGGTATCCTGAACGAAGATCGATTTTAGAAAACACGATCGCCCCTTGTAGCTGATCGAATAGATCATCTATCCTTGGCAAGGGATACTTGTTACGGATGGTTGCCTTGTTTAGTTCTCTGTAATCGATGCACAGCTGCATCGTCCCATCCTTCTTCTTTACAAACAGTACTGGAGCTCCCCATGGAGATACACTTGGGCGAATGTATCCCCGGTCTAGTAATTCTTGTAGCTGTACCTTTAGTTCCTTCAATTCTGCCGGAGCCATCCTGTACGGCGCCTTAGATATCGGACGAGTATCCGGAAATGTATCAATTTTGAATTCAATTTCTCTATCCGGCGGCATCCCAGGTACCTCGTCCGAAAATACATCGGGAAACTCTACCACAATTTCGGTCTGATTCGAGCCTACACTCTTCATTCGAGTATCTTGGACAGAAACGAGAAAGCCTTCACACCCTGAGTATAGCATGTGCCTTGCTGTAATTGCTGATATGACCATGGGTCCTTGGAACGCCGAGCCGCACGAGTAAGAGAATTCTGTTTCTCCGGGTATGCGAAATACAACTCTCTTATCCGCACAGTCGATTGTTGCATGACAGGCGCTGAGCCAGTCCATTCCCAATATGATATCGTACTCTTTGATGTCGAGTACAATTGCGTCCAAAGATAAAGTCTTGCCTCCAATCTTAATGTAGCCGTCCCTGTAAATCAAAGTTGCAGGCATATCTACTCCCGAAGGAGTACTAACACACAAAGCTGTCTTTAGTTGAGTCATACAAAATTTATTTTCTGTTGTAAAATCAGAAGAGATAAAGCAATGAGTAGCACCAGAATCAAAAAGTACTCTTGCAGGTATGCCTTTGTACAGCAACATACCTGTTATAACATTCTCTGCGGTCTGGGCCTCTGCCTGAGTCAAGGCATAAACCCTTGCTTGGCCACCTTATTGATTCGGTGCATTTTCAGTTGGAGCTGGCAAGGCTGGTGGTGCTTGGCCACGATTTTGGTTGTTATGTTGGCCCCGGTTCTGATTATTGTTATGTCCACGATACTGATTGTTTCCTCTGCCTCTACAGTCAACTGCCCGGTGGCCTCTACCTCCATATTTGAAACATCCAGCACGACAGTCCTCAGTTTTGTGCCCCCACCTGTTGTATTTATTACAACGTGGCAACTGCTGCTGAGGTCCCTTGTTATCCTCTGTGTTGTGACGCTTAGGTGCGTCATTTCTTCCCGCCGACCAAGGTCATTTCTGGTTATTGCCTTGGTAGTTCTGTGTCGTCCCACGACTAGTCGATCGATAAAATCTTTCCATCTCGAGAGCTGTCTCGTACGCCTCTCTGTATGACGTACACTTCCGAGTTAGAACATCCCGTTCCAGGCCCTCATTCAAGCCTTATACAAATCTTCCTCGCTTTGCGTCGTCATTCGGTACCATGTACCCAGTGAATGCGACTCTCTTCAAAAACTCTGTCTCATAGTCATGCACTGACATACTGCCTTGTCGAAGTGCAATGAACTCATTCTCTTTTTGTTGTCGGACAGCAGGTGGAATGAATTGAGTAATGAAAGCCTGCTTGAAGGCCTCCCAAGACATCTTTATATCCTGACTATTTTCGTAAATTGCCTGTCTCTGCAAAATCCACCACTCCTGGGCCTTGAGACGAAGTTATACAGCGGTACACTCCACTCTCTTACTGCCCTGAATCTCTAACATTCGAAAATAGCCCTCCAGTGTATTCAAGAAGCCCATCACCTCATCTGGCTCCTCTTTCCTATTAAATTCAGGCGGGTCGCAACTTTTAAATTCAGAGAACTTGAAGCTCGTTCTCTTCCGTGTCAGCGTCTCAGATTTCTCCGCCGGCACTTCCACGGTCTCGGTTGCTGCGACCTTTGCAGAAACATTGGAATCGGCCGACAGCTTGGTGACAATCTGAGTTAGACTATCCACCTGCTTTTGTTGAGCATCCAGCTGCTCCTGAAACTGATACTGAAGCTGCTCCTGAAGCGCGCGATGTTGAGCTTCGCTCTGCTTCCTCTGAGCCTCTATTTGCTTAATCAGTTTCTCAATCGGGTCCGACGATGAATTCGTCTTTGTGCTATCACCCTTGGTCATTCTACAACAAAGAAATAATTCCATTAGCACTCATAAAATATTTATGGGCTTATTGTATGGAACATTATTTCATGCCAGCACTATCGACACCATCAATCGAGAAAATTTGCATCAAGACTTCCTTTTTGAAACATTTTTCTTTTGAAATCCGAGGATTCTAAACCGTGCTCTGATACCAACTTGTCACGCCCCGATTCGGGGAATCGCTCACTTTGCTTCGATTCACGCCGAATCGATCGTCCTCGCTAAGGCGTGATGCCGTACAAGTCTGGAGTTGCACTTGTACAAGGCTAGAACATGTACATTTATATCACTTTGAAACATTTGAAAGTAAGCCACAGTTGCGGAAACATTGAGACACAATATAGGAAGAAGAAATACTCATTTTATTCATAATTGTAGTCAGAATACAACTTTTCTCGATAATATTTGAAATGTCATTTCGGCTACATTGATTCATGAAAAGAAGTACAACTGATAGGCTGCCATGAAATAATTTCCCATTCCATACATCATGCCCCTTTAGTACTTTGAAATATAAGCAGCTATCTTTGAAATCTCCGTAATACTTTGTGCATCTTTAGGGAAAAACAACTTGAAAGGAAACAGCAGTTCAGAAAGCTTTAATTGCGATGTGCGCCCGAGCCTTCTCCAGTACCTGTGGAGGAGGGGTCAGCACATTATAACAATGCGCTGGTGAGCCCCGTTGGCCCACTCAGCTAAACCAACATTTTATTAATGACAAGCATTTTAAAGATATGAACTTATAAGGGACAGGAAACATTCAGAGTAAATCACAATAAATGTAACATGGAATAAACCATGTTTACTTTACCATTTGCCGAATCCAGCTTTCCTGCATAAGATACAGGATAATAATAATATACTTACCGCCCCTGCATAAGACATTGATTAGCATACATCCTTACAACATGACCACTGGTGGTTGTGCACCATGTTGACGTGCCATATAGGACTTCATATTGGTATGCGGTTGACCATTCACCAGGTTGCGAGCCCGAATGAAGGTTCCGATACCGTGCTACCAAAGCACTAATTCCTCCTAGGCTGACTCGATCCACCGCCGCAGGTACCGTTCGAGGAAATCCTTGTATACAAGTACGTTTATGGTCATGCGAATGTGTGTCCGACTCGATAAATATTGTGCATAGAATATTAAGTACTAAGCAACATGTTTATTCCCAACACTTCATATCTCAACATCATAGGCATCAATTATCTCAATTCAATGGTCAAGCGACAAGCACAATTCAATGTTGTTCACAGTGTAATCAATTCTTTCAATGTTCAAGGGACTAGCATTCATTTCAATGTTCTATAGACTAGTATTCATTTCAATGTTCTATGGACTAGCATTCATTTCAATGTTCTATGGACTAGCATTCATTTCAATGTTCAATGAACAATCTCTAGCTTCTTAGTGGTATTGACTTGTGGCATTTAGCAACTTGATATCGATCAACGGATGTTGCAAGACAATTATTTAGTTGGCATGAAGGAATAGCGAGAGGGACAATACCACCACAGAGATCCACACTCACCAAATTAGAGAATCGCCGAGAGAAAGAGGAACACTCGCACACTTAGCCTTCCATCACGCGTCAATCTGCATTGGCACCAAAAGATTGGTTAATAATCCGTCTCGTTGTGTTCTCTTCTCTCAGAATTCTCAAGAATGAATGCTATACAAATCGATAAAAACGGGCAAGAATCAAATCATCGAAAATCATTCAGAAAAGCATCCATCAAAACCAAGCAGCAAAACCAGCAGCAAAATATCCAGAGAAAACTCTTGGACGCATTTCAAGAGAAGCCAATCCATTAGTTGGAAAGGTTCTTATGCACTTGTCCGTGATCGATTCGGTGCCGACGGTAAGTTTCTCCAATACTCGGTTCCGACCGAGTTAGCCAAACCACAAGCCTTACATAGTGAACCGCTAGGAGCGGGACACTACATATTATGTTATATACTTGTGTTCTTTTGTCTCAAACTACCCAAAGCCGTCATGATTTTTATCCACATTTTTAATTTCAGCCCTAACTTAGAAATGTCATAACTTCTAGCTCAAAGCTCGGTTTAATCTCTCGTTTTTTTTAAAATAAGCGTATTGAAGTTAGCTTTCCAAAAATATATATTAATAGACCTAATTCTTTCTGTAACTTTCTGGAGAATTATTTGAGTGTCAGTTGTACGAAAGACAAACGCGTTCTCGGTGTTTTCGCGATTCCGGGAGTTTCTGGAAACGAAAACGCGATCCGTTTGAAGTTTAGGAAAGCTAACACATAGATCTATAACATAATTTAATCCTAGAATTTAATTCATACTGAGATGGTACAGTATTGATTATTAATAGGAGTTACTATTCGGTATGTACATTTTGTGCACCCTTGTGTGTAATATAATGTTCTATTTGATTTTAACCCATGTTAATGTATATACATTATGTAATTAAATAGAGAATGCAAACATGAGCAAATGGTTAAATAAATGATGTATGAGGTGTAAGTATCCTATCTAATGTAAGCATGTATAAGTATGGCTTGTAATGAATATGTAGGTTCCATAGTATGTAATGTTTGGTGCATATAGTACTGCAAGAGAATAAATAAATAATGAATGAATGCAAGCATGAATATAATGTAATAATAGATGTAATGTATGCAATATACAAGTTAATGAGATGTAATGTTCTATGTTAACACAAATCCTATATTACCTCATGTACCCCCTTACACTATGTTAACACTATCACACTTGACACATTGTTCACTTACACTTTGACACTCTTTGATATGTATACACTATGTATGTTCATTTAACCCTCACTTGCCCCTTTGCCATGTTCACATACACACACATAGTCTCTTAAATAAGTATTTATGAATATAGTTAACTTAGCTATGTATGTATATTATATATATGTTAGCATATTGTGTTGTAATATATAAGTTTATATAACCATTTGAAATGCCATGATTATAGACCTAATATTGAATACCAATATATGCATGTGTATATATGTGTAGACATATATAGCTTAAAGTAATAGATTACCTAGTGTATATCCAATGTGAATTCTTGCCTATTTGAGTATTAAATAATTGCATGCTATATAGAGTTGGGTGTATGTTGGCTTGTATAGCCTTGTATTGATGTGTGCTTGCTAGGATAGTCTTGGTTAGGCCTAGTAAGACTTGCTGGGTTAGAACATGACCTAGTTTGACCTAGTTTGACTAGTGCAGTTGACCAGAGTTGACCAAGGGTTGACTTTGGCCTAGTTTGTCCTAGATTCATGTAGAATGCATTGTAGTGCTTTATATTACCCTTCTGGATATGTTGTGACTTGTGCTGTTCTAATTAGGAGCCAGACACCTCTCCTCGGACAGTATCTTTATCTTGGACATTCAGATATCAGGCGAGTACAATCTCTGATCTTTTCATACTTACCTGGATTATTTTCTTGCTCTAGATTACTCTACTTGATGCTGACATGTATCTTCACGGATTAGTACTATATGGATCCTTTCCTGAGATGTTATCCCTCTACGGGTGTATCGGGTATTTCATGTTCATGTACTTTATCATGTGCATCAGGTACTCCTTGTACTCGTACTAGTTCATATTTTTACATGTTCTCATGTGCTTCATATGCTTCATGTGCTTTCATGTGCTTATCATGTGCCTCATGTACTACTCATTACATGAGTTCACGTATCTTAGCTGTATTTATGTGCTTATGACATAACTTGAACGGATCCTTGTGTATTGATTGGGGCGGGGTGAGTAGAATTGGTTATGTGATCACTATCCCCAGTAGCTGTATTCATGTGCCTCCTTATTTGTATTCATGTGCCCCCAAGCCGTTTACATAACCATTGTGCTCTAAATCACGTAGCCACTTACAGTCTCTACTATCATGTATTTACTTTCAGTTACAAAATATCTCCTGTTTACTCGTACTTCCATTCAGTACTTCCTGTATTTTACTCTATTGCATGATTTATACTCCTAACCTGCTATGAACTGTTTGAGAGATATGTGCTCACTCCTGTCCTGACTGGACCTGTTGATAAATTTTACAAATAGCCTGGAGGTTGCCTGCTAGCCTAGAGGAGACAGTAGAGGTTGCATAGATAGCTAGGGTTTTTGCTTATAGTTTATTTTCAGTCATCTTGAGTTGTATTTATGGATTACTGTATTTTGGTTTTGAGATGTATTCTGAGTTTGTATCTTAGACACTTAGACTTCTATCTGTTGTATCTCTTTTCGATTTCATGTTTTATCTATTTTCCTTATCATGCTCTACCTTAGATGTGATTGAGTCTGTACCTGCTATATCACCCCAATTCGGGGAGTATAAACTGTTTAGCCTTATACTGTTAGATGCATGAGACCTAGGACAGCGTTCTACCGCCGATACTGCGGCGTAGGCTGGACGTACCCACTTCTCGTGCCCTAACTTTAGGGTGCGGGTCGTGACACGTTTTTAGTAGTGGCCCATGCAGGTCGAGTTTGTGTAGTGGTATTCGAACTAGAGTACCACTACATCCTGCAGTAGGATTAGGATATATTTTTGAAGATACTCAATCACAATAGGATCCCTTGAGAGATTCCTGGGACGACCCTTGAGAATCTTGTTTAACTCCGATTTGAAAACTCTTTTATTTTTCCTTGATTTGATTTATCTTTACTTTCTGCTATTGAATTTGATTTTGATGGATTATTATTGAATTTGAGTTTGTATTTATTGATTTTGATGAAGATTGTTGAAATTTGAATTTTGATGTTAGCTATAGCATCCGAGTTTATAGTTATATGATTTGAAGGATTTTGTTCATTTCTGAATTTTGATGTTCGTTGATAAATTTGATTTTTTTTTGGTATTCATTGTTGATTTAATTTAATTTTTGGCAAGATAAAATTATATGGGCTGGGTCATCTAAGTTATGGAAATCTTGTCTGCTATAGTCACATTAGCCAGCATGGTGAGGACATATAGTCTGATTTTGGGTATATTTCTCGGGTGTGGAAATTTAAGGTTTTCGCAGCCAAGCTAGCGGCATCGCGAAAATATTAAATATCATGATTCTAGAGGTATGTGCATAAGTCAAAGACTCTGTGATTATCGTAGCCTTGCTCACTAGTATGACGAAGATTTAGAGTACCATAATTTTGGATAGACGCATATGATTATCAGATTGTACCTTAAATGTTTTCGAACATATTTTTGCTACTTTTGTTTCAGTCATTCAAAAAAAGAGAGAAGGAATTATTGTTGTTTTATTTTGTTTTGTTTCTCATTGTTTACTTAGGATGTAGCTTTAGCTATTTTTATAAACCTTGTGTAACTTCTTACAAAAATTTATTTCTTCTTAATACAATAAACCAATGATTTTGCTAGGCCTTATTTTGGATTTGGTATTATAATTCTTGTTTCAAAAAAAATGGGTCCCTCTTTTAAATAGATAAGCAGAACAGATTCTATTATCATTCTTTTCCTGCTAATATTTTTACTACCATCATTCCTTGTCTTATATACCTGTCCTGATTATATCAATTCCCTGTCTCGTATATAATTCTGTCAGCTATACCTTGACAACTCTTGAATCTTCATATCATTTTGCCTGAGAAATGTTAAGAAAGTGACGTAAATTATGTAGCTCAGAGAAGACGTAACTGGTTATTTTATGATGATCTAAAGGAAATCAAATGTGGAGTGTTCCATATGGAAACTTGAGATAGAAATATGGTAAAGGTCTTGAATAGAATAAAGAGATGTATACTGCCAATCTGGAAACAATTACATTTAGAGAAATTTTGGGGTTATGAGATATTTTATAGGTGTATTCAAAACTAATGAGGATATCAGAGGTCAACCTAGTTTTGAGAACTTAGAAAATCTTGGTTATTGATTCTGGGGAAAACTTTTACTCTGAGGCTATGTAGAAGGTTAGTAATGGAAAAGAGAAGTTAATTGTGTTTAATAAGGATATTAAACAAGATGTTGCGAGAAAATGACTAGGGATAGAGAGAACACAAAGTTATGGAAGTTTAGAGATTGTTGTGAAATATTTTTAGGAGAATAATATTCAAGGGTGTATGTCGAAAAAAATACGGAAGTTGATTTTATGATGGAAGATAAGTTTTGTAAGGCCTAGAAATTTAAATTAAATAATACGAGGAGAACAATTTAAACAAGTTCAAGGAATTCGTAAACGGGATTTAGAGGTTTTGGGTCAAATTTAAGACAAGGTGAAAGAACTTGAAAATTTAAATAAATGGTTAATGTTGATTCCTAAATGTGAGGGCTGTGCTTCAAGATTGATGTTTGGAAATTGGAAATTGCCTACGGTAGTCATGGTAAGGGTTTAAGTAAAGGTTAAATTTTCATATGGAGACTGGTGAGGTAAAGATATGATTGGCAAGTTATGACCAGATGAACTTAAGAGTATCAGAAGCAGATGACTAACTGGGTCTTCATTATTTTTGTGCATTAATTACCACCTCTTGAACTCCCACTTTCTAATTGAGATCCTTGACGTTCCTTATCGTGACTTTGATATTCGGAATGTAATACTAGCTGTTACCCTCCAACAAATCTAATATGCAAGACCTAGACGAGCTCACCTTCGTGTAGGTATATCATGTCCCACTAAAACCCGTCTTCTTGTACTCTATTTTCTTGATATGATTTTCTGGTCAACTGGCTAAACTATAACCTCTACAATTATACTAAATTTCTTCTTATTTCAATTAGAAATCCAGCTTTGACTCAATTCTTTCGACCCGACATGTGATGGTGTTCTGCTTGTTTCCTTAGATGCTTAACCTTGTACCTTATCTGATTACTTGACCCGTTGGTTAAGAAACTTGGACTATGTAATTCCTTTCATCATTACCATCCTTATATCTTGTGCTGCTAAATTAGCCTTAGTTTTGCAAGCTTATCTATTTTCGAGCTTGGTCATGACATATTTTATTGGGTGGCCACCCACTAACATATTGTCTAATCAGAACCGGTACATGATGGTCTGATCAACCTATTGCACTTTGGTTCGCTTTTTTATGTATCAATCTACAAGAATGGAGACATAGTTAAACTTCACCCTAGAGTCTCATTCGCGACAGCCTTGACAATTCTCCTTGAAATCTTTTCATCGCCTATGAACCTCGTATTCATACTCAGTCGAATTAAATTTGATCATGACCTGAACCTCCATCATTGGATGCTCGTGCTCATACTTTGATTTTATTGATTTCCCTTCTTGCCTAAATCTCGTTTTATCCCGAAATTGATCAACTTAGATCGTGTCAAGACAAAAATCTATTTGTGATTTGTTGTGCCTAAATTTTCAATTTTTGCCATTTTATGGAATAGTAACCTTTTAATAATTTCTTAGTTGCTTGTTAATGACCAATTTTTATATAGGATGGTAGACAGCCCTACAACCTTGATGATTGTTGTTCCTTTACCTTTCTAATTAGGACACCCTAGATTGTTTGTGTGTTGATACCATAGTACTGTTTTGACCTAGAATGACCAGTGCACCTAGGTGAGACTTCCAACTGCTACGGTATGCCCTGACCTTGTATACTATTCCTTCAAATTGCATGATTTAGATAAATTTTCTTAAGACCTTGATTGTTGGGAAATAGGGACGTCACCCTATTAGTATTTGTTGTAGATATATATATAGGTTAGTCCTTGATGTGGGGATGTGTGTCTATAAACATGTAGCTTATGAGATTTATGAGAGATTATAGTATCAGCCTTGATAGGATGTACTAGACTTTTGGTGAGTATAAATGTGTTATGAGAGATATATATGTCTTAGTAATGCATCGTTCCTATGGTAATAGAATGTATTAATAGATGGTTAATAGGAAGATAATAGTTTGAGCATACCTATAGCCTATGATCAGTTCCTTTTCATCCTTAGTTAAGACCACTTTAAAATAGGTCCAGTCCCTTGGATATAGGTTCCAGTCCATATTTTATTGAAGTTCCATTACCGTCGTACAGCAGAGAAGTATTGGAGGTATTCCTAGATTGACACTTTTTAGATGTCCGTTTATTATTCCAGTGTTATGAAGTGTTACCTTAGATATTGGGTAGGTTAGAGGCTCTAGAAGGAGTACTATCGATCTTAAATTTCGAGGACAAAATTTTTCTAAGGTGGGTAGAGTTGTAGCACCCAATTTCCCAAATGAGGGTAATTTTGAAATTTTGTGTTTATAATTATTTTAATAATGATATTTAATTCATGATATGATTTTTGGCAATTTTAAATCAATTTAAAATTATTTAAATTAATAACTTGTGGTTTTGACGTTTTGCTAGTGAAACCCTAGAGACCGTTTGACCTAGAGCCTAACCATATGATTATGATATTTTAATATCATTTTTGGCGTAAGAATATTTTTGCATTTGACCTCTTTGAATTATTTTGATATTATTTTATTATTTATGATATTGTTTTGGGGTTATTTGAATCGGGTTCGAATTTCAACTCAATCCGACTTGAAACGGGGACCCGAGGGTAATTTGACTCTAGTGGGACCCACACACTAGTTAGGCATGGCCCACATGATATTAATTTTAGTCCATATGATAGAAATATTTTAGTTAGAGGTTAGACTAATTATTATGGATAAGGTTAGTGTGATTAGAGACTTTAGAATGACTAATTTAGCCCCAACCAATTAGCCCTTTCCTAATACTCATATAATAGGTTAGTGGGGGCATTTTGGACCTTACCATAATAGGACAAATAGCCCCATATGACCAGCCACTTTGGGAGAGGATAGGCTCAAGTTCATTTCATTATTCTCATCCACACTCTCTCTCTTGTTCTTCCCCAAATTCCTAGAGAGCAATCCCTAGCAATTTTTCCACCAAATCCTTCCATTTTGCTACCAAATCTTCTTCTTTCCTTCTCCATTCTAGCCAAGGAGGAAGCTACCCAAGTTTGGGAGGATTCGGAGCTCGTTCGTGTCCTTTTGGAATCTCTACGTGTCGGTGTCGCTCCGGGAAGGCTTTTCTTCGATTCGATCTACCGGGATGTATAAATCCCTTCTCCTTTTTATTTCCTTATGCATATAGGTCTATTTTGAACCCATAGGAATGACCCCCATGGTTGTATCTCTATTTATGTCCATTTTGTGTCCATTTGGAGGTCATAGGAGTGTCCTTTGTGTTGTGGTTGTGTCCATGTGGGAAAATCTCAAATTTGGACACACTATGTTGTAAAACCCCTAAAATTCTACTATATTTTTTATTTATTAAATTTGGTACCGATTTAAAATTTTGTATTGTACGTCGCGTAGTCGTATTGTACGTCGTACACGAAATTTTATTTTTCGTAATTGCTCGACGAGTACGAATATGTGCGAGCGTACATATTTTTTTTATAAAAACGTTTCCTATTTTTCGAAGTGATATATATAAAAATTATTTTTGCCACTTTATCAAATTTCTAAGTTTGTTATTTTAAGCCTTCTCTTTCTAACATCTATTAATAATTTATTATATTTCATTGTATACTAGAAAAGCATAATTTTGTATAAAATAATTATGCATACATATCTCATAATAAATTATTAGTTTATTTTAAATTAATAGTGTAATTTTTGAAATTATTTTTATATGGTATTTTTAGAAAACATATTTTGAAATTATTGTGACGATTTAAACTTTGATTTAAAATTTTAATTTTATTTAAATAGTTAAGTATTTGAAATTTGTTTTAAATTTAGATTTGACTTAATTAGATTTAAAATTGGATTTGGATTTGGATTTAAATGGATTTAAATTAAATTACGCATTATCTATTCTTGGGTTTTAAATTATTCCTAATCCATATCAAATTGGGAATTCCCACATCCTATAAATAGGCAGGTACTCCTCCAACTTTTTATTAAATGTCTCCACAAATAAATTCCACCACAAAAGTGCAGTGCCTCGTGTCCGTGTCCATGCCCATCCTTTTTGTTTCCCTTCTACTATTTCTTTTATACATATACATTAATTTCTCCAAGTCCGACAACCCCGGACTCGACGTCTTCTCGTGTCTCGCAGGACACGTACCCGACACAACACCTTAACCACCGCCAACACCCTAATCCTAACCCTAACCATCTGCCCACGTCTTCCCACCACCGTCACCGCAGCCACCTTCACCCTCTGCCAATCCCATCATCACCCCAGCCTACCTACACCCCCGCGTCCGGCCACCAGCAACCAAAACCCCACACGACCACCACCGCCACAGCCTACACCTCCACCACCAGCCACCACCCTCACCATCGATCGACGCCACCACCCGGACCACGGCCCCGGCCTGTGTCCGACCATCCCAACAGCCTGGCCACCCCGCACAGCACTCAAACCCCTCGCCGCCCTAACACACGACGGCCACCATCACCAGCAGAAATACCAACACCGCCGCAGAAAAATAAATAAAAAGGAGGGGCTTACCTTCCGCCGGCCACCGATCCCACTGCCACCTCCGCGCATTGTACCGTCCTCTATCTCCAGCCCCAAGCCAGACCAGGTCCACCGCTAGAACTCCCTAGAGCCGCAGCTGTCGGGTCTCTTCGAGGGCAGCGCCGAGTAATCGTCCGATACGGCGACTCCTCCGCCGCTCGGCCGGTGCTCTCACGAGCTCCGCCTGCCCATGCCAGAGTGCGCGCCCTCCGGGATGACCGCCTGTCTTTTCCGATGACTCTCCGCCTCGCCTCCGTGCACCGAGCGCCGGCGAGCGGCTAGCTCGACCGCTCCACGGACTTCCCCCAAAATCCCTTTCTCCGCCCAGCCACGAACGGCCACCGCACCGTCCGATCGAACCCTTCCTCCGGCGCAAACCCTACGTCGCCGAGCAAGGAGCTCCGGCAAACCCCCATCCTCTCCACCTCTCGCCACCTAACCTCCCTCCTCCGCCGACTCGATTACCGGCGCCACCACGAACACCGACCTCCGCCTCCTTCCACTGGCCGCTCGCCTCCCGACCACCAGCCCACGCTGACCCCCGCCGACCGATCCCACTCACCGGACCGCCCACTGAGAACCCCCGTGCCGCCGCGCCAGCGCGAGCCCCATCGCCTCCAGCGCGCCGCTCCCAAACCGCCTCTCACTCCGCTCCTCTCCCTCTCAGCCTCGCCCGACCGCTCTCTCTCTTAACTCTCGTTCTCCTCTCCTTCACACTCCTCTCTCTCATTCTTTTTTTTTATTTTTTTTAAAGAGTAGTGAGTGCTGGACTGTTCGAAGAGAACAGCAGTACCAATGTACTGTTGCTTAATTGTTTTTATTAATTTTTATTATTATTATTATTATTTTCATTATTATTTCTATTAATGTAATAGTATTATTATTATGTTTGTTAATACAGTATTATTATTATTAATTATTATTATTATTATTATCTTTATTATTATTATTATTATTATTATTATTATTATTATTATTATTATTATTATTAGATTATTATCATCATTATTATTATTATTTTATGGTGTTTTTTTTATACATGACTCTTGATCTAAAAAAATATATATATATATATATATTATGGTTATTTTGTTATGGCTTTTTGCCTAAATATTATATTGCTAAAATTTATGTATAATTATTATCTTGCATTTGTTTTCAAGGACAGATTTAGAAAACCCTAAATATATTATGGATTATTTCTTTCTATTTAAGGCTTTGACCAAAATAATTACTTTTGACTAGCCCTAAAATATTTTTTTTGATTTTATTATTTATTTTAAATTTTAACTAATAAGATGTAGTTCAAATTATCAAGTATGATATAAAATATTTTAAGGGGTAATTATAGTTTTTCTTCTTAAAACAATTTTACTACTTATAAATATCTCGTAAAATATAGTTTTCAATGATTTTAAATAGTTCTCAAAAATCGTATATATTATTTATCTCATCTCTTTCGATTTTTCCTCCAGCCCGTGACTAAGCCCTTCATTCCTAATCTCTTGACAAATTCTAAACTATCTTATGTCAATCCTAAACTAATCTGACCATTCTGGACCCAATGGAACTGTCCGTGTCACCACCCGAGGTCACTTTGCATAATGGTTGCACCGAAGTTGTCACTTCCACTTTTCTAGCTTGGGGGTATTTTGGCCTTTTTTTTTTAATTTTAGGAATTAAGTTGAATTATTATGTAATATTAGGATTTATTATAATTAATATGATTTTTGGTGATTTTTGGTGATTTTTGGTGATTTTTAGGAGAATTGTTTTTGGGCCTATGGTGGACTTTGACTTGTGTTGACTAGAAGACTAACCTAGTTACTAATCTAGGTTATGGCCACTTAGCTAGGTTAAGTAACCTTGGTTTGACCTAATGTAATGAGGTTTAAGTCATTGGAACTAGGTAGGGGTGATTTGGAGTTGTGTAGGCTAATATGGCTTATGACTTGATAAGTCATGATTAATGACTTAGGCTTAATAGCCCATAGGCCCACACCATGAACCAACCCTAACCCTAATCAGCCCATGGCAGCCACTAATGACCCATCACATCCTATTTAATGCCTCCCAAAGTTAGGGCTAGCCTCTTCCTTAGGAAATTATTGCAAGAGAAGAAAGAGGTGAGCTCCCATCTTTAGAAATTCTTAATAAATCCATTTCTCATCCTTTTTAATCCAAACAAGTTGCAATAGTTTCTAATTATTGTTTTCTTGCTGGTGGAATGATTTGTTCTCAGTTTTCCAACAATTTAGAGGGGTTTCACCATCAAGAGGAGCATCTCTCTTTAGAGTTTTCAAGGGGTTTTGATACTTGAGGTAACTTCTTGTTCTCACCATAGAATCCTGAAATTATTGCATCAATAGGGAGCCCTAGACCTACCCAAACTATAGGAATAGGAATCCCTAAATTTTTTGGGTCGTTTCGTGTCCTAACAGGACACGTATCAGTACCCTACACTAGGTGTTTGTGTTTATTCCTCACTGGAACTTGTTGTGCTATTTTCATAATATTTTTGAATGGAAAGTTGCTATTCTATGTCGCTTACACATTTCTTGTGCACTGGGGTGAATTCGTGCTTGTGTCGTGTCGCTACGACACTCGTGCACGCGTATTTGGACTCGCACGCGCGCGGCTACAGGAGTCCCCTGCATCTCGGGGTCCTTTGTGGACACGACACGATTCGTCTTGACACCATTTTTTTGGGTGAATGTTGGGGCATGTACTGACACCATGCTCCCCAATTTTTACTAGATTTCATGCATTGGTTTGGGAGAAATTCGTCGTGTACTGGGTTTGCACAGTGCTGTGCACTGTCTTTTTTTTGCCACTGACACGCGAGTGTAACTCAGACACGGGGACACGTCGACACGATTCAGGGTGACACGTGGTTAGCTTGACACCTGGCGAACCTAGGTTGGTGACCACGTGCCTTGAATTGGTCTGTGCTGTGTGCACAACACGCGTGCACACGTGCACGACACAGTGCACTAAATCAGTGCCTGTGTGCCCATTTCGTGTCCTGTTTTGTTGGGACACGTTTGTGTCCTTTTGTTTGGACACAAACACCACACCTAGCATGTATGCATCCTATATTTGTATTACCAACCCTTCATTTTTAATCTTAACAATTTTTCATTGTTTAAATCCCCATTTTCAGTTTTGTGATACTTAGAGTTAAATTCCTGTTCCAGTTTCAGAAGAATGAATTTTGACATCATTTTTAACCTAATAATCACTGTTATTTACATGATATAAAACCCCTAACATGAACCCCTACATGATTCCTATGTGTATGTCGAATTGGGACTGTTTTGGATGAGGTTTGGACTTAAAATCTGGATTTTACTGAGGAGACTAAAAACTGAGTTTAATTGATCTGTTGAGAGCATGTTTGAGTCTCATTTGAATTGTATAAGTTTTCTTCCAATGTGGTATTAACCTGTACATTTGTGGGACTGTTGTAAATCTGAGTTTGAGTATGTTGAGGCTGTGTATTGATTGAGTTGTGGACTGAAATCATTTCTTCCCTTTTCCTGTTAATTGCTACTGCTGTTTATTTCCCTGCACTTACATGGTTCACACACACACACATAACTGGGAAACAAGTTCCTCACTGTTTGCCTGGTTTACACACACACCCCTCTTCCTATGTTCACTGTCATATTATTCCTGCACTTAGATACACAGCTTACTGTTTTCCTGCACATTCCTAAATGTCACTTTTGGCCTAGCACTCACACACTCACTCTCAAGTTTTCACACACACACATACACATTGTTCTCTAGTTTCCTACATGCATATATAGGTATGCCTAGGTATGTATCATGTATATATGCACATATGTCTAAAGTATAATGTATATATGTATATATATTTGTCTTAAATGTAAATGTGGATAGATAATGTATGTGTGGTTTTCACATAGGAGTCTATAATACTTTGACTTGTGTATATGATATTAAGGGTAGCCTATATGCTATTTTTGTATTTCTATGTAGATTACATTAATATAGTAATATGTGTTTGGTAATTTAGATATAAGTATTGTCATGTGTATAGGAGATTTGTAGGTTGTTATAAATGGTTTTGCCTAATAGCTTATTGACCTAGTCTATTAGCCTATGGGTGTATTGTGTGTCTGCTTGACTAGTAAGCCTATATTAGACTTGTGTAGTCCTGTTAGACTTAGAATAGACTGGTTAGACTAGTATAGACTAGTTTGACTCAGGTTTGACTTGGTTGACCTAGTTTGACTTCTAGGGTTGACCAAAGTTGACCAAGAGTTGACTTTGGCCTAGATTGACCTAGAATCATGTAGAATGCATAGTAGGACTCCATTTTGATATTCTGGACTTGTTGTGACTTGTGCTGTTCTGATTAGGAGCCAGACACCACTCCTTGGACAGTACGTTTCATACCGGACACTCAGTTACAGGCGAGTACATTCTCTGATCATTTCATATCCTGTTTAGAATTAATTCCTGCAGTAGATTACTTTACTTGTACTGTTACGTTGGTCACACGGATTGGTACTATATGGATCCCTTCTCGAGATGTTATCCTTAGGGAGCATCCGGTACTACATGTTCTGTGCGTTTCACTTACATGACGTATCATATGCTTCATTGGTTCTTTGATCACTTACGACATATACTCTTATGATCGTAGAGTCTTCCTAGAATCCTTATCCCATTTATGGGACTACTATGTATCACCTTCGGGGTCTATCACCTTCGGGGTTCATCACCTTCGGGGTCTATCACCTTCGGGGTCTGTTACATAGCATCATATAACATAACCTGGCTGGATCCTTGTGTATTGATTGGGGGTACGGGGGAGTATAAATGGACATGTGAATAATACACCAGTAGTGTAGTATCAGAATCATTCCGTAGTGTAGCATCAGAATCATCCCAGGCCATTTACATGTTCATGATTGTACTCTGACTCACTAGTCACTGCTAGTTCTCTATGTATAGTAGATATTTACATTACAGTTCTCTTCCTGTTTACATACCGTATTTCTTTCAGTACTTGTATCTTACTTTACTGCATGTTTATATTTTCTAACCTGCTATGAATTGTTGAGATGTACTGTGCTCGCTCCTGTCCTGACTGGACCTGTTAAAATATTACAGAGGACGAGGAGGAGGCTTGCCTGGACACCTATTACGGGGCAGCCCTTGATGACACCTGTGAGCTGGACCCTCAGGAGGATCCAGCAGTAGCTGAGGACCTTCCCCCGACTGCCTAGACTAGATAGTTAGGCTTTTATCTATGTAGTTGGATCATGTTTTAGTTAGACTCTATTTGGAGATCAGTTTGTATATATTCTTTTATCTGAGACTTGTACTGCTGGGATTATCTTAGACTACTGTTTTATCTATTTCATTTCCTTGAGTTCTATTCATATCGTGCTATATCTTCCTTAGTTGTGATTGAGTTTCTATTACTATGTCACCCCCATTCGGGGAGTATAAACTGTTTAGATATATATACTGTTAGATGTTGTGACCTAGGACAGCGTTCTACCGCCGACACTGCGGCGTAGGCTGGACGTACCCACGTCTCGTGCCCTTACTCTAGGGTGCGGGTCGTGACACGTTTTTAGTGGTAGCCCATGCAGGTCTGCACTAGAAGTGTAGTGGTGCTCGAACTAGAGTATCACTGCAGCCTGCTATAGGATATAGGATATAAATTTTAAGGTTACTCAATCACTTTAGGAAAAATTCCTTTTATTGCCATCTAAATTCTTTTGTCTGCTGATCCCTTGAATTATAATTGTCCGCCCTTGTTATATCGCTCTTTTTCAGAAATTGATACTCTTGTTTGTCTATCTTCAGGATGGTAGAGACTCGTTCGCAGCGTGCCGTCCATGAGGATGCTATAGAGGGGACTGCTACCTCTCAGCCAGCACGGCGAGGCCAGGGGACTGCAGCTCTTGTCACCTCAGCTCGTGTTGAGACCTCGGCAGCCGCAGCAGGGGATATGCATCCACCGACTGGGAGGCAGGACCCGGTCTATCCAGAGGATCCTTTCCAGCCACCACCGCCTCCAGGACATGTGGACGCCGCTCAGATGTTCGCTTATTTTCAGCAGTTCATGGACCGACAGCAGGCTCGACAGGATAGAGGCATGGAGTTGGCTGTCACGACAGCCGCAGCTCGACCCGTGGTGCAGCAGCAGAGGACACCAGGGATCGAGCAGTTTCAGAAGATGAGCCCCAGAGACTTCATGGGGACAGAGGGGATCCTATATGCCGACGAGTGGATCGAGCATATGGAGGAGATCTTCCGCTTGGCCAGGATCCCGGCAGACCTTCAGATCGAGGCCGCAGCTAGCCGGATGCGAGATCTTGCTCGCACCTGGTATCAGTCGGACCCCAGGGTGGGGGTAACAGGGCAGACTTGGGAGCAGTTCCGGGGCTTCTTCAAGAAGAAGTTCTTCCCGGATTCAGCAGTCAGAGCCTTGGAGACGCAGTTTGAGAGCTTGGTCCAGGAGAGCCTCTCAGTTGAGGAGTATGCGGGAGAGTTTGGCCGTCTCGGCAGGTTTGTTGAGGGGTTGAGCGAGACGGCGAAGGCCCAGCGGTTCCGGAAGGGTCTGGTCAAGGAGGTCAAGTCCCTGACCAAGGGGAACAGAGATGCTACGTTTGAAGAGATCCTGACGGGAGCCCTGTTAGCTGAGGATGATCTTGAGCTTAGGCTCAAGAGAGGGAGAGACCCAGTTGGAGGCAGTAGCAGCGGGGGCCAGGCCAAGAGGCCCCACTTTCAGTTTCAGCAGCCGAGGCAGTTCTAGCCTCAGCCGATCCAGCAGAGGCCAGCTCAGCACCAGCAGCAGCCGAGGCAGCACCAGCAGGGCCAGAGGCAGGTTATCACTTGTGGGTACTGTAGGAGGAATGGCCATGCTGCCAGTGAGTGCAGGAAGAGGCTGGGCCTCTGCCTAGTCTGTGGCTCAGCAGATCACCAGATGAGGGAGTGCCGTATGGGACGAGCAGCTCCGGGAGGTGGAGTTAGAGCTCCAGTGGGCCAGCAGCGGGGACCAGCCCTGCCGACGCAGCAGCAGAGGTTTGTCCAGCACCAGCAGCAGGCCAGGGGAGGCCAGCAGGGGCGAGCTTTTGCCATGGCAGCTGGAGATGCAGAGGTGACTGGAGAGCTGATTGCAGGTTCGATTCTTCTCGACTCCAGTCCAGCATTTGCATTGTTTGATTCTGGCGCATCGCATAGCTTCATTTCAGTATCTTTTACGATTAGACGCGGTATCATAGCTGAATCGTTGCCTAGGACTTACAAGATTACGACCGGGGGTGGCATTATCCTCGTGCGTGATGTTTGTAAGGGTCGGAGAGTAGTATTGGGAGGCCGTGAGTTGGAGGTGAGCCTGCTCGTAATGCCATTGCCGAACTACGATATAGTACTAGGCATGGATTGGTTGAGCAGGCACCACGCCAGCATCGATTGCAGAGGGGGTAGAGTTCTGTTCAGAGCGTCGGGGGAGCCAGAGTTCGAGTATTCCAGACGTCAGGCGGAGCAGAGCAGCGGAGTCTTCTGTGGAGTCTCGGTCGAGGAGCAGACGATTCCACACCCCTTGATAGCAGAGTACATGGATGTTTTCCCGGAGGAGTTGCCGGGACTGCCACCAGACAGGGACATAGAGTTCTCGATAGACTTGGTTCCAGGAGCGGAGCCCATTTCTCAGCATATCTATCGGGTGAACAACAGCGAGCTGGTGGAGCTGAAGAAGCAAGTGGATGAGCTACAGGACAAGGGCTTCATCCGCTCGAGTTCGTCGCCATGGGGCGCACCAGTGTTGTTCGTGCCGAAGAAGGATGGGTCAGTACGCATGTGTATTGACTATAGGGCACTCAACAACCTCACGATCAAGAACAGATACCTACTGCCGCGGATCGACGATCTATTTGACCAGTTGAGCGGAGCTCGGGTATTCTCCAAGATTGATCTGAGGTCGGGATATCACCAGGTGAAGGTGAAGGGGGAGGATATCCCTAAGACCGTTTTCAGGACGCGGTATGGACAGTTCGAGTTTTTGGTTATGCCATTTGGACTAACCAATGCACCCACAGTATTCATGAACCTGATGAACAAGGTGTTCCATCAGTATCTGGATTAGTTTGTAGTAGTGTTTATTGATGATATCTTGATCTATTCCAAGACTGAGGAGGAGCACGAGGAGCATCTGCGGATAGTGCTGGAGATTCTTAGGAAGGAGCAGCTTTACGGGAAGCTCTCCAAGTGTGAGTTCTTCTTGGACCGGGTGGATTTCTTGGGGCACGTGGTGACTGGAGATGGTATCTCAGTTGACCCCAAGAAGATTATAGCAGTCGAGGCATGGGCAGCGCCGACATCAGTTGCAGAGATCAGAAGCTTCCTGGGGCTGGCAGGATATTACCGGAGATTTGTGCAGGATTTCTCCCGGGTTGCAGAACCGTTGACACGGTTGACCCGGAAGGATACTGAGTACGTATGGTCAGAGGAGTGTCAGGCAGCTTTTGATGAGTTGAAGAAGCGGTTGACGACAGCTCCGATTCTGACGTTGCCTTCAGGATCAGGTGGATTCACTATTTATAGTGATGCTTCAGGGAAGGGGCTGGGTTGTGTGTTGCAGCAGCACGGGAAGGTAATTGCCTATGCTTCCAGGCAGTTACGTCCCCATGAGAAGAATTACCCTACCCACGACCTGGAGCTGGCAGCAGTGATTTTTGTTTTGAAGCTGTAGAAGCATTATCTGTATGGTGAGCGGGTGGAGATCTTCACAGATCACAAGAGCCTAAAGTACGTGTTCACTCAGAAGGAGTTGAACATAAGACAGCGTAGATGGTTGGAGTTGATGAAGGACTTCGACATTGCACTGCAGTATCATCCCGGGAAGGCCAACGTGGTTGCCGATGCCTTGAGTAGGTATCCGACAGCCATGTGTTTGACCATGGATCGGCATTTGCTTGCCGACTTGGAGAGCCTTGGGATTGAGGTGATCATGCCTGGGGTGCAGATGCAGCTATGGGGGTTACAGATTCAGTCAGACTTGGTGGACAGGATCAAGGCGGCCCAGTTTCAGGATGTGGCCTTTCAGAGTATCAGAGAGCAGATCAGTATAGGAGTGGGGGATCCTGAGTTCTCACTTGCAGAGGATGGTGCCTTGAGGCACGGTGCCAGATTATGTGTGCCTAGCGGGGAGCTCAGAGAGCAGATTATGCAGGAGGCCCACAGATCTCAGTACTCTATTCACCCGGGTGCCAACAAGATGTACCGAGATTTGCGGGAGCATGTATGGTGGTCAGGAATGAAGCGGGAGGTGTCCCACTTCATGGCTAGGTGTTTGATCTGTCAGCAGGTCAAGGCGGAGAGACAGAGGCCCGGTGGATTGTTGCAGCCGCTGCCCATTCCCGAGTAGAAATGGGAGCATATTACTATGGACTTTGTATCAGGATTGCCGCGTACCCCAGGAGGGAAAGACGCGATTTGGGTCATCGTGGACAGGTTGACCAAATCGGCCCACTTCTTGCCATTCAAGGTGGGCACGTCTACAGAGAGACTGGCAGAGTTATATATGCGGCAGATAGTCAGGATCCACGGAGTTCCGGTCAGCATCGTCTCAGATCGGGATAGCCGTTTTACTTCCTATTTCTGGAGGAGTTTGCAGACCAGCTTGGGCACTCAGCTCAAGTTCAGTACTGCGTACCACCCCCAGACGGACGGACAGTCGGAGCGGACTATTCAGACTCTTGAGGATATGTTGCGGACGTGCGTCCTGGACTTTGGAGGTTCTTGGGAGGATCATCTTCATTTGGTGGAGTTTGCCTATAACAATAGTTTCCAGGCCAGCATCGAGATGTCACCTTTCGAGGCTCTGTAAGGGCGTAGGTGCCGTACACCCTTATCCTGGGATGATGTTGGTGAGCGAGCTTTGCTGGGGCCAGAGATGATTGTGGATGCGGCCGAGAAGGTGAAGCTTATCAGGGACAGACTTCGCATGGCGCAGGACAGACATCGACACTGGGCCGATAGCCACCGGAGGCCCTTAGAGTTTGAGGTACAGATTAGAGTAGGATTAGATTTAGGTTGTTGTTTTGAATTTTTTTTGATCATGTTGTTATTTATTATTTGAGACCTTGCTTGTGTTTAGGTCGGAGACCAGGTTTTCTTGAGGATATCTCCGACTCGTGGTACGATACGTTTTGGTGGAGGCGGGAAGCTTAGCCCGCGCTTCATCGGCCCTTTCGTTATCAGCGGGAGAGTCGGTGACATGGCTTACAGGCTAGACTTGCCGCCTGCACTTGTGGGGGTCCACAACGTATTTCATGTATCACAGTTGAGACGGTACGTGGCTGACCCTAGCCATGTGCTTGATCATTCGGAGATAGAGGTTGGGCCTTCTCTCAGCTATCCAGAGCAGTCCGTGGAGATTCTGGATCGAGGGGAGAAGGTTCTGAGGAACCAGGTGATACCCTTGGTACGCGTCGCATGGAGGCATCATTCTCCAAGAGAGTCTACCTGGGAGCGGGAGGATGAGATGCGCGAGCGGTACACCTATCTTTTTGGACCGTGAGGTATACTTTTCTATCCTTCTCATCAGTTGCATTTCGCCTTTAATTTCGAGGACGAAATTATTTTAAGGAGGGTAGATTTGTCACTACCACTTTTCTAGCTTGGGGGTATTTTGGCCATTTTTTTTTTATTTTGGGAATTAAGTTGAATTATTATGTAATATTAGGATTTATTATAATTAATATGATTTTTGGTGATTTTTGGTGATTTTTGGTGATTTTTAGGAGAATTGTTTTTGGGCCTATGGTGGACTTTGACTTGTGTTGACTAGAAGACTAACCTAGTTACTAATCTAGGTTATGGCCACTTAGCTAGGTTAAGTAACCTTGGTTTGACCTAATGTAATGAGGTTTAAGTCATTGGAACTAGGTAGGGGTGATTTGGAGTTGTGTAGGCTAATATGGCTTATGACTTGATAAGTCATGATTAATGACTTAGGCTTAATAGCCCATAGGCCCACACCATGAACCAACCCTAACCCTAATCAGCCCATGGCAGCCACTAATGACCCATCACATCCTATTTAATGCCTCCCAAAGTTAGGGCTAGCCTCTTCCTTAGGAAATTATTGCAAGAGAAGAAAGAGGTGAGCTCCCATCTTTAGAAATTCTTAATAAATCCATTTCTCATCCTTTTTAATCCAAACAAGTTGCAATAGTTTCTAATTATTGTTTTCTTGCTGGTGGAATGATTTGTTCTCAGTTTTCCAACAATTTAGAGGGGTTTCACCATCAAGAGGAGCATCTCTCTTTAGAGTTTTCAAGGGGTTTTGATACTTGAGGTAACTTCTTGTTCTCACCATAGAATCCTGAAATTATTGCATCAATAGGGAGCCCTAGACCTACCCAAACTATAGGAATAGGAATCCCTAAATTTTTTGGGTCGTTTCGTGTCCTAACAGGACACGTATCAGTGCCCTACACTAGGTGTTTGTGTTTATTCCTCACTGGAACTTGTTGTGCTATTTTCATAATATTTTTGAATGGAAAGTTGCTATTCTATGTCGCTTACACATTTCTTGTGCACTGGGGTGAATTCGTGCTTGTGTCGTGTCGCTACGACACTCGTGCACGCGCATTTGGACTCGCGCGCGCGCGGCTACAGGAGTCCCCTGCATCTCGGGGTCCTTTGTGGACACGACACGATTCGTCTTGACACCATTTTTTGGATGAATGTTGGGGCATGTACTGACACCATGCTCCCCAATTTTTACTGGATTTCATGCATTGGTTTGGGAGAAATTCGTCGTACACTGGGTTTGCACAGTGCTGTGCACTGTCTTTTTTTTGCCACTGACACGTGAGTGTAACTCAGACACGGGGACACGTCGACACGATTCAGGGTAACACGTGGTTAGCTTGACACCTGGCGAACCTAGGTTGGTGACCACGTGCCTTGAATTGGTCTGTGCTGTGTGCACAACACGCGTGCACACGTGCATGACACAGTGCACTAAATCAGTGCCTGTGTGCCCATTTCGTGTCCTGTTTTGTTGGGACACGTTTGTGTCCTTTTGTTTGGACACAAACACCACACCTAGCATGTATGCATCCTATATTTGTATTACCAACCCTTCATTTTTAATCTTAACAATTTTTCATTGTTTAAATCCCCATTTTCAGTTTTGTGATACTTAGAGTTAAATTCCTGTTCCAGTTTCAGAAGAATGAATTTTGACATCATTTTTAACCTAATAATCACTGTTATTTACATGATATAAAACCCCTAACATGAACCCCTACATGATTCCTATGTGTATGTCGAATTGGGACTGTTTTGGATGAGGTTTGGACTTGAAATCTGGATTTTACTGAGGAGACTAAAAACTGAGTTTAATTGATCTGTTGAGAGCATGTTTGAGTCTCATTTGAATTGTATAAGTTTTCTTCCAATGTGGTATTAACCTGTACATTTGTGGGACTGTTGTAAATCTGAGTTTGAGTATGTTGAGGCTGTGTATTGATTGAGTTGTGGACTAAAATCATTTCTTCCCTTTTCCTGTTAATTGCTACTGCTGTTTATTTCCCTGCACTTACATGGTTCACACACACACACATAACTGGGAAACAAGTTCCTCACTGTTTGCCTGGTTTACACACACACCCCTCTTCCTATGTTCACTGTCATATTATTCCTGCACTTGGATACACAGCTTACTGTTTTCCTGCACATTCCTAAATGTCACTTTTGGCCTAGCACTCACACACTCACTCTCAAGTTTTCACACACACACATACACATTGTTCTCTAGTTTCCTACATGCATATATAGGTATGCCTAGGTATGTATCATGTATATATGCACATATGTCTAAAGTATAATGTATATATGTATATATATTTGTCTTAAATGTAAATGTGGATAGATAATGTATGTGTGGTTTTCACATAGGAGTCTATAATACTTTGACTTGTGTATATGATATTAAGGGTAGCCTATATGCTATTTTTGTATTTCTATGTAGATTACATTAATATAGTAATATGTGTTTGGTAATTTAGATATAAGTATTGTCATGTGTATAGGAGATTTGTAGGTTGTTATAAATGGTTTTGCCTAATAGCTTATTGACCTAGTCTATTAGCCTATGGGTGTATTGTGTGTCTGCTTGACTAGTAAGCCTATATTAGACTTGTGTAGTCCTGTTAGACTTAGAATAGACTGGTTAGACTAGTATAGACTAGTTTGACTCAGGTTTGACTTGGTTGACCTAGTTTGACTTCTAGGGTTGACCAAAGTTGACCAAGAGTTGACTTTGGCCTAGATTGACCTAGAATCATGTAGAATGCATAGTAGGACTCCATTTTGATATTCTGGACTTGTTGTGACTTGTGCTGTTCTGATTAGGAGCCAGACACCACTCCTTGGACAGTACGTTTCATACCGGACACTCAGTTACAGGCGAGTACATTCTCTGATCATTTCATATCCTGTTTAGAATTAATTCCTGCAGTAGATTACTTTACTTGTACTGTCACGTTGGTCACACGGATTGGTACTATATGGATCCCTTCTCGAGATATTATCCTTAGGGAGCATCCGGTACTACATGTTCTGTGCGTTTCACTTACATGACGTATCATATGCTTCATTGGTTCTTTGATCACTTACGACATATACTCTTATGATCGTAGAGTCTTCCTAGAATCCTTATCCCATTTATGGGACTACTATGTATCACCTTCGGGGTCTATCACCTTCGGGGTTCATCACCTTCGGGGTCTATCACCTTCGGGGTCTGTTACATAGCATCATATAACATAACCTGGCTGGATCCTTGTGTATTGATTGGGGGTACGGGGGAGTATAAATGGACATGTGAATAATACACCAGTAGTGTAGTATCAGAATCATTCCCTAGTGTAGCATCAGAATCATCCCAGGCCATTTACATGTTCATGATTGTACTCTGACTCACTAGTCACTGCTAGTTCTCTATGTATAGTAGATATTTACATTACAGTTCTCTTCCTGTTTACATACCGTATTTCTTTCAGTACTTGTATCTTACTTTACTGCATGTTTATATTTTCTAACCTGCTATGAATTGTTGAGATGTACTGTGCTCGCTCCTGTCCTGACTGGACCTATTGAAATATTACAGAGGACGAGGAGGAGGCTTGCCTGGACACCTATTACGGGGCAGCCCTTGATGACACCTGTGAGCTGGACCCTCAGGAGGATCCAGCAGTAGCTGAGGACCTTCCCCCGACTGCCTAGACTAGATAGTTAGGCTTTTATCTATGTAGTTGGATCATGTTTTAGTTAGACTCTATTTGGAGATCAGTTTGTATATATTCTTTTATCTGAGACTTGTACTGCTGGGATTATCTTAGACTACTGTTTTATCTATTTCATTTCCTTGAGTTCTATTCATATCGTGCTATATCTTCCTTAGTTGTGATTGAGTTTCTATTACTATGTCACCCCCATTCGGGGAGTATAAACTGTTTAGATATATATACTGTTAGATGTTGTGACCTAGGACAGCGTTCTACCGCCGACACTGCGGCGTAGGCTGGACGTACCCACGTCTCGTGCCCTTACTCTAGGGTGCGGGTCGTGACAGAAGTCGCAGTTTATGCCAGCCTGATCATTGTAGCACACCAGGCGTCCTACCAGGCAAGACACCTTGCCTTCACTGTTTAATTTCTTGCTCAATATCATGCATGCTTTTACTTATTCTAGAAAATATAAATTGTACTTGCAAATTATTATATTTTAGTTGCATATGGCTTAGAGTTAAGGGACCACCTTTGCTTGTGTCGCATTCATTGGCCCGACACTTGTGTATCACGAGACATGAGTCTCATATAGATCTCGGACGTACGTATCGACTGGCCATCGGTGCACACATGCCGTGCGATAGGCAATAACTGCTAAATAGTTATGGTTGTCTAGAAGACTTAGCGACTTAGCAGTTATTAGGAATGTCGTGATGTGGATTCAGCACGAGTAGTGCATGGGGAGGGTGGAGACAGTTATTAGGCGCATGGGCTTTCACACCTTTACTTTTCTCTAGATGCCATTTGTGACTCAGTCGAGAGACTAGTGGCCGTACATTTATTTACTTTTCTCTAGATGCCACTAGTGCCTCGGTTGAAACACAAATGTGCCGTGCATTTACTTTCCTCTAGCTGCCGTTAGTGACTCACCCAAGAAGCTAGTGGCCGTGCATTTATTTTTCTCTAGACGCCCCTTAGTTCTCGTTCGAGTGCTAATGGGCCGTGCATTTACTTTTCTCTAGACGCCACTAGTGCCTTGGTTGAAACGCTAACGTGCCGTGTTTCTAGCTTCGGGAGCCCTTGTGTGGAACGTTGTCTTCAAATTGCATTAACACATAGAATGGCTAAGGACCTTTAAATTGTGTAGTCACATTTACTTTTATGTTGAGCTTTATTATTCAGTTAATGGCATGATATTATGTGTCTTGTTACGTCCCTCTGAGGACCTGGTTGTCTTGCCAGGTGTGTGCTATTATCTTTCGCAGGTGTTTTAGCTCTAGCCGTGGTCATCGCTATTTCTTCGAGGATGATTGCGCTTGGATCGTCTTTGCTTCGCTCGCCAAATTCATATCTTTTCTTATGTATTTTTTCTTTACTTGTTGGTAGTGGATTTTTCTCCGCCCAATATATTGTATCAAGATAATTCATTATCTTTATATGATATCATTTATTCATATATTTTTGTGTGGATGAGATTAGTTATGGTTCTACTGTATTTTACAGCTTATGTATTCATACGAAGCCCATGTATTTCGTATGAATACAGCTGGCATGTTTACGTTCCTAGTCCTACGTATTTTGGGACTGGGACGTTACATGTTTTTGTGGTGGCCCATGCAGGTCAAGATAAATTGTTTGGTTACTTTACCGTACCAAACAAGCCTGCGAATAGGATTAGAAGTCTAGGCTCTCATCCACATACTTGACCACTTTCATAGATTTTATCTACCGTTTGACTCATCAATTGCATCTTGCTTGCTTCCTCCCATCCCTATTCTTATCTTCCCTTCGTGCTTGCTAGAGATTGACCCTACTAGTTAGATGTCCCAAACACCCTTAGCTTAATTCTTTTAAGTTGGGTAGAACACCCCACGGGCCGACACGCCCTTGACTATTAAGACCATAGAGACTAGAGGAATCTAACCCATTTGGTCAACCAAGCCTTGGTCAATAAACCATAGAATGATTGTATAGGAATAAATGACTTAGATCCTTATGACTCTTAGACTATTCATGATTGATTTTATTCATCTACCATCGTGCCTATATTTTACTATCTAAACTAATGATGCTAATATAGCCTAGTTTTTGCAAGTTTATCTTTTATCGAGCTTGTTCAAGACATATGTTATTGGAAGAGCTTCCACTAACATGTTGTCTAATCAGAACCGGTACATAATGGTCTGATCAACCAAGTGCACTTTGGTTCGCTTTTGCCTATTATTCTACG
Source organism: Iris pallida (assembly GCA_029216955.1). Taxonomy (NCBI): domain Eukaryota; kingdom Viridiplantae; phylum Streptophyta; class Magnoliopsida; order Asparagales; family Iridaceae; genus Iris; species Iris pallida. The sequence goes on from JANAVB010036220.1 coordinate 3,530,457, forward strand.
TGGATGGGAACATAGTTAAACTTGTCCTCTAGAGTCCCATCCGCGACTGCCTTGACAATTCCTTTAAAATTATTCGATCGTCTTTGAATCACGTATTCGTATTCGATAACGCCTCCTTCGAACTCTATATTGCTTTCGCCTTCACCTATTTTAGAAAAACGAAAGCGTTGTACTAGAAATTCCTTTAGCCTTCCTATCGGCTATGACCATTCTCACTCGATGTTGCTATATCTTCATCCTAAACTACTCGACCCTATCAAGACCCTCAAATCGCTTAATTAAAGCGAATCTATTTCGTTCTCTTAATCGTGACCCTCATTCATTACCCGTGACCATACCGTATCATTTTTCTACGATCTAGATCGCGATTTCTTTCGACATAATTTTGTGAAAACATTATCATCTTTGGATCCCCGTTGATGCCCACTTGTGTCCTCTCACCCCCCTACTAATTCTTAATTTCGAGGACGAAATTCTTTTAAGTTGGGTAGGATGTAAAACCCCTAAAATTCTACTATATTTTTTATTTATTAAATTTGGTACCGATTTAAAATTTTGTATTGTACGTCGCGTAGTCGTATTGTACGTCGTACACGAAATTTTATTTTTCGTAATTGCTCAACGAGTGCGAATATGTGCGAGCGTACATATTTTTTTTATAAAAATGTTTCCTATTTTTCGAAGTGATATATATAAAAATTATTTTTGCCACTTTATCAAATTCCTAAGTTTGTTATTTTAAGCCTTCTATTTCTAACATCTATTAATAATTTATTATATTTCATTGTATACTAGAAAAGCATAATTTTGTATAAAATAATTATGCATACATATCTCATAATAAATTATTAGTTTATTTTAAATTAATAGTGTAATTTTCGAAATTATTTTTATATGGTATTTTTAGAAAACATATTTTGAAATTATTGTGACGATTTAAACTTTGATTTAAAATTTTGATTTTATTTAAATAGTTAAGTATTTGAAATTTGTTTTAAATTTAGATTTGACTTAATTAGATTTAAAATTGGATTTGGATTTGGATTTGGATTTGGATTTAAATGGATTTAAATTAAATTACGCATTATCTATTCTTGGGTTTTAAATTATTCCTAATCCATATCAAATTGGGAATTCCCACATCCTATAAATAGGCAGGTACTCCTCCAACTTTTTATTAAATGTCTCCACAAATAAATTCCACCACAAAAGTGCAGTGCCTCGTGTCCGTGTCCATGCCCATCCTTTTTGTTTTCCTTCTACTATTTCTTTTATACATATACATTAATTTCTCCAAGTCCGACAACCCCGGACTCGACGTCTTCTCGTGTCTCGCAGGACACGTACCCGACACAACACCTTAACCACCGCCAACACCCTAATCCTAACCCTAACCATCTGCCCACGTCTTCCCACCACCGTCACCGCAGCCACCTTCACCCTCTGCCAATCCCATCATCACCCCAGCCTACCTACACCCCCGCGTCCGGCCACCAGCAACCAAAACCCCACACGACCACCACCGCCACAGCCTACACCTCCACCACCAGCCACCACCCTCACCATCGACCGACGCCACCACCCGGACCACGGCCCCGACCTGTGTCCGACCATCCCAACAGCCTGGCCACCCCGCACAGCACTCAAACCCCTCGCCGCCCTAACACACGACGGCCACCATCACCAGCAGAAATACCAACACCGCCGCAGAAAAATAAATAAAAAGGAGGGGCTTACCTTCCGCCGGCCACCGATCCCACTGCCACCTCCGCGCCTTGTACCGTCCTCTATCTCCAGCCCCAAGCCAGACCAGGTCCACCGCTGGAACTCCCTAGAGCCGCAGCTGTCGGGTCTCTTCGAGGGCAGCGCCGAGTAATCGTCCGATACGGCGACTCCTCCGCCGCTCGGCCGGTGCTCTCACGAGCTCCGCCTGCCCATGCCAGAGTGCGCGCCCTCCGGGATGACCGCCTGTCTTTTCCGATGACTCTCCGCCTCGCCTCCGTGCACCGAGCGCCGGCGAGCGGCTAGCTCGACCGCTCCACCGACTTCCCCCAAAATCCCTATCTCTGCCCAGCCACGAACGGCCACCGCACCGTCCGATCGAACCCTTCCTCCGACGCAAACCCTACGCCGCCGAGCAAGGAGCTCCGGCAAACCCCCATCCTCTCCACCTCTCGCCACCTAACCTTCCTCCTCCGCCGACTCGATTACCGGCGCCACCACGAACACCGACCTCCGCCTCCTTCCACTGGCCGCTCGCCTCCCGACCACCAGCCCACGCTGACCCCCGCCGACCGATCCCACTCGCCGGACCGCCCACTGAGAACCCCCGCGCCGTCGCGCCAGCGCGAGCCCCATCGCCTCCAGCGCGCCGCTCCCAAACCGCCTCTCACTCCGCTCCTCTCCCTCTCAGCCTCGCCCGACCGCTCTCTCTCTCAACTCTCGTTCTCCTCTCCTTCACACTCCTCTCTCTCATTCTTTTTTTTTATTTTTTTTAAAGAGTTGTGAGTGCTGGACTGTTCGAAGAGAACAGCAGTACCAATGTACTGTTGCTTAATTGTTTTTATTAATTTTTATTATTATTATTATTATTTTCATTATTATTTCTATTAATGTAATAGTATTATTATTATGTTTGTTAATACAGTATTATTATTATAAATTATTATTATTATTATCTTTATTATTATTATTATTATTATTATTATTATTATTATTATTATTATTAGATTATTATCATCATTATTATTATTATTTTATGGTGTTTTTTTTTATACATGACTCTTGATCTAAAAAAATATATATATATATATTATGGTTATTTTGTTATGGCTTTTTGCCTAAATATTATATTGCTAAAATTTATGTATAATTATTATCTTGCATTTGTTTTCAAGGACAGATTTAGAAAACCCTAAATATATTATGGATTATTTCTTTCTGTTTAAGGCTTTGACCAAAATAATTACTTTTGACTAGCCCTAAAATATTTTTTTTGATTTTATTATTTATTTTAAATTTTAACTAATAAGATGTAGTTCAAATTGTCAAGTATGATATAAAATATTTTAAGGGGTAATTATAGTTTTTCTTCTTAAAACAATTTTACTACTTATAAATATCTCGTAAAATATAGTTTTCAATGATTTTAAATAGTTCTCAAAAATCGTATATATTATTTATCTCATCTCTTTCGATTTTTCCTCCAGCTCGTGACTAAGCCCTTCATTCCTAATCTCTTGACAAATTCTAAACTATCTTATGTCAACCCTAAACTAATCTGACCATTCTGGACCCAATGGAACTGTCCGTGTCACCACCCGAGGTCACTTTGCATAGTGGTTGCACCGAAGTCGCAGTTTATGCCAGCCTGATCATTGTAGCACACCAGGCGTCCTACCAGGAAAGACACCTTGCCTTCACTGTTTAATTTCTTGCTCAATATCATGCATGCTTTTACTTATTCTAGAAAATATAAATTGTACTTGCAAATTATTATATTTTAGTTGCATATGGCTTAGAGTTAAGGGACCACCTTTGTTTGTGTCGCATTCATTGGCCCGACACTTGTGTATCACGAGACATGAGTCTCATATAGATCTCGGACGTACGTATCGATTGGCCATCGGTGCGCACATGTCGTGCGATAGGCAATAACTGCTAAATAGTTATGGTTGTCTAGAAGACTTAGCGACTTAGCAGTTATTAGGAATGTCGTGATGTGGATTCAGCACGAGTAGTGCATGGGGAGGGTGGAGACAGTTATTAGGCGCATGGGCTTTCACACCTTTACTTTTCTCTAGATGCTATTTGTGACTCAGTCGAGAGACTAGTGGCCGTGCATTTATTTACTTTTCTCTAGATGCCACTAGTGTCTCGGTTGAAACACAAATGTGTCGTGCATTTACTTTCCTCTAGCTGCCGTTAGTGACTCACCCAAGAAGCTAGTGGCCGTGCATTTATTTTTCTCTAGACGCCCCTTAGTTCTCGTTCGAGTGCTAATGGGCCGTGCATTTACTTTTCTCTAGACGCCACTAGTGCCTTGGTTGAAACGCTAACGTGCCGTATTTCTAGCTTCGGGAGCCCTTGTGTGGAACGTTGTCTTCAAATTGCATTAACACATAGAATGGCTAAGGACCTTTAAATTGTGTAGTCACATTTACTTTTATGTTGAGCTTTATTATTCAGTTAATGGCATGATATTATGTGTCTTGTTACGTCCCTCTGAGGACCTGGTTGTCTTGCCAGGTGTGTGCTATTATCTTTCGCAGGTGTTTTAGCTCTAGCCATTGTCATTGCTATTTCTTCGAGGATGATTGCGTTTGGATCGTCTTCGCTTCGCTCGCCAAATTCATATCTTTTCTTATGTATTTTTTTCTTTACTTGTTGGTAGTGGATTTTTCTCCGCCCAACATATTGTATCAAGACAATTCATTATCTTTATATGATATCATTTATTCATATATTTTTGTGTGGATGAGATTAGTTATGGTTCTACTGCATTTTATAGCTTATGTATTCATACGAAGCCCATGTATTTCGTATGAATACAGCTGGCATGTTTACGTTTCTAGTCCTACGTATTTTGGGACTGGGACGTTACATATGTGTTGTTGTTATGTATGAATGAATTATTACATGTTTAATCTCATATTTTTGTATTGGAGATGTGTTCTATAGTGTCTCATATATATATATATTAGTGTAGAGAGTGAGTTCTTGATATATTATGTTATATACTTGTGTTCTTTTGTCTCAAACTATCCAAATCCGTCATGATTTTTATCCAAGTTTTTAATTTCAGTCCTAACTTAGAAATGTCATAACTTCTAGCTCAAAGCTCGGTTTAATCTCTCGTTTTTTTAAAAGAAGCGTATTGAAGTTAGCTTTCCAAAAATATATATTAATAGGCCTAATTCTTTCTGTAACTTTCTGGAGAATTATTTGAGTGTCAGCTGTACGAAAGACAAACGCGTTCTAAGTGTTTTCGCGATTCCGGAAGTTTCCAGAAACGAAAACGCGATCCGTTTGAAGTTTCGGAAAGCTAACACATAGATCGATAATATAATTTAATCCTAGAATTTAATTCATGCTGAGATGGTACAGTATTGATTATTAATAGGAGTTACTATTCGGTATGTACATTTTGTGCACCCTTGTGTGTAATATAATGTTCTATTTGATTTTAACCCATGTTAATGTATATACATTATGTAATTAAATAGAGAATGTAAGCATGAGTAAATGGTTAAATAAATGATGTATGAGGTATAAGTATCCTATCTAATGTAAGCATGTATAAGTATGGCTTGTAATGAATATGTAGGTTCCATAGTATGTAATGTATGGTGCATATAGTAGTGCAAGAGAATAAATGAATGATGAATGAATGCAAGTATGAATGTAATGTAATAATAGATGTAATGTATGCAATATACAAGTTAATGAGATGTAATATTCTATGTTAACACAAATCCTATATTACCTCATGTACCCCCTTACACTATGTTGACACTATCACACTTGACACATTGTTCACTTACACTTTGACACTCTTTGATATGTATACACTATGTATGTTCATTTAACCCTCACTTGCCCCTTTGCCATGTTCACATACACACACATAGCCTCTTAAATAAGTATTTATGAATATAGTTAACTTAGCTATGTATGTATATTATATATATGTTAGCATATTGTGTTGTAATATATAAGTTTATATAACCATTTGAAATGCCATGATTATAGACCTAATGTTGAATACCAATATATGCATATGTATATATGTGCAGACATATATAGCTTAAAGTAATAGATTACCTAGTGTATATCCAATGTGAATTCTTGCCTATTTGAGTATTGAATAATTGCATGCTATATAGAGTTGGGTGTATGTTGGCTTGTATAGCCTTGTATTGATGTGTGCTTGCTAGGATAGTCTTGGTTAGGCCTAGTAAGACTTGCTGGGTTAGGACATGACCTAGTTTGACCTAGTTTGACCTAGTTTGACTAGTGCAGTTGACCAGAGTTGACCAAGGGTTGACTTTGGCCTAGTTTGACCTAGATTCATGTAGAATGCATTGTAGTGCTTTATATTACCCTTCTGGACGTGTTGTGACTTGTGCTGTTCTAATTAGGAGCCAGACACCTCTCCTCGGACAGTATCTTTACCTTGGACATTCAGATATCAGGCGAGTACATTCTCTGATCTTTTCATACTTACCTGGATTATTTTCTTGCTCTAGATTACTCTACTTGATGCTGACACGTATCTTCACGGATTAGTACTATATGGATCCTTTCCTGAGATGTTATCCCTCTACGGGTGCATCGGGTATTTCATGTTCATGTACTTTATCATGTGCATCAGGTACTCCTTGTACTCGTACTAGTTCATGTTTTTACATGTTCTCATGTGCTTCATGTGCTTTATGTGCTTTCATATGCTTATCATGTGCCTCATGTACTACTTATTACATGAGTTCACGTATCTTAGCTGTATTCATGTGCTTATGACATAACTTGAACGGATCCTTGTGTATTGATTGGGGCGGGGTGAGTAGAATTGGTTATGTGATCACTATCCCCAGTAGCTGTATTCATGTGCCTCCTTATTTGTATTCATGTGCCCCCAAGCCGTTTACATAACCATTGTGCTCTAAATCACGTAGCCACTTACAGTCTCTACTATCATGTATTTACTTTCAGTTACAAAATATCTCCTGTTTACTCGTACTTCCATTCAGTACTTCCTGTATTTTACTCTATTGCATGATTTATACTCCTAACCTGCTATGAACTGTTTGAGAGATATGTGCTCGCTCCTGTCCTGACTGGACCTGTTGATAAATTTTACAGATAGCCTGGAGGTTGCCTGCTAGCCTAGAAGAGACAGTAGAGGTTGCATAGATAGCTAGGGTTTTTGCTTATAGTTTATTTTCAGTTATCTTGAGTTGTATTTATGGATTACTGTATTTTGGTTTTGAGATGTATTCTGAGTTTGTATCTTAGACTTAGACTTCTATCTGTTGTATCTCTTTTCGATTTCATGTTTTATCTATTTTCCTTATCATGCTCTACCTTAGATGTGATTGAGTCTGTACCTGCTATATCACCCCAATTCGGGGAGTATAAACTGTTTAGCCTTATATTGTTAGATGCATGAGACCTAGGACAGCGTTCTACCGCCGATACTGCGGCGTAGGCTGGACGTACCCACTTCTCGTACCCTAACTTTAGGGTGCGGGTCGTGACAGAGTTTACTCTGGATTTGGTAACAACATATTTGTGGAATCTAAATCTATTTAAATATTTAATTTGATTAAATTTAGATGTCCATAATTGATGTTGTGCTATTTTAGATATAATATGAATCTTATTTTAGGAAATCGTATTATGATCTAAAATAGGATATTGATGGAATATTTTAGGCATAAAATGATTCTTATTTCATTCATATTTAGGAAATCATATTATGACTAGAATATAATTTTCTCATTCTATATATATTGGGTGAGGGTGGAGACACAAAAGTGGAGATTCGGAATGCTCGTCCACAAGAAAATCTAAGAAAAAGTCTGTACTTTACTCTTAGGACTTCGTCATCCAAGACAGAAGGAAGAAAAAGATCTAATCGAGGAGTCATCAACTTCGGTTAAGGAGATTGCTATGGGTTGGTGAGTGATCTCAATTGTAATCTTCTATTTTTTTTCTTGAGAGTGGTGAGGGGGTTGAACCTATTAGGACAAAGGGTTCAACATGAGTTCTGTCAATCTTGTAATTTCATCTGAGTTACAGTTAGAATTTGTCCAGGTGACGTACGTCACCGTCATATACTTGTCTTCATCTTGTACTTGATGTTCGTTAAACGGGGTTTGGTTTTGATTAGGTAGATTGGCAAACACTTTCGCATACGCCCAACATTCCATAAACCATTTCAATCCTCAGTTCTCACAGAAGCTACTCAATGGCTTTAAACCTAGTTCCCGTCACCAAGATTCTGCTTTTTGTTACAATTGTCTCAGTGAGTTACTCATTGTACGATGCATCTCGTCGTCTCTTCGAGTCTCCGATGTTGATGTCGACCTTTCCACCTTTGCCTGAAGTGTCATTGCATTCATTGCAAGAAGTGCCAAGTCAGTCACGCCCCAATTCAAAAAATCGCTCGCTTTGCTTCGATTCACGCCGAATCGATCATCCTCGCTAAGGCGTAATGTCGTACAAATCTGGAGTTGCACTTGTACAAGGCAAGAACATGCATATTTATGTCATTTCGAAACATTTAAAAGTATGCCACAATTGCGGAAACTTAAGCGGAATAGAAAAAATAATATTTATTTTATTGATGATTGTAGCCAGAATACAACTTTTTTCAGTACTATTTGGAATGTCCTTTCGGCTACATTAATTCATGAAAAAGTACAATTTATAGGCTGCCATGAAATAACTTTTCGTTCCATACATCATGCCTCTTTAGTACTTTGAAATATAAGCAGCAATCTTTTAAATCTCTGCAATACTTTGTCCGTCTCTTAGAAAAAACAGCATGAAAGGAAACAGCAGTTCAGAAAGCTTTAATTGCGAGGTGCGTCCGAGCTTTCTCCAGTACCTGTGAAGGAGGGGTTGTAATGCCCCGCTCCGTGCGAGGCATTTGGTTGGCTTGTTGGATGGGATCAGAATGTTCACTACCAAAATACGCTCATTTAGCGACGGATTATTAGCGACGGAATTATTTCGTCGGTATTAGCGACGGTTTCGTGGCCGCTCAGCGACTGATTACCGACTACAAGCCTTTGACATTTTTATTTTAATTTTAGGGGGAGGAAAGGTCGCACATCCGTCGCTAGAGTGTCGGTGTTGTAGCGACGGAGTTTCCGTCGTCGCTACACAGTCGATTATTTGGCGAAAATTGTGTAGAAAATTGGCGGGACATATTTTCGACGACTTAGCGACGGATATTCAGTCGGCACTTACCAAAATAGGCGACAGCTGGGCGACGGTCTTTTACCAGTCGCTAGTCCGTCGCTATATAAACGTACCAGACTTTAAATGAAACGGCGTGGAGAACTTTTCGCATTCCCTCCAAATTCACTCTCTCTCCTCTATCTATCTCTCTCTCTTTCTCTCTCTCGCCGGTGTCGGCTTCGGTGATCGGCGTCGGTGTCGTCGTCGGCGTGTCCTCTCCTATCTCTCACCCGAAGGTAACCCCCTCTCTCTCTCTCTCGATCTCTCTCTCTCTCTCTCTCGCGGTATAGGGGCTGGGCGGCGCGCTTGGGGCTGGGCCGTCCGGGGCTTGGCGGCTGGCTTGGGTCGGGGGCTGGGCGGTGGGCTTGTGGCGGGGGCGTCGGGGGCTGGGCGGCGGGCTTGGGGTTGGGGCGTCGAGGGCTGGGCGGGGGCGTCGGGGTCTGGGAGGAGGGCTTGGGGTTGGGGCGTCGGGGGCTGGGCGGCTGGCTTGGGCCGGGGTCTGGGCTGTGGGCTTGGGACGGGGGCGTCGGGGTCTGGGAGGCGGGCTTGGGGTTGGGGCGTCGGGGTCTGGGCGGCTGGCTTGGGCCGGGGTCTGGGCGGTGGGCTTGGGGCGGCGGCGTCGGGGGCTGGGCGGCTGGCTTGGGGCGGGGGCGTCGGGGGCTGGGCGGCTGGCTTGGGTCGGGGGCTGGGCGGTGGGCTTGGGGCGGCGGCGGCGGAGGCTGGGCGAATGACTTGGGACGGGTGCGTCGGGGCTATTTGCAACCGACGCACACCCATAAGCACTCTTCATATATATATGCAACCGAACTACTGGGCGGCGGGCTTGGGCGACGGGCTTTGGTCGGGGGCGGCGGGTGGCTTTGCTTCTCAAATTCATCTGAGTTTATATATTGGCTAAATAATGTGTTATCCATATTGGGTGTTCCATTAGTTTGGTGGTGTTTGGATTAGTAAATGTGAATATATATGGGGTTTGGATTCATAGTGTATATATATGTTCACTGTCTCAAGGACAGTGCGAGTTCTATCAGTTGTGTGCTTCTGTATAGATGTATATATCTATACATCTAGCTGTGATATACATATGTGTATGTGACAATTTCAGTTAGCGACGGACTAGTTACCGGTTAGCGACGGATATTTTCAGCTCCATTAATTGTATTAATCTACGGTACGACATGGTGATCAGGACATTGTCCCTGCAGTCATTCGACTGGCGAGGCAGAAACTATGTTGCCGTAGATAAAGTTGCATGTCCTCCGACCCTCATCCCTCGGCAATGATGATACGACAACCTATCACTATATCTTATATAGTAGTAGATGATGTCTTAGTATTACATTAGTGAGTTCATCTTGATTCTGTTACGTACGTCCTTCAGATACTAGATACGATAAGGTTAACATATACTACACGATATGTATACAGAATATAGATGATTCACACTAATGTATGCTAGAATGAATCATGGGTTGTGTTCTGAGCCATCCGTTCTCACACTTAAAACACATAGGAATTAGTAGTGTGACAGCGCCGGAGAGAGTGAGAGCACCGAAAGGGGGGAAGGAGAGTGAGAGAGTAAAATGGTACGCCATGGTGAAGTAGTACTATATTTTGGCTCCAGTTCCAGCTCCATTTGATCTACGGTACGACATGGTGATCAGGACATAGTACTTGCAGCCATTCGACTGGCGAGGCAGAAACTATGTAGCCGTAGATAAAGTTGACTGTCTTCCGACCCTCATCCCTCGGCAATGATGATACGACAACCTATCACTATATCTTATATAGTAGTAGATGATGTCTTAGTATTACATTATGTGAGTTCATCTTGATTCTGTTACGTTCTTCAGATACTAGATACGATAAGAACATATACTACACCATATGTACAGAACATAGATGATTCACACTAATGTATGCTTGAATGAATCTTGGGTTGTCTTCTGAGCCATCCGTTCTCACACTTGGCAAAAAATTGAATTTTTTATACTTTATCGGCTTTCGAAAATGTACTCAAATTATATGATGGTTCCTTTAGTTAGCTTGCTTATGTTACAATTATATTATTTGTGACTATCGATCTTACCAGATGGCACCCATGACCCGAGGAGCGGCACGTCGTTTGAGGAAAACAGTGAATGCTGAGGTGGCTCCTCCTACAGTTAAGGAGGAAGTGGCACCGGTTGCTAGTGAGACCGGGAGTTCTATTCATCCACTACCGGTAGCTAGTGAGACCGAGAGGACTCTTCATGCAGTCCTTGCAAGGGACGACAGCTCTCCTCGCGCCAAAAATCTTGCTTTTTCGAGGTGGTTGCGTGAATGTATCACTGAGCGTTTGCGTGAGCAGCGTGGTTCTCATTAGCTATTAGTACTTATTTGTATTGGACTATTTGTATTGAGTTGTTTTTGTATTAGACTATTTGTATTGGACTACATATATGAACTAGAACTGTGTCAATCTCTGGATTGTATTGGACTACGACATGGTGATCAGGACATATATAGTCCCTGCAGCCATTCGACTGGCGAGGCAGAAACTATGTATCCGTAGATAAAGTTGACTGTTCTCCGACCCTCATCCCTCGGCAGTGATGATACGACAACCTATCACTAGAGGATACTCTGAGAGATCCATCTGTGTAGGACGTATACTCTGAGATATCACCTTTACAAGAATGATATCAGTAGTGGGATCGAGTGTTGGAGGAGATACTATCAGAGTATACGTCCTACTCAGATGGGTCTCTCACCGTTACTATTTTTTTCTGACAGCAAGGTGGATGTGCTCCGTCAACAGATTCTTTCTTCGAGCCAAAACTTTGCCCCGGAGCTCAAGTGAACATCCTTCGTGTAGAGCTCGAGTGAGAGGTTCCTGACAGCATGGTGGCCTCCTTTATCAAAGTATCCGTGCTCATCCAACATTGGTTGTGGGACGAACACGGATACTTTAACAAAGGAGACCACCATGCTGTCAGGAACCTCTCACTCGAGCTCTACACCAAGGATGTCCACTTGAGCTCCGGGACAAGTTTTGGCTCGGAGCAAGAATATGTGGACGGAGCACATCCACCATGCTGTCAGGAAAAAATAGTAACGGTGAGAGACCCATCTGAGTAGGACGTATACTCTGATAGTATCTCCTCCAACACTCGATCCAACTACTGATATAATTCTTGTAAAGGTGATCTCTCAGAGTATACGTCCTACACAGATGGATCTCTCAGAGTATTCTCTCCGGTTGGGTTGTGTTCTGAGCCATCTGTTCTCACAGAGGGTCCTATTTTGGTTTCTATATTTTGTATTTTGGTTTCTGTATTTTGTATTTTAGTTTCTGTATTTTGTATTTTGGTTTCTGTATTTTGTATTTTGGTTTTTGTATTTTGTATTTTGGTTTCTGTATTTTGGCTCCAGCTCCATTTGCATTAATCTACGGTACGACATGGTGATCAGGACATAGTCCCTACAGCCATTCGACTGGCGAGGCAGAAACTATGTAGCCGTAGATACGATAATTGGTGTGCATTAAATTCGTATGTGCATATTTGGTCTATGTGATTCTTGGATAATTGGTGTGCATTATATATTGGTTTGGTTTATGCATATTTTTGTGAACAGGAAAAGTGCTGCAATTTTTTTCAAAAAAATTCTCAGTTACCGACAGACTAGTGACCGGTTAGCGACGGATATTTTCAGCTCCATTTGCATTAGTCTACGGTACGCCATGGTGAACAGGACATAGTCCCTGCAGCAATTCGACTGGCGAGGCAGAAACTATGCAAGTAGCCTTAGATAAAGTTGACTGTCCTCCGACCCTCATCCCTCGGCAATGATGATACGACAACCTATCACTATATCTTATATAGTAGTAGGTGATGTCTTAGTATTACATTAGTGAGTTTATCTTGATTCTGTTACGTCCTTCAGATACTAGATACGATAAGAACATATACTACACCATATGTACAGAACATAGATGATTCACACTAATGTATGCTAGAATGAATCTTGGCTTGTGTTCTGAGCTATCCGTTCTGATCAAGCATCTTCCTTCTCCTCTCCTCCACCATGGCTCTGAAAAAATCTGCTCCTCCCTCTACTTCCCTTCTTCTTATTTGACTCTCTCAGCCACATATGACATCCAGCTCAAGTGTAGAGTCGGAGGAGAAAAAGTGGACAGGAAGAGGAGGGGGAAGCAGCACAGCCGACGGCATGACCCGGAGGAAGTACAGAGGTTTTCTTCAACAGCCGTAGGAGAACTATAAGGATATATCTTTTCACAACATGTCATCTTGTCAAAGACCCTTCATGTGAATATCATGTTACCGCGGTATCGGAAGACTAACATGTCATAAGTTTTTAAGCCGTATGTTTTGATATAATCTTCCCAACTCTTTCCTCCTATGTAGTAATCTTGCATTATTACATAGCAGGAAAGAGTTTTGAGGATTATGTCAAAACACACGGCTTAGAAAATTATGACATGTTAGTCTTCCGACACCGCGGTAACATGATTGTCACATTAAGGGTCTTTGACAAGGTGATATATTGTGAAAAGATATATCCTTATAGTTCTCCTACGTCTGTTGAAGAAAACCTCTGTACTTCCTCCGGGTCATGTCGCCGGCTGTGCTGCTTCTCCCTCCTCTTTCTGCCCACTTCTTCTCCCCCGACTCTACACTTGAGCTGGATGTCATATGTTGCTGAGAGAGTCAAATAAGAAGAAGGAAAGTAGAGGAAGGAGCAGATTTGTTCAGAGCCATGGTGGAGGAGAGGAGAAGGAAGATGCTTGATCAGAACGGATGGCTCAGAACACAATCCAAGATTTATTCTAGCATACATTAGTGTGAATCATCTATGTTCTGTATATATGGTGTAGTATATGTTCTTATCGTATCTAGTATCTGAAGGACGTAACAGAATCAAGATGAATCACTAATGTATGCTAGAATGAATCTCGGGTTGTGTTCTGAGCCATTCGTTCCGATACTTGACAATTAAGCCATTCGACTGGCGAGACAGAAACTATAAGGCTACTTGCATGTTCTTCCAACTTTAAATTACAAGATTACTATATTAGGTTAAATAAATCACTAACCTCATCACGGTGAGTCTTGGTGTAGCACTCAAATGTGGGGCACCTGTAATCTATGTGAGTTCATCTTGATTCTGTTACATCTTTCAGATACTAGATACGATAAGAACATATACTACACTATATGTACAGAACGTAGATGATTCACACTAATGTATGCTAGAATAAATTTTGGGTTGTGTTCTGAGCCATTCGTTTCCATACTTGGCAATTAAGCATGTGAAATAGAACTGATTATGTTTAGTTTGTCTTACGATACAGATTTTCACATCCAAATTGAAATGGATCGTTACTTCGTTGATCGTACATGGGTGTACTATAGCGGATCAACCTCCTGGACCGTAGGTACTTATAAGTATTGATCGTATCGGATTAGTATCGATCTATCGTTTTGGTATGGGCCGTATCGGTTGGTATTGTTCTTAGCGAATTAGTATCGTCCTATCCGATATGTATCGGCCGTATAGCTAGGATTCATATTGGCCTTATCGATTTGGTATCGGTCATATCCGATAGGTATCGGCCGTGTTGGATTATTATATACCATTTCGGATTAGTTTCGTGGAAGGTTTAGTAACAACTGTACTTGGATTTCTCTCTTCTAGAGCTAGATTACCATTGAAGAGAGTCACGAGAGCGTAAATGGCCAGTTACAGAATATACATACTTCCTTTTCAATCTCGCTTTCCCTGATGAAAAAGGAAGTATGTATGTTACTGTAACTGGCCAATCACGATCTGGTGATTCTCTTGCAATGGTATTCTAGCTCGAGAAGAGAGAAATCCAAGTACAGTTGTTACTAAACCTTCCACGATACTAATCCGAAATAGTCTATACTTATCCAACACGGCCGATACCTATCGGATATGACCGATACCAAATCGATAAGGCCAATATGAATCCTAGCTATTCGGCCGATACATGTACATATCGGATATAGGACGATACCAATTTGTTAAGGCCAATACCAATATGATACGTCCTATACCAAACCGATAGACCGATACTAATCTGATACACTAGATACTAAGTACATCTGGCCTATACCAGCGGATCCACAAATTACTGCACGATAGGCCCAACGACTCCAGTTACATCCGGTTATTGGTGAGTACATGATTACATAGTAATTCTGTTAGTCTTGTAATACAGATTTTTACTCTCTCATGCTACCAACGTCACAACTTTTCCAGTGCTGCTCCCTCTAATAATGATGAACGCAAAAAACCAACGTCACAACTTTTATAACTTGAGTAAATTTCTTTACCCTATATGAAAATTTCTGTTGTCAGAAAGATGGCTCCTAGGACTCGTCGAGGTGGTGCTGCTAGTCGAGGAAGGGGTCGAGGCAAGAAACCCTTGGAGGTCGACACGGAGGAAGTCTCCGTCGTCAAACAAGAGCCGGTGACTGTTAAGGAGAAGGTGTTACCAAAGGTCGAGGTCAAGGAAGAACCGATGACCATCAGGGAAGAGATTGCTCCCAAGCTTGAAGCTAAGGAGGAGCCACCGTCAGAGAGTAGTAGCATCGAGACCGACCCTCCTGCCCCTACAGAAGACCTCAACCAGATTGAGCCTTCGTATGCAAAGTGGCTGATAGAATGGTACATGCCTCAACGCAACTATCATCCCTGGCTGTGAGAATTCATCGTCTGACTTGTGGTCATTGTTGAGGCGAAAGTCGATTTTCCTATGTATTTTAGAATATTTGTGAAAATTTTGGAATATTTGTGTTATGATCGGTCGCGAGGATTGGATATTAGGTTACTGTAACTGGCCAACTCTTTTCTATGTGTTTTGGAATATTTGTGAAAATTTTGGAATATTTGTGCAATGATCGGATTATAACGATGGATATTAGGTTACTCTTCCGGATAATTGTTGTCTATTTTATATTAATTTGGTTTGGTCTATATGATTCTTGGATAATTGGTGTGCATTAAATTCGTATGTGCATATTTGGTCTATGTGATTCTTGGATAATTGGTGTGCATAATATATTTGGTCTATGTGATTGTTGGATAATTGGTGTGCATTATATATTGGTTTGGTTTTATGCAAATTTTTGCGAACAGGGAAAGCGCTGTAATTTTTTTTTCAAAATATTCTCAGTTAGCGACGGACTGGTGACCGTTTTGCGATGCTCACCATCAGTTTCCGACGACTTTTCGACGGTTATTCCGTCGCTAACTGGATATTTGGAAATATTCCCAGGTAGCGACGGATGGTCGACGGATTATCAGTCGGCATGGAAAAATGTTCGACGGACTCGCGACGACCTATCCGTCGCCCGTTTTCTGGAAATAACAAGAATTTCCAGAACAAGACCGACGGTTATTCCGTCGTTATTCCGTCGATCTATGTCGACGGAAAAGCGACGACTTATCCGTCGCCATATTGCTGGAAATGACATGAATTTCCAGAAGCTAATCGACGGATTTTTCGTCAGAAAACCGTCGCTAATCCGTCATTTGTTATCGAAGGTATCGACGGATTAGCGACGGAATGATACAATCTGATACGTTGTCACGACGGGTTACCGACGGAATTTTACGTCGCTATTGTCTACACATTTCAGTAAATAGTTGAAATGGACGAAAGTCCGTCGAAAATGCGTCGCTAATGCTTTGTATTGTGACGTCGAAAATCCGTCGCTATTCAGTCATGTGACGACAAATTAGCGACGGAACGTTATTAGCGACGAGCTGATTGCCGACGGATTTTTTTGGCCAAAATCCGTCGGTTATCGGTCGCTAATTGTAATTACCGTCGGTTTAGCGACGGATGTGGCCGTCGCTAAAACGATAAATTTTGGTAGTGGTTGGACCGTGACTTGTGTTGGAGATCAAGAGAGTTGAGACTGATGCAGTCTCTCTTAGCTGGCTAGACGGACTAAGTGTTGGAACGTGGCTCGCTGATGGAGCTACGCTTAGGGAAAATGTGTGCAACCAGAATAAGAAGACCCTTTTGTGCATGTGAGTGGAACTGTCCTTCCTCCTCCTTACTCCTTCATGCTTAATAAATAAAGTTTTGAAATGCTATGAATTGTCCATAAATGTCCCATGTTTTAGTTGCTGAATAATAGAGATGTCTATGTTGAGAATTATTGAAATGTATAACACATTGAACTGCTAATGTAACTTGATGCCTGAGAATGAATTGATAATGTCCCTTATGCTTAATCTTGATGAAAGGAATGAATCACTGGAGTAATCGAGATGTTGCGTGAATGAGACATGAGAAAAGAACTGGCTATGCTATTAATCAACCGGGTTCAAATAGACTTGGTTTGGTTTGGTTCAAAAAGGTAAGATATCCATATTTACTTTTTGGTTTAGTTTAGTTTGGTCATAAGTATGTTGGTTTGGTTTAATTTTACAACTATAAGGTCGAACAAAACCAACCAAGAATCAAATGGTACAAATTTTACATGATAATTTATTTTGAATTTTTTAAAAAAATAAAACAAAATTGGTCGGTTCAGTTGTGAACCGGTTCACCGGTTGAACCCGGTTTTGACAAAAAATCGACTGTTTTTTAAAAGACCAGGTTTTAGTCGAACCGGACCGATTTTTTTTGGCACAAACCTGATTTTTACAACATTGGTTTCTTGGGGTGAGCAATCGACCTCAACAACAACAAAAACTCAGGTCGAGGCGTCGTCCATATTCTGTAACACGCCTTGCCGCTCCTTGTCTCATGTCTGCTCCTCCACGACGAATGAGGAAAACTCTACTCATCCTACTGCCACTCGAGGGACTAGAGAACAAACCTAAAAGAAGCCAAAAACACTGAGGACCAGCTTCCCCTAATCTTATTCTCTGAAGCCATTCCAACTGCACCCATACCAAATAGTGTTAAAATATAGGAGATCGACCAATAAAGGGGGAATACTGACCCGAATGATCATATCCAAAACTTAAGTCATACCATGACCATAAATAACTACCTCATGCCGGCCAACTGCAAGCTCTATCTAATCTCTTTACAATGACCAGCATCACAGTGGTTCAAAATTCTGAGGGGGTCGATAACATCCTTAGAATTTGGACCAAAGCATTCAAAATCATTACAATGCCAGTAAGAAATGACAACTGACGAGAAATAGCTTGTTCGTAACTCCTGGAGCTAAGGAAACCTAGCAAGAAAGTTTCGTCTGACAAGGTGTGAATCAAATGAGCCTCTGATCCTTATACTCGGTCGGGGCCTCATAAAGGGAGCACGAGTCTATGGTGATTTTCATAACCCATTCTCCCCCGGCCCCAATCGATGTTGCATTTACAATATATAATATTCCATATGTCTACAACAAAAATATAATAATCAATGTGTCTATAACAATATTACATCACTCCATGTTTCCAAATAGCAAGTTAATAACAGTAAAATTACTCTCTTTTATCTTTGTTGGTACTTAGTATATTAACAGTCACGTGGAATATAGAAACGAAGACTAAGAAAAAAAATTATTTAATTATGAAGGTAAGTGAGAGAATAAATAAAACCATCCACCATGATGAATAAATTTTTTGTCTCGACCGAGGAAATATTGAACGATTCCTCAAAAATGATGTAGTGCACGATCTTCTTAATTGGTATAACCATGCAAGTAAGTCATGCTCCATAAGCAAATAAATTTGACCAAGTTAAGCAAGTTTGCATCACCGCTCAAATTCTGCGATTTTTCGCACATCTCAATTCCAACCTGTCAATTTAATCGAAGAAGCCAACACAATGTCTCCGCTCGGAGCAAGACATTACATCAATCACATAGATCCCTAAATAATTCTTCGACATGAATCCAAGTCCAACTAGATCCTTCGAACCAACAAACCAGCCCAATGCATCGCACAAAGCGGGGCATTACAATATATACTAACACTCTCCTCAAGCTCGAACATATATGCCATGCATGTCCAGCTTGGTACATGTTGTGAAACGACTAGGTGAAAGTGACTTGGTAAATATGTTGCAAATCTGATCTTATGAGCGAATAAATGGAATGGAGATATGCACAGGCGAACCTATGGCAAAGGCTGGGGTGGGCTCCTGTAATGACCCGCTCCGCCCTAGCGGAACGCCGATTCAAACGGCAAGTGCAACGACTCGAACGAGCCGTCGACCCGAAGAGTTGGCATCGACCTGAAGAAGAATCGATGCAAGGCTTACATTGGCCCGTCAAGATGAATCCAGACTTAGACTTTCAAAGGCGCGCTCGGAGTATCGCTCGGCCGATGCGAACATCGCTAAGGTGGGTGGCTCCGATGAACCCGTCTTTGCTTAGCCTAGACACATAATAATACGGACACTATCACTGAAATCGCTAGGCGATAACACCGCACATGCTAATAAATGACCCAACGCACCTAGCTAAGGGATTAATCCCACCTTGCATGCTCGTATAGAATATGGAAAGGAACATGGAAAATATGAGAACTCTAGCACCGCGCTCCATGCACGTGCTACGGCATAAG
This sequence comes from Iris pallida, assembly GCA_029216955.1. Taxonomy (NCBI): domain Eukaryota; kingdom Viridiplantae; phylum Streptophyta; class Magnoliopsida; order Asparagales; family Iridaceae; genus Iris; species Iris pallida. The sequence continues at coordinate 3,549,990 of JANAVB010036220.1, forward strand.
CTTACGTTCAAGTCCCTTACGCGTTCAACAATGAAACAATGAATAGATTACAACAATGAAACGGGAAGACTATCAACATAGTCGTTCAAAGTAGAGTATATCAACATTGAAAGATTATCGGACCGATGGGTCGCCAAGGCGACTCCCGTACGGGGAGTTGCATAATATGTGAATGAAAGAATGAATGGATAAGTGAATGAATGAGCCAACGAATGAAAGAATGAATACGTGAGTAAATCAATGAACGAAGAAACAAGTGAAAGAAAGAATGAAGAAAAGATAAGAAAGAAAGGAATAGTTAGAGACAGGTGTGACGGACACGTGCAACGGGGCTCGCTACCCGCGCTGCACGGACGCCAAGCTGGTCGATAACGCATTATGGCTAAGGGTTAGCCTATGGCTCAAAGACAGTCGTTAAGTTAAAATGACAATAAAATACGAAATGGTCGTGAACGGCTCGTGCACGAGTGAAAAGAGATTCCAAGGACAACGAACGACGTTTTCGTGGCCGGCCTAGGCGGAATCATGGCCTACGGGCGGACAGAATGTGCGGGCTTGGGCACATAACCAAACATAGGGCCGGTTATTCAATAGTCTATCAAGGTGTACCAGCCATCACGCTTGATAGATGAGAATGCCACAGGGAAAAATGTCCAAAATGGCTGACATGCCAGCGACCGGTGCATATAGATTTAAGTGGGCTTTGCTCGTGGCAATCCACGTGCAAGTCCTTGCATTGAAATCAAAGTAGTCTAAGTTAACTTAATGAAGCGCCCTCTGAACAGACATTGAATGTAACATACAAATGATCAAAAGTACTTCGGCAAAGGAGTTAGAAAACATGCCTACGACGCGCTAGGACCCGAGGCAGGGACACGCCCTTGAACACTGAATGTTACGCGAACTACATTAAGTTGTTTCATATGAATTGTTGACTAACTTGATTTACTTTCGACAGGGAAGGCCGGACGGTAAGTATGGGTAAGTCATGCATATATTTCCATGCGACACATGTATTCGGCAACACGAGATAGGCTATAAAATATGCCATGAAACTGATCCTAAGGCAAGATTAGAAAGACAATGAATGATAGAGATGCACAAAAGTAAATAGAACGTGTTTGGTAATGATAGCATTGTGGGCGAGCTAGCCTCCCCACCAGTGCATAACAATGTACTGATAATCCCACAGTCTGCTTGCAGGAAGCAGGAAACGTCGGCGGGTGCGGAGCTTTTCTCGAACGTGCTAAGGCGCGGAGCTATCTCTGGAGCCTTGGAGCGTTGCAAGGAGCTGGAGCACCATATACAAGACATAATGTATCGGAACATCGTCATGAATCATTCCATCTTGTAAGTCACTTGGCACGTCTTTTATGTTTCACAGAGAGAGAGAGAGAGCTTGAGAGACTTGTAAACTCGGCCTAGCGCCGCTTGTAAACTTCTTGAATATCAATAAAGAATTTGAATTCACTTCTATTTGTGTTCATTTCCTTTCCGCTGCAAATGGGGACACTCTGTGCGACTCTGTGGCCTAGCTTAAATCGGTCGATTCTGGACTTGGCCTTGCACGGGCGCAACCTAGGCCCGTGCGGCATCACGCCTTAGCGAGGACGATCGCTCCTACGGGAGCGGGGCGTGACAGCTCCAGCCCACACCAAAAAAAAAATTGCCTTTTTTTCATATGTATTTTTTTTCTTTTGGTATTTTTTTTGTGAGTTTGTCTATACCTAGCCCACCCTATTTCACTCTAGCCCACCCCAATTCAAATTTCTGGTCCCGCCCTTGGAGATATGCCTGGTCATACAATTGTTGCGAACGAAATAATAGTCTATCTCAATGTGTTTGGTCCTCTCATGAAAGACCGGATTGCTAGTGATCTAAATATCCCAATTCATAGGTAATGGCTCAGTGTACTTGACATATCAAGATCAACCAACAGAGTCCGCACATAATCTAACAATCAGTATGAGACATAGCTATATACTCTGGCTAGGCACTAGATCTAGCGCTACTCCAAATAATAAAGTTTCCTCCAAATACAATATTCAGATGTCGACCACTCTTCAATCCAGCATAGTCGATTCAATCTTGAGATGTCCATGGAGTTAGTAACAAAGGCCTTTACCCGAAGGCCTTGTGATGTATCAGAGTATCCGAAGATGTAAGTAATACTTCTCAACAACTCTTTTGGAGTACGACGGCATATGCATATTGCCATATGAGCAAGACAATTTGAAGAATGCAGTTGTAGAATTTGGATCATCGTCATGGCAAAAAAGAACATGTGCTCGCACACACCATCGCATAGACACATACGTGGAGCACGACAAATAAAATATAAGTGACATAAATAGTTTCAGCGACAAAATGTAAGTCACAAAGCAATAAAATCTCACGTACAAACCATAACAATCATACAAGATCATCTAAGAAATGAAAGACGAAGGAAGATCTAATGATAATAGGCATGACTACCCGTGCATGTTTCTGTAAGCTTGGTTTTATGGGCTTTGGTGGTGGTTGGAACGGTGTGAGTGGACGGGAACCCTGGAATGAAAGGGATTTCTGGAAAGGATGACAATGGACGGGAACTCCGGTAAGGGTGGAAGTTCGACATTGGGAGTCGATTCCTCAAGGTGTCGGCTCCTCGGGAGTTGGTTTCTCAGGTGTTGGTTCTACCTCGTCCTTGGTCAAGGTTGGTATCTTTGGCACAGGTGGTAGCTCTAATTTAGGCAGGGACGGCACCTCAGGCAGTGGTGGCAGCTCGACCTTTGGTTGAGGAGGAAGCTCAACCTTTGGAATCGTTGGCACCTCAGGCAGTACCGGTGGCAACTCAACCTTAGGGATAACTGGAACCTCCGGCAAGGGGGGCAGCTCAACTTTAGGAAGAGTTGGTACTTCAGGTAGGGGTGGCAACTCAACCTTAGTCAAGGTGGGCACCTCAGGCAACTGTGGTAGGTCAACCTTAGGCAAAGTGGGCTCCTCTGGCAGCGGTGGAAGCTCGACCTTAGGTAGCGGTGGAAGTTCAACCTTCGGCAGAGGTGGCAGCCCATCCTTCGTCTCGGTTGGTATCTTCGGTAACTGAGGCAAGTCAACCTTAGGCAATGCTGGCACCTCGGGCAAGGGGGGTAGCTCAACTTTAGGAATGCCCGGGATCTCAGGCAAGGGCGGCAATGTCGGCTTGGTTAGAGTAGGCACTTCAGGCAATGGAGGTAAGGTGGGTTTTGGCAGTGTCGGGATGGTCGGGACCACTGGTGGAGACTCTAGCAGGAGGCGAGCGGCATTGCAGGAACTGGTCAAGAAGATGAAAGCAAGAAGGATGCTCATAGTGATGAAAGTAGAGGTTGAGGACATGGTGTTCAATGAGTATGTGAGTGATGAAGGAAAGAGGCTAACGCTTTGCTATTTATAAACTCATGATTTGCTTGTTTATGGGTGTGTCGTGACTCGGATCGGTGGTAGTTTGGTAGTTGGCTTGCATGAGGGTGTTTTTTTCAGGTTGGTTTGAAAAATGCAACGGTGACGCGGGAAGCTATTTGTCTGTTATTAGTTCACCACATTTTGATTTTATGGTGAAGATAGGCTGCTAATAAAGTATCAACACACACACAATGATCGTGTAGTCACAGGGAATTTGAATACATATTAGCTTCTCTTTTGCCTTTGTAGAGTATGAAGCTCACTATAGCTAGTTGGTAAAGATCTAAGAATACTAAAGCAATTAGTTGACAATGGATTCAGTTACTATCCTCCTGGAGCAAGGCTCATGTGTGGGCATTGGCCAGCAAAGGTTGAGAAAGTGAATCCTCGGTTATAATAAGCTCTTATCAACTGCAGACTACTTAAAGAGCACGCATATTTAGTTACCAATTACTTTAATCTTAAACGCTCTCATGTTATTAAGTGCAATTTAATTGAATCCTCTCCTCTATAGAATTAGTAGAGAGAACTCTACAGAAATCTTTATTGTTAAGATTACTGCAATTAGTAATTATATGCATGCTTTAGCTCTTCACTTCATGTATCTATACTACTATATAATAAGAAAAGTTCTCTTGACCATGAATTTTTTTCTTTCAAATATTTCTTTACCTAACTTTTTTTTAATTGTACAATAAATTTAACGAGAGCATCTAGGTAATTATGTATAGATTTTTTTTAAAAGAAAAAAAAATACAGTTTGCTATTATGATACATCTTGCTCTTTCCAAGTACAAACAAGTTAATTAAAAAAAAGTTAAATTACGTGATATATGCTAGTATTAGTATTCTGAATTTGTCTATAGACAATAGCATGGGTCATGACACTGATAAGGAGGCGAACTAACATTGGTATGTCGGATGTAGAATAATTACCACCGTAGGATTTTTTCGGCCCAAAATGAAGTCATGAAGATCATGAAAGCCAACCACCAACCTACTTGTAAGCCTAGTCATATGAACACTTGAATCGCAATCTCCATTAAATACCTTATCATTGGACTCTTCCATAAACCATTGCAATCCTCAGTTCTCATCCTCAGTGTCCTGGCGACCAACCCGTACTTGACCGTCCAAGTCGTGGCTTAGTACCAAACATCCATGACTCGGGCCTCGACTCATCAATACACCTCCATGTACCTCAAGGCTTGACTCAGCAGTACATCTCTGTTTCAACGTGGTTTCCCGTCCAATCTCGCTCAGCCCTATTCTACCATCCCAAGAACGATTCCGCTAGTACAACTTCACCCTCCTCGACAACAAGTCCCTAACTTCCATCATCAAGTTCCAGGACCTCCTCCTTATCCTTCCAATTGCTATTCTGCGGTCAGTCTCTCCCATGGAGTTTCCCTCTCATGATACCCCCGGCAACAACAACAACAACAACAATATTCAGTTCGGAACGACGGCAACACCTCCCTCGCCAAAGCAGCAACAATACTTTATCGACAATGGTGAGCTCCCGCAATATGGTAGAACCTATCTCAACAACAATAGTATCCTACGGGCAATAGGGTGCATCCCTTGGAGGTGTTGGATTGTATCTCGTTTCCGGTTGACCGCTCAAATAGAGGGTGACAATGGAGTTGGTAATTTAGTCCACATGAGTTAGGAGGTGAGATCATGTGGTGTAGGTAATTTGGATTGGTTCAGGCCTTACATGAGAATTCTCTTTTAAGGTATATAGGCCCAATTCAATATCGCATCTCATGTACCAACTCCGGTTCGGATCACATGGCGTTCCCAACAAGTGGTATCAGAGCTCATGGTTACGGGACTGGTTTGAACGGCTCTGATTGGTTAAGTGGTATCAGGTGTCACGTCCCGACCCGGAATCACCCGAATCATCGTCCTCGCAGGGGGCGTGATGCCGCACGAGCCTGAAATTTTGCGCTCGTGCAAGGCAATATGACAAGTTCTCAAATGGTTATCTTTGATTCGATATTAACAACGAAAGAAAAACAGAGTATACGAAAACAATTCTCTTTATTGATATTCGAACTGAGATTACAAAGGCTTTCGATAGCCCAACAATATATGCCAGATTGGCTACAACACTCAGGTTCTCTCTTGTCCACAAAGAATTTTACCGTTCCATACATCATGCCTTCTATATCTCGGCCGCATCAATCATGTTGCAAGTTCGAGCGTCAATGCGATCGCACGCTTCAATACGCTTCGGCATTCCAAGCCTCAACGCGTTCAAGCGAAGCTCCACCGCGAGCAATCCATTTCCTACACCCTGCATGAAAGCTGGTGGGAAATCAGTACGTTCGTCCTCGCATGTACTGACGAAAAGACCCATTTTCTAAACCGACATTTAGTGTTTATGTTGAATCATGCAACTTAGCTTATGATCTTGCTATATTCTCTTTAGAGTCGATTTCATGACATATTCGAAAGCATAAAACATGTTATCATGGCAAGCATGTTATTCGAATTGAATAGGCAAGCAAGCAAGCAATCTCGTGTTTGTTTCGTGGCACGACTTCTTACCAAGTCGATGCACTCGCCATTGCACCAACGCAAGGTGAATACGCCACATTTCCTTTCATGTCATGTTATAAGTGCATCTCTAAGTAGGATCTATGTGCGGGACACATACGTGCCTGCACTTTCAATCCATCGTTCCTTAGCTATATGAAAGTTGTTGGCGTATCCGCGCCGGAATGGACTAAAGGTGTTTCTCTTTATCTTTTTCTTTCTTTCTTTTCTCTCTTTCTTTTCTTTCTCGAATTTGGGTAGCCCGGCGTTTCACGGGTTGGGTCGCTATCCCAAACAACCGAAACTTACCGATGCATACCATCATTTGCGACTTTTCACATCTATAACCGGGTACTAATCGGACTTTACAGATGTGCGCCTATCAAAGATTATATCCCTCTTAGGCCGAACGGTCCCGATGCCCCGGTGCACCCGTACTCGGAGGGAACATTCTGTGCACGGAAGATATCACAATTATCTCAAGTCCATTTGACCATGCAACACCCTATTTTCAAACAACCAACATAGTCTTGAGCACGAGACTCAGACTTTATCAAACAACCAAACATAGTCTTGAGTCCGAGACTCAGACTTTATTATCTCGCATTTCTTCCATTAACTTTCTATGTTCTTACATTTCATACTTCGTTTCAATGTTCAATGGCATCATGCCTCAACTCAATGTTCGTCAACCGAACGACCCGAAGGTACCGAACACCTTTCGAGGCATCATGTCATATCTGCCAGTTCTGCCATATTCATGCCACAACTGTATTCTTTCGCAACGAAGCCATCTTTTATGATCTCGTGCACGTAGGCACGTTTCGACCGTATTTCCATGTACTATGACTTAGTGTTCAATGTTCATGGCTTGCACGCTAGGGCGCTCGTCTATTGTCTTTCAATGTTCTAGCCTTTCTAACTCGTGCGCGAAGGCACGGAATGGTTCGTGCACTATAAGGCACTTGCCGAATACAGTTATCACATATTAACTCTTGCGGCTTGCGCACGAGACGCTCGCCTTTGCGATATCCAATGTTCCATAGCGACTCGTGCATTTGATGCACGTTTCATTTCAATTGTTCTAACTAGTGTTCGACACACACTACGATTTATCTTCCGATCTGACCACGTCCGTGGCGTCGATAGGTTAACTTAGCATACAATGATATATTCTGACTTAAGCATGAAGGAGTAAAAAGAAGAGTCAATCCTCCCACCTTGAGTTGATACGCCTTGTCGTTTCGCCGAGCCGATGCGGCTCAATTTTATAACTTCGTTGCACGACCAACTCTTCTGACTTAGCCATTCGAGCACTTCGTGCTTCATTGAATTATACGTCCGATTTGGCTTACCGTGTCCAAGTCTCAGCCCGTTGCGAGGCGACTATTTGGTTTCGCGGACCCCTTACTGAATAAGGCAGAATGCCGACCTCTAATATTTTAGCGTAAACGTATAGCCTGCACATGAAACCAACTAAAATCAATACTTGCATCGATTCGGACTTGCGTCTTGGTCGATTCAATTTCTTGGAATCTTCGAGCCGATTCAACACACTTATCCTTCGGGGCAATGCGACGCTTTGCATCGATTCAACTCGATGCGTTCTTTGGGACAAGGCAACTCTTCGCATCGACTTAGTTCGATGCATTGCTCGGGACAACGCAACTCTCGTATCGACTCGCTTCGATATATTTCATTCGGTCAACGCGACTCATTGAGTCAACGTCTCAGCGTAATATGCCGTGCGGAGCGGGACATTACATCAGGGCCCATGGTTATTGCCGCCGCTCCTCTCATGTCTACTCCTCCAAGATGAATGAGAAAAACTCTCCTCACCCTTCTACCACTCTAGGGACTACGTAAACAAACTAAAAAGAAATAGAAAACCTGGAGGACGAGCTTCCCCTAGGCCCTTTCCCTGAAGACTATATGTATGATTTGATGTGTATGATTTACTATATCATAATGTCTGGAATAACAATTATGTTATTTGTTTTCCAAAAAAATTGTGCTATGCCATATTCCATTATGTGACATCTGACGTGACAAATTTTAATCCAAAAAAATTAATTATTCAAAATTTTATAATGTTAATGCTAATTTTAATATTAATGTTAATATTAATATTAATATTAACATTGATATTAATATTAATGTTAATATTCATTTAAATGATTTATGTTAATTTAATTTTAATATTAAATTTTGTTATGCTAGTTGTCATGTTAGGAGCCATGTCATATGCCATATAATGTGAGACGACATCAACTTTTTATTTTTTGGAGGTAAATAACATTTTTGTTGGAAAACATGATTAGATATATAATATTTTATATTGTTATTATATGTTTCATAGTTATTATCTATTATTACTGTTATTTGGCTGCAATCTCTTTGATCCATATCCTTTGTCACAAAATGACATGTACTCTGATGCATGACAATTATTTTTTCTATATATCTTAGTACAATTAATTAGTATGATGTCCCTTAACTGTGATCATTTGCAGTCTTGCAGAAGATCTTACAAGATTTTCTTTCATAATGCATATGTATGAATAATGTTAATTAATTTTAATGCATAAATGTAACAAAATTCAGGTATCATACTTCGTACAAGCATGCATGCCTGGCTATTGTTGGTGTTTTATTCTACATGTTGTGTGTTCACAACATTCTATTGTTAAAAGATAGTCCCACATCGGAAAAACACACCAAGTTGTATCTCTATATATTACTTATGAAGGAATAGAGAGATGCACATGGGTTGAGGCCCAATGGAGGGTGCCATGTGGGAGGATTTTACATAGAGGTGAGAATAAGAAACCAACTTTTGGCCAAATGGAAATAGATTTAAATCTATTGGAGCTAAGCCCCGAACTCGGACTCGGACTCGGGCTTGGGCTAGGGCTTGGGCTAATGGGCTTTTGAGGCTTATTGTGGCTTTTTGATGGCACTTAGCACGACAGCTCGTCGCAAGGCGCATTGTGCGCTTTAGTTGCGCTCGTGCGCGAGCCTCTGCGCGGCCCTGTGTGGCGTGCGAGACGTACTGAGCGTACGGGACGTACGGGTCGTACGGGTCGTGCGGGTCGAGCGGGTCGAGTGGGCCGTTCAAATTATGTAACGTCCGCGGGTCTTGTGGGCTCAGATCCTGAAAAGGCTCAGATCCAGAAAATCCGGATCTGGCATTAAACAGGGCGTGCGTTCAGAATTTGAAAAGCCCATCTCGTGCCTATAATAACAGAAGTATCTCCTCTCTCCAAGGTTACAGAAAATACTTAGAAAAATTTCCAGAGAGAGAGAAGTGCTGCTGCTATTCCGAGGAGTCGACATTTTTTTGGCCAGCGAGCGTTCTAAAGTTCTCTTCGAACTTGCTGGTTCCTGGAGGCTTGTCCGTAAGGCGGATATAGCTTTGAGCGCCGGTGATCTTTCACCCCAGCAGGCTTTCTTCTTCCTTTGTTGCCTTCGATAATACCGTCGCTTCTCTTTAGAAGTTAAACGGTTCTGTTGCCTTCGAGAAATATTACGACATAATCTTTTTAGATTCTCGTAATACAACATCACCTTCTTTAAGGTGTCGTTGCTGGAAACATTGTCTTTACAATAGTTTCTGAATTCGTGTTTTTTTTTCCATCGATTGTTCGCCAAGGGACTAACAATCTCAAAGCTATATCGAAAAGATGGATAACTCACGTGCATCGCTCGTCAATACCGACTTTAACAAGTTGGAGAAATTTGACGGCGAACATTTCCAAATCTGGAAACGGAAAGTAACCTTAAACATTCAACTCGTGGAAGTTGACCACGTGCTGAATGAAGAAGAACCGGTCGTTCCAACAACCGGAACCGCAGAAGTTATTGCCGCTGCTAAGTCCAAGCAGGCAAAGTGGATTAGAGAAAACAGTATCTGTAAACTGTTGATTCTCAATAGCATGGAAGACTCTCTGGCAGAGTCCTATTCCAAGAAGAATTCTGCCAAAGAGATTTGGGACTCCTTGGGGAAATTGTACGAAGATGACGAGAATCGGTCCAAGATCTTCTTGGTTGAAAGATACCACAAGTGGACCTTCGAAGATGAGAAGGCTATGCTGCCCCAAGTAAAGGAGTTTCTGAAGCTGTGCCAAAAATTAGATGACGAGAAGATGCCTCTTGTCGACAAGTTTTTCGTTGGAGGAATCGTCTCTAAACTTCCTGTGGGGTGGAGCAACTTCTATGCAAGGATGCACCGCAAGAAGCTGGACATATGTATGGAAGATCTCCTGCAAGAGATCCATGTTGAGGACGAGATGCGCTCTCAACAGAAGATGGATTCTCTGTCCAAACAACTGGCGAAAGCAAATCTGGTCCAAACCAGAGAGTACAAGGGAAAGCAGGCGGCTTCTCCTCATAAGAAGAAGAAGGACTTCACTAATCTGAAAGTGAAGAGCCCTTCATTCAAGAATCAGAAGTCCAAGTCCCATGTGACTTGTTACAAATGTGGCAAGAAGGGCCACTACAAAAGTGACTGCAAGGAACCTGAAAAAGGTGAGCCTAGTAAGGTTTCTTTGGTTACTAATCTGGTTGCAATGATAGCGCAGGTTGCAAATGTGGGGGTTGACTCGGACTGGTGGATAGACACTGGTGCTATGTGTCATGTCTGCTCAGACAAGGAATGGTTCGACTCATATGAGCCAACTTCCGAGAAAGTCATAATGGCGAACCAGGCACAAGCTGAAGTACTGGGGATCGGGACGGTGGAGCTGAAACTCACATCGGGGAACACTCTGACGCTTCAAGGAGTGAAGCATGTTCCTACAATTGCTAAGAACCTGATCTCTGGGAGCCTGCTTTGTAACGCATGCTTGAGGATGGACATCAATGCTGGCCAGATGGTGATGTCCAAGAAGGGTACATTCTTCGGAAAAGCTTTCCAGACTGAAGGAATGTACAAAGTTCAGCTTGTTGTAACCCAGAAAAATGATATTAATGCTATTTCTACTTTGAACTATTCTTTTGAGTTGTGGCATAATAGGCTAGGACATGTTCATTGTAAAAGAATTAACAAAATGTCTAGCCTAGGACTTATCTCCAAGTGTGGGGGTAAGGTAGAGAAATGTGAAGTGTGTGCTCAGACGAAGATCACCAGAAAACCCTTTCACAGGGTCCATCGAAGCACAGATCTTCTGGAGTTGGTTCACTCAGATATCTGTGACTTCAAGCAATTCTCTACAAAAGCTGGGATGAAGTATTTTATTACTTTCATCGACGACTTCTCAAAGTATGCTTTTGTCTACCTGCTCAAATCTAAAGACGAAGCATTCGAGAAGTTCAAGGAGTTCAGGGCCGAGGCTGAACGGCAAACTGGACAACAACTCAAAAGGCTTAGGAGTGATCGAGACGGGGAGTATCGGTCTCATGATTTCTCGTCATTCTGTAAAGAACATGGAATCATAAATGAGAGGACGGCTTCGTACTCTCCTCAATCCAACGGAGTAGCAGAAAGGAAGAACAGAACGTTGACAGAGATGATGAACTCTATGCTGTTGACTGCGGGTCTTCCAAAGAGCTTCTGGGGAGAAGCTACATTAATGGCTACTTTCATTCTCAATAGAGTACCGTATGCAACTTCGGACATAACCCCTCATGAACTCTGGTTCAAAGTCAGACCTAACTTGAATGTCATTCGAGTGTGGGGGTGTCTGGCTTATGTGAAGCTCCCAGATCTGAAGATTCAGAAGCTGGGGACTAGGACTACTAAGGCTATCTTCTTGGGTTATGCCGAGAAGAGTGATGCTCGGAGATTCCTTGATATAGAATCAAATCATATCATTGAATCTCGCGATGCTGAATATTTTGAAGACAAGTTTGCAAGGCACAAAAATATTGTTCTCGCGGATCTTCCGGAGAATGATGAGAGTGCAAAGCAGACAGAAGTCCTTATCGAACTAGTAGTCCAAGAAGAAGCTATTGTCGAAGAGACACCAGTTGAACCAGAACTCGCTGAGCCGTCAACTAAGCGAGTAAGGAGGCCGAAAGACTTCGGAGATGACTTCGTCACCTATCATGTGGAAGCAGATCCGCTTACCTATGATGAGGCGATGAAGACCAGAGATGCTGTATTCTGGAAGGAGACGATAGACAACGATATTGACTCAATCACCTCCAACAACACATGGGTGTTAGTTGACCTGCCAGAAGGAGCAAGACCCATCGGATGCAAATGGATCTTCAAGAAGAAGATGAAAGCAGATGGAACCATTGACAAGTTCAAGGCCAGGCTAGTGGCCAAGGGGTTTGCTCAGAAGCAGGGGATCGACTACTTTGACACTTATGCTCCAGTAGCTCGGATGACAACCATCAGATTGTTAATTGCTCTAGCAGCAATACACAAGCTGGTGATACATCAGATGGATGTGAAAACGGCATTCCTTAATGGCGAGCTGACCGAAGAGATCTACATGCAACAACCAGAAAGTTTTGTCGTCAGAGGTCTGGAAGACAAAGTCTGCAAGTTGATAAAGTCTCTGTATGGTTTGAAACAAGCTCCCAAAATGTGGCATAAGAAGTTTGACAAGGTGATAAGGTCAAATGGCTACAGGGTCAGTGAAACAGACAAGTGTGTCTATACGAAGTTTGCTGACGGAAGAGGAGTAATCGTTTGTCTTTACGTTGACGACATGCTAATCCTAGGTACGGATTTAAGCTGTGTCACAGAGACAAAGAAATTCCTCTCGACCAAGTTCAGTATGAAGGACTTGGGGGATGCCGACGTAATCTTGGGGCTCAAGATCATCCGGACAGGTACTGGAATAGCGCTGTCACAATCTCATTATATTGAGAAGATGCTCACTCGCTACGGGTATCAAGATCTTCCTATAATTGATACACCGTACCGGAGTGATCAGAAGCTGGAGCCAAATTCGAGGGAAAGCGTCAGGCAGTTGGAGTACGCTAGCGTCATCGGAAGCTTGATGTACGCTACTACTGCCACAAGGCCTGACATAGCTTTTGCGGTGGGAATGCTGAGTCGGTTCACTAGCAACCCAGGCGTTGAACACTGGAACGCTGTGAAGCGTGTTATGAGATATCTAAAAAGGACTCAGACATTTGCACTATACTACAGCGGAGATCCGTCAGTAGTGGAAGGCTTCAGTGATGCTAGCTGGTGTTCAGAGGTGGAGAGCGAGTATTCGACAGGTGGATTCATATTCGCTTTGGACGGAGCTGCTATATCGTGGAAATCAAAAAAACAGACAATGTTATCTCGCTCCTCCATGGAATCTGAATTCTTTGCATTGGATGCTGCTGCAGATGAAGCAGAGTGGCTTCGGGAGCTCATGTATGATCTTCCGGTGGTTGGAGCTCAGATACCGGCAATCCCGATATACTGTGACAACCAGGCGGCAGCAGCAGTAGCATCAAATGAACTCTTTAACGGAAAGAAGAGGACTGTGCGGTTAAAGCACAGAGCAGTGAACGATCTCATCAAACGAGGCGTCATTGCAGTGATCGATGTTCGGAGTCAGGAGAACCTGGCGGATCCGTTCACGAAAGGCCTCAAACGACAGCTGGTCGAGGACACAGCAAGGAAGATGGGTTTGAAGGCATTCTAATATTGTGTCATTATAATCCTATCAATAAATTTTATGTTATTGGTTCAAAGAAAAATCTACCAGATATCTAATTTTTTGATTCAAGGGAGGACTATTGACTGGAAAAATATTAGTTAACAGTGGGTACTTGTTTTGCGGAACATATAAGGGTTTCGGACCCAGAACCACTGTTGTCTACTATAAATTTTCTACGAAAAATTGATCCTGTAGGAAGGATGGCATAATGCCTTAATGAGTTCTCAGACTGAGTGAAGGTCTGTTATGCTTTACAGGAAGCATGGTGGTGCAACAACCACAAAGGAGTGTTACAACTCCATGCTACAGTGGGGTGACTCCACCATGAGGTTCCCAGGTAGGGGTAATGCCTCGGCTTTGTTAGCCAAGTCACAGGCGGCGTAGCACCGCATATAGGCAGGTAGCCTAATGTTGCATAATCATAAAGAGGTGTAGACAGCACTACAAAGAGGACAGTATCCTCATGTTACAGTGGCATGACACCACGAAGAGGTACCAGGAAGGGTAAATCCTCGACTTTGCAAGCCATGTCATAGCGGCGTAACACCGCACGAAAGCGTAAGGCTTCATGCTGAGTAGTTTGGCACTACAAAGAGGATTGTGACCTCATGCTACAGTAGTATGACACTACGATGAGGTACCCAGGTGGGGTAAAGCCTCGGCGTTGAGCCATGTCATAGCGGCGTAGCACCGCAAAGGAGCGCAATGCTTCATGCCATGACTCTTTATAAAGAACTCACCTATAATATATGGACAGAGAAATAGGCCGTCTCTTGAGGGTAAATTTGTAGACGTCCAAAATACATACATTGAAATCCAGGCTGGCACAAGGCCTTTAATGTGCAGGCAGAAGCACAGATAACTACATTATGTGAGTGGGAAAAATTACAGCTGTGGTACAGAATTCAAGGCGTAGTCCATTCTTGTATCATACTGTTGTTCAACCCATGCGGGAAGATTCAAGTCGTCAGCGACATCTATCCTAATGCATAATGGACAGTTATTATGTGGAACGCTTAACTCATATATATAGAGATATGTGGGGGATTGTTGGTATTTTATTCTACATGTTGTGTGTTCACAACATTCTATTGTTAAAAGATAGTCCCACATCGGAAAAACACACCAAGTTGTATCTCTATATATTACTTATGAAGGAATAGAGAGATGCACATGGGTTGAGGCCCAATGGAGGGTGCCATATGGGAGGATTTTACATAGAGGTGAGAATAAGAAACCAACTTTTGGCCAAATGGAAATAGATTTAAATCTATTGGAGCTAAGCCCCGAAGGGGCTTAGCGACTCGGACTCGGACTCGGGCTCGGGCTCGGACTCGGGCTTGGGCTTGGGCTAATGGGCTTTTGAGGCTTATTGTGGCTTTTTGATGGCACTTAGCACGACAGCTCGTCGCAAGGCGCATTATGCGCTTTAGTTGCGCTCGTGCGCGAGCCTCTGCGCGGCCCTGCGTGGCGTGCGAGGCGTACGGAGCGTACTGAGCGTACGGGACGTACGGGTCGTGCGGGTCGTACGGGTCGAGCGGGTCGAGCGGGTCGAGTGGGCCGTTCAAATTATGTAACGTCCGCGGGTCTTGTGGGCTCAGATCCGGAAAAGGCTCAGATCCAGAAAATCCGGATCTGGCATTAAACAGGGCGTGCGTTCAGAATTTGAAAAGCCCATCTCGTGCCTATAATAACAGAAGCATCTCCTCTCTCCAAGGTTACAGAAAATACTTAGAAAAATTTCCAGAGAGAGAAGTGCTGCTGCTATTCCGAGGAGTCGACATTTTTTTGGCCAGCAAGCGTTCTAAAGTTCTCTTCGAACTTGCTGGTTCCTGGAGGCTTGTCCGTAAGGCGGATATAGCTTTGAGCGCCGGTGATCTTTCACCCCAGCAGGCTTTTTTCTTCCTTTGTTGCCTTCGATAATACCGTCGCTTCTCTTTAGAAGTTAAACGGTTCTGTTGCCTTCGAGAAATATTACGACATAATCTTTTTAGATTCTCGTAATACAACATCACCTTCTTTAAGGTGTCGTTGCTGGAAACATTGTCTTTACAATAGTTTCTGAATTCGTGTTTTTTTTTTCCATCGATTGTTCGCCAAGGGACTAACAATCTCAAAGCTATATCGAAAAGATGGATAACTCACGTGCATCGCTCGTCAATACCGACTTTAACAAGTTGGAGAAATTTGACGGCGAACATTTCCAAATCTGGAAACGGAAAGTAACATTAAACATTCAACTCGTGGAAGTTGACCACGTGCTGAATGAGGAAGAACCGGTCGTTCCAACAACCGGAACCGCAGAAGTTATTGCCGCTGCTAAGTCCAAGCAGGCAAAGTGGATTAGAGAAAACAGTATCTGTAAACTGTTGATTCTCAATAGCATGGAAGACTCTCTGGCAGAGTCCTATTCCAAGAAGAATTCTGCCAAAGAGATTTGGGACTCCTTGGGGAAATTGTACGAAGATGACGAGAATCGGTCCAAGATCTTCTTGGTTGAAAGATACCACAAGTGGACCTTCGAAGATGAGAAGGCTATGCTGCTCCAAGTAAAGGAGTTTCTGAAGCTGCGCCAAAAATTAGATGACGAGAAGATGTCTCTTGTCGACAAGTTTGTCGTTGGAGGAATCGTCTCTAAACTTCCTGCGGGGTGGAGCAACTTCTATGCAAGGATGCACCGCAAGAAGCTGGACATATGTATGGAAGATCTCCTGCAAGAGATCCATGTTGAGGACGAGATGCGCTCTCAACAGAAGATGGATTCTTTGTCCAAACAACTGGCGAAAGCAAATATGGTCCAAACCAGAGAGTACAAGGGGAAGCAGGCGGCTTCTCCTCATAAGAAGAAGAAGGACTTCACTAATCTGAAAGTGAAGAGCCCTTCATTCAAGAATCAGAAGTCCAAGTCCCATGTGACTTGTTACAAATGTGGCAAGAAGGGCCACTACAAAAGTGACTGCAAGGAACCAGAAAAAGGTGAGCCTAGTAAGGTTTCTTTGGTTACTAATCTGGTTGCAATGATAGCGCAGGTTGCAAATGTGGGGGTTGACTCGGACTGGTGGATAGACACTGGTGCTACGTGTCATGTCTGCTCAGACAAGGAATGGTTCGACTCATATGAGCCAACTTCCGAGAAAGTCATAATGGCGAACCAGGCACAAGCTGAAGTACTGGGGATCGGGACGGTGGAGCTGAAACTCACATCGGGGAACACTCTGACGCTTCAAGGAGTGAAGCATGTTCCTGCAATTGCTAAGAACCTGATCTCTGGGAGCCTGCTTTGTAACGCAGGCTTGAGGATGGACATCAATGCTGGCCAGATGGTGATGTCCAAGAAGGGTACATTCTTCGGAAAAGCTTTCCAGACTGAAGGAATGTACAAAGTTCAGCTTGTTGTAACCTAGAAAAATGATATTAATGCTATTTCTACTTTGAACTATTCTTTTGAGTTGTGGCATAATAGGCTAGGACATGTTCATTGTAAAAGAATTAACAAAATGTCTAGCCTAGGACTTATCTCCAAGTGTGGGGGTAAGGTAGAGAAATGTGAAGTGTGTGCTCAGACGAAGATCACCAGGAAACCCTTTCACAGGGTCTATCGAAGCACAGATCTTCTGGAGTTGGTTCACTCAGATATCTGTGACTTCAAGCAATTCTCTACAAAAGCCGGGATGAAGTATTTTATTACTTTCATCGACGACTTCTCAAAGTATGCTTTTGTCTACCTGCTCAAATCTAAAGATGAAGCATTCGAGAAGTTCAAGGAGTTCAGGGCCGAGGCTGAACGACAAACTGGACAACAACTCAAAAGGCTTAGGAGTGATCGAGGCGGGGAGTATCGGTCTCATGATTTCTCGTCATTCTGTAAAGAACATGGAATCATAAATGAGACGACGGCTCCGTACTCTCCTCAATCCAACGGAGTAGCAGAAAGGAAGAACAGAACGTTGACAGAGATGATGAACTCTATGCTGTTGACTGCGGGTCTTCCAAAGAGCTTCTGGGGAGAAGCTGCATTAACGGCTACTTTCATTCTCAATAGAGTACCGTATGCAACTTCGGACATAACCCCTCATGAACTCTGGTTCAAAGTCAGACCTAACTTGAATGTCATTCGAGTGTGGGGGTGTCTGGCTTATGTGAAGCTCCCAGATCTGAAGATTCAGAAGCTGGGGACTAGGACTACTAAGGCTATCTTCTTGGGTTATGCCGAGAAGAGTGATGCTCGGAGATTCCTTGATATAGAATCAAATCATATCATTGAATCTCGTGATGCTGAATATTTTGAAGACAAGTTTGCAAGGAACAAAAATATTGTTCTCGTGGATCTTCCGGAGAATGATGAGAGTGCAAAGCAGACAGAAGTCCTTATCGAACCAGTAGTCCAAGAAGAAGCTATTGTCGAAGAGACACCAGTTGAACCAGAACTCGCTGAGCCGTCAACTAAGCGAGTAAGGAGGCCGAAAGACTTCGGAGATGACTTCGTCACCTATCATGTGGAAGCAGATCCGCTTACCTATGATGAGGCGATGAAGACCAGAGATGCTGTATTCTGGAAGGAGGCGATAGACAACGAGATTGACTCAATCACCTCCAACAACACATGGGTGTTAGTTGACCAGCCAGAAGGAGCAAGACCCATCGGATGCAAATGGATCTTCAAGAAGAAGATGAAAGCAGATGGAACCATTGACAAGTTCAAGGCCAGGCTAGTGGCCAAGGGGTTTGCTCAGAAGCAGGGGATCGACTACTTTGACACTTATGCTCCAGTAGCTCGGATGACAACCATCAGATTGTTAATTGCTCTAGCAGCAATACACAAGCTGGTGATACATCAGATGGATGTGAAAACGGCATTCCTTAATGGCGAGCTGACCGAAGAGATCTACATGCAACAACCAGAAGGTTTTGTCGTCAGAGGTCTGGAAGACAAAGTCTGCAAGTTGATGAAGTCTCTGTATGGTTTGAAACAAGCTCCCAAAATGTGGCATGAGAAGTTTGACAAGGTGATAAGGTCAAATGGCTACAGGGTCAGTAAAACAGACAAGTGTGTCTATACGAAGTTTGCTGACGGAAGAGGAGTAATCGTTTGTCTTTACGTTGACGACATGCTAATCCTAGGTACGGATTTAAGCTGTGTCACAGAGACAAAGAAATTCCTCTCGACCAAGTTCAGTATGAAGGACTTGGGGGATGCCGACGTAATCTTGGGGCTCAAGATCATCCGGACAGGTACTGGGATAGCGCTGTCACAATCTCATTATATTGAGAAGATGCTCACTCGCTACGGGTATCAAGATCTTCCTATAATTGATACACCGTACCGGAGTGATCAGAAGCTGGAGCCAAATTCGAGGGAAAGCGTCAGGCAGTTGGAGTACGCTAGCGTCATCGAAAGCTTGATGTACGCTACTACTGCCACAAGGCCTGACATAGCTTTTGCGGTGGGGATGCTGAGTCGGTTCACTAGCAACCCAGGCGTTGAACACTGGAACGCTGTGAAGCGTGTTATGAGATATCTAAAAAGGACTCAGACATTTGCACTATACTACAGCGGAGATCCGTCAGTAGTGGAAGGCTTCAGTGATGCTAGCTGGTGTTCAGAGGTGGAGAGCGAGTATTCGACAGGTGGATTCATATTCGCTTTGGGCGGAGCTGCTATATCGTGGAAATCGAAAAAGCAGACAATGTTATCTCGCTCCTCCATGGAATCTGAATTCTTTGCATTGGATGCTGCTGCAGATGAAGCAGAGTGGCTTCGGGAGCTCATGTATGATCTTCCGGTGGTTGGAGCTCAGATACCGGCAATCCCGATATACTATAACAACCAGGCGGCAGCAGCAGTAGCATCAAATGAACTCTTTAACGGAAAGAAGAGGACTGTGCGGTTAAAGCACAGAGCAGTGAACGATCTCATCAAACGAGGCGTCATTGCAGTGATCGATGTTCGGAGTCAGGAGAACCTGGCGGATCCGTTCACGAAAGGCCTCAAACGACAGCTGGTCGAGGACACAGCAAGGAAGATGGATTTGAAGGCATTCTAATATTGTGTCATTATAATCCTATCAATAAATTTTATGTTATTGGTTCAAAGAGAAATCTACCAGATATCTAATTTTTTGATTCAAGGGAGGACTATTGACTGGAAAAATATTAGTTAACAGTGGGTACTTGTTATGCGGAACATGTAAGGGTTTCGGACCCAGAATCACTGTTGTCTACTATGAATTTTCTACGAAAAATTGATCCTGTGGGAAGGATGGCATAATGCCTTAATGAGTTCTCAGACTGAGTAAAGGTCTGTTATGCTTTACAGGAAGCATGGTGGTGCAACAACCACAAAGGAGTGTTACAACTCCATGCTACAGTGGGGTGACTCCACCATGAGGTTCCCAGGTAGGGGTAATGCCTCGGCTTTGTTAGCCAAGTCACAGGCGGCGTAGCACCGCATATAGGCAGGTAGCCTAATGTTGCATAATCATAAAGAGGTGTAGACAGCACTACAAAGAGGACGGTATCCTCATGTTACAGTGGCATGACACCACGAAGAGGTACCAGGAAGGGTAAATCCTCGGCTTTGCAAGCCATGTCATAGCGGCGTAACACCGCACGGAAGCGTACGGCTTCATGCTGAGTAGTTTGGCACTACAAAGAGGATTGTGATCTCATGCTACAGTAGTATGACACTACGATGAGGTACCCAGGTGGGGTAAAGCCTCGGCGTTGAGCCATGTCATAGCGGCGTAGCACCGCAAAGGAGCGCAATGCTTCATGCCATGACTCTTTATAAAGAACTCACCTATAATGTATGGACAGAGAAATAGGCCGTCTCTTGAGGGTAAATTTGTAGACGCCCAAAATACATACATTGAAATCCAGGCTGGCACAAGACCTTTAATGTGCAGCCAGAAGCACAGATAACTACATTATGTGAGTGGGAAAAATTACAGCTGTGGTACAGAATTCAAGGCGTAGTCCATTCTTGTATCATACTGTTGTTCAACCCATGCGGGAAGATTCAAGTCGTCAGCGACATCTATCCTAATGCATAATTGACAGTTATTATGTGGAACGCTTAACTCATATATATAGAGATATGTGGGGGATTGTTGGTGTTTTATTCTACATGTTGTGTGTTCACAACATTCTATTGTTAAAAGATAGTCCCACATCGGAAAAACACACCAAGTTGTATCTCTATATATTACTTATGAAGGAATAGAGAGATGCACATGGGTTGAGGCCCAATGGAGGGTGCCATGTGGGAGGATTTTACATAGAGGTGAGAATAAGAAACCAACTTTTGGCCAAATGGAAATAGATTTAAATCTATTGGAGCTAAGCCCCGAAGGGGCTTAGCGACTCGGACTCGGACTCGGGCTCGGGCTCGGACTCGGGCTTGGGCTTGGGCTAATGGGCTTTTGAGGCTTATTGTGGCTTTTTTATGGCACTTAGCACGACAGCTCGTCGCAAGGCGTATTGTGCGCTTTAGTTGCGCTCGTGCGCGAGCCTCTGCGCGGCCCTGCGTGGCGTGCGAGGCGTACGGAGCGTACTGAGCGTACGGAACGTACGGATCGTGCGGGTCGTGCGGGTCGAGCGGGTCGAGTGGGCCGTTCAAATTATGTAACGTCCGCGGGTCTTGTGGGCTCAGATCCGGAAAAGGCTCAGATCCAGAAAATCCGGATCTGGCATTAAACAGGGCGTGCGTTCAGAATTTGAAAAGCCCATCTCGTGCCTATAATAACAGAAGCATCTCCTCTCTCCAAGGTTACAGAAAATACTTAGAAAAATTTCCAGAGAGAGAGAAGTGCTGCTGCTATTCCGAGGAGTCGACATTTTTTTGGCCAGCGAGCGTTCTAAAGTTCTCTTCGAACTTGCTGGTTCCTGGAGGCTTGTCCGTAAGGCGGATATAGCTTTGAGCGCCGGTGATCTTTCACCCCAGCAGGCTTTCTTCTTCCTTTGTTGCCTTCGATAATACCGTCGCTTCTCTTTAGAAGTTAAACGGTTCTGTTGCCTTCGAGAAATATTACGACATAATCTTTTTAGATTCTCGTAATACGACATCACCTTCTTTAAGGTGTCGTTGCTGGAAACATTGTCTTTACAATAGTTTCTGAATTCGTGTTTTTTTTTTCCATCGATTGTTCGCCAAGGGACTAACAGCTATATCCAAATAAGCAAAAATCCTTTATAAACAAATTTCATTGAAAAAATGGTTTCTACTGCAGTAAGTATCCACCAATCTATTAAGAAATAAAATAAAAAATTGACGGCTTAGCGACGAAGGGATCAAAAATGATTTGGAGGCAGTTAAGGGTGGGAACAATCCCTTGCAAGCAAAAATTCATAGCTAGTTCTAGACACTCAAAAACACAACTAAGCAAAAAATCATAGCCAGTTCTCGACTCAATCCCAAATAACCAAAATATTAGAAATTAAAAAAAAAAAATTAAGGTTAGCTATTGAGAGATCTCACAATGAGGAGGACATGGAGGAGGATGGAAACGACTGGCTGAGAGGGGTGGCTCGTCAGGCTTAGAGGGGTCGGACGGGGAGTTGGGCGAGAGGGTGCTGGCGCGAGGAGGAGGTCCGCCAGGGCCGGGAGGAGGAGGAGGAGGTAGCCTAAGAAGAAAGAAGGATTAGGAGTGAAATAAATTGTTTGGATTTGTTTTAAAAATGATGTAAGAAATTGGGTTGACAATTTTACATGTCTTAGCGATGAGAAATTTTCGTTCCTAAGTGCTAGTTAAATTCTGACGTCGATGGAATAACGACAAAAAAATTCCTCTTTCAGTCGTTCTTCCATCACTAGTTAGCGACGTATCTTCTTCCATCTTTGTAGAATACAAGTATATCGAGCTTTTACTTTAATCAATACAAGTATATCTATACAAATCTTGTTTTATTTCTCGGAGCTCTTAAGCTCCCTAACATAATCACATAATACTTTTCAATATATTTTTTTATAACTGACAACTAAATATTTTATTTTATTTTATTTTAACTTGCTATCCTAAGATATCATAACAAATATAAAATTAAAAAGTGTATAATTATAAGTTGCATCACACTAACAAGTTGCAAACTAGAATACATTCACAGTATTAAGCTACCAATTATATTAGTTTAAAATAACAAAATCAAATAACAAGGTGCCATGTTTTCAAATATTTAAGGGACAAAATTGTCTAAAAAAATTCAGGTTGTCATGAAAATTCTTTCCAAATATATGAATATCCCCCTCTCTGTATTGTTAGTTAGAATTAGAAAGAAATCCCTTGGCGTACTTCTATGAATTTGAATCTTGGAATGTCAAAATCCTGAAATTCCATTTTTCTTGTGACAGACGGTCACTCTATGTTTGTGATCCCCGCAAGCAAACAAACCCCGAGCGAGAAGCTCAACACATCAGCGTCGATACTCCCACTGCACAATCCCAAACCCTCACCCACCCAACCAATCTCCCTCGACTCCTCCGCTCCTCCCCCACCTCTTTTTTCTCTCTCTCATAAGAAGAGACCCTTTAATTCCAAATCAAGTAGAGAGAGAAGAGAGAGAGTAGCAATGGCGGCTTCCAGCAGCACCATCTCCTTCTCCTCCTCCCTCTCCTCCGCCCTCCCCTTCTCCCGCCGCTCATCCTCCCTCCCCGCCGCCTCCCGCCGCTCCCGGACCCCGGCGGTCCGCGCCAAGATCCGCGAGATCTTCATGCCCGCCCTCTCCTCCACCATGACCGAGGGCAAGATCGTCTCCTGGATCAAGTCCGAGGGCGATAAGCTCTCGAGAGGGGAGAGCGTCGTCGTCGTCGAGTCCGACAAGGCCGACATGGACGTCGAGACCTTCTACGACGGCATCCTCGCCGCCATCGTCGTCAACGAGGGCGACGTCGCCCCCGTCGGCGCCCCCATCGGCCTCCTCGCCGAGTCCGAGGACGAGATCCCCCTCGCCAAGGCCCAAGCCCAGTCCCAATCCTCTTCCCCCTCCTCTCTCCCTCCTCCTCCTCCTCCAGCTCCGGTTTCGGAATCTCCCGCTCCGGTTACAGCTCCTGCTGCTTCTGCTCCTGCGACGGACGGACTGAGGAAGATCGTCGCCACGCCGTACGCGAAGAAGCTCGCGAAGCAGCACAAGGTGGACATCAAGTCGGTGGTGGGGACCGGGACGTTCGGGAGGATTACTGCGGAGGATGTCGAGGCTGCTGCCGGGATCGACACTAAGAAGCCTGCTGCTGCGGTCGCTGCGCCTCCGGTAGCGGCGGCTCCTGCTGCCGCTGCAGTGCCGCTTCTCCCGGGGTCTACGATTGTTCCATTCACTTCGATGCAGTCCGCCGTGTCGAAGAACATGCTGGAGAGCCTGTCCGTGCCGACGTTCCGGGTCGGGTACCCGGTGACCACCAATGCGCTCGACACACTCTACGAGAGGGTATGATTTTTTTGACTTCTTTGTTCTAATTTTTGATGGCTGGAATGTTTGATTGTAGCTTCAGTTTTGCATTATATGCCTCATTACGAGTTAAGGGTTTCCGGTTGAGTCATATGAACAGATTAATGCTGTTTTCTTGTTAGGATTTAGGAATCTATAATATCAATTAGCACTGGCGAGGAGTTAATTTCCAGTTAGTGAAGTTGAACACTTTTAACACAGATGTTTACACAAGTTAAAGGCCGAGTACCATAATATTTGTTCTATTTTAGATTTTGTATAGTAGAAAAATGAATTTATTCTGATGGAGTATAGTAGAGTATGACTAGGGCTCTTACATGTTTATAGTTAGGTTAATGCACGTGCCATGGAGAAAAGGTGTCTAATTTGACACGTATTTGTCCTTTGGCAATTGTCTTGTAGTTAGCTTAGGAAGGAATCTAAATTACAAGGGGCAATACGAAAAAAATAGTAAGATTCAATGTTTCTTTATCTAAAATTATCATATTTGTCTCCTCTAGTACTTGACTTTGCTCCAGTTTGGTCAGTTGTGACCAAGGTTGTAAAAGTCGATAGGCGGTAGTCGGGTGGGCACTTAGCCCCACCTAATTCTAGGCGGTCCACAAAAAAAGCTGCTGAAAATTGTCCATAAACCCCAAATAACATGCATAGTTTGACATAATCAAACATAATTGTCAAATTCAAAGTAACCACAAAAAAGCAGTTGAAACTTAGGAGCCCCATGACCACCTAGGCACCGACTAATTCCGTCTTTTAGAGCACTGGTTGTGACTTGCGGCATTAAATGAAGATGTAGATCATGTGACTCAGGTTTGATTAAGATGTAAAATAAGACAGAATCCTCTCTTTAAGCAGATTTATTTAGTGTTGTGATATCTCTACTGCACAATACATGTTAACAACTCTTGAATTTGGCATATATATGTATGAGCACAATTCAATTTTATTCTTTCATTTAGTGAGTATATCCTTTCTTTTTGTTAACTTTTGTTTAAATAAAAGCTTATATATTGTTATAGTGGAAAATTATTCTGAATTAACCCTGATGCCTGTAACAATCATTAGGTCAAGCCGAAGGGTGTCACTATGACGGTGCTCTTGGCAAAGGCTGCAGCAATGGCACTTGCTCAGCATCCGGTTGTGAATTCAAGCTGCAAGGATGGGAAGAGTTTCACATATAATAGCAACATTAACATTGCGGTGGCTGTGGCGATTGATGGTGGACTCATTACTCCTGTCCTCCAGGATGCAGATAAGGTATATTATGTGTAAGTTTAGACTAATAGGTAGCCATTGTGTATATCTTTACCTGACTTTCAAACGAAAAACTTGGCCACCTATGCAGTTGGACATCTATCTTCTGTCCCAAAGATGGAAGGAATTGGTAAACAAGGCCCGGTCTAAACAGCTGCAGCCCAACGAGTACAATACAGGTTCGTCCTTTCTAATGAATCGCACGTAGTTAAATATTAGTAATAGGACTACTGGTTACTGAGTTGGAACTTTGTTTGCAGGAACGTTCACTTTATCAAATTTGGGCATGTTTGGAGTTGATAGATTTGATGCTATCCTCCCACCAGGCCAGGTAGCTTTTTAATTCTCAGCTCACCGTTATGGGTATACTGTTGTATGTATTGATGACTTATTATTGATGTTAAAAGGGAGCTATAATGGCTGTTGGAGCATCAAAGCCCACTCCTATTGCTGGCAAGGATGGTTTCTTCACTGTGAAGAGCAAAATGTTGGTAAGTTTCAAATTCTCAATTTACATCCTGAAAGCGTCATTTATTGTTGTATGCTGGTAAGTTACATGACGTACTATGCCACTAGTTCACGTGCCTTAGTTAAGCTGGTTAAGTGTTGCATACTAGGTTCAGCTTGCCTGTTATGTTCCTAAAGAAACTGCAACAGAAAGACTTCATGTATCTTGAAAAAAGTAAATTGCTATCTTATTTTTGTCTGGAGGATGAGAAACTCTTCAGCCACTTTCTTTTCCATGCTCACAAGAATATCACTCCATTACTTTATGATATATCTTTAGAGTATGTAATATGTATATAGACTCATCTTAATGACTAATCAAATCAGACACGAGATATCCTTTGGTTCAGTTAAACTAAGCCACTTGAGACATCATTTGGATGGGTATTCTATCTCATAGTAGTCGACCAATTTAAGTCATACACCACAATCATGCACTATTGCAATACCCCTTTTGGCTTTTGTGGGTCCTTCATGGCATCAGTGAGTCCGACAAGTTTCTAAGTAGCTCTTTAAACATAGAACAATAATCAAATTCACTATTGATGTAAATAAACTAGAGTTTGTTTAAGTATCCGGAGAAAACACCCCCTAAATCTCAAGCTTCACTCCTTTTCGACTCATTCAAATTACGATTAAAACCTTTGGGGTTCATCAAGTTCTCTTTTCTCCATTCACTAATCAATTGTGAGACAGATGAAGGATCATAATACTTAGTGAGAATTATCTTGAGAGATGGCACTAATCTTTATGAGCATTTATTTTTGGAAAACGGTCAAGCTTGATCTCCAGCATGATATTGCATTTGTCAGGAGTTCAAATCCTGTTTTGTTCCCTATGCTTCATGCTTCTTCTTTTGTTTTCTCAAATTAGCACCATAAGCCACTACCACAAAATTGTCCCAACAATGTGGACATGGATTCTGACTATGTACCACGTGGACATGACATAACATGACCGAGAGCATGAGATAGCTACATGGTAGGTCATAAGCTTCATCATATAGCAGGGTAAGTACATGCCAACAAATCATGTATTGTCTATAAATATGTTGAGACCGACAGAAATTATCATCTCTTTTCATAGTATGCCACATGTAATCATGCAAGTATTATAAAAAATATAATGTAAAATGTGATTTATCAGTACTGCGTATCTATTTATCAGCCGACATCTACTACACTGGTTCCTAGATACTATCTACTTTTTGATAAGATTGGCAAAAGATCCAAAATATGTCAATTGGATATGAAGCCATCAGCTTTGATCTATATTAAGCTGACAACTGGCTGATTCAGCTGTATGATGTTACTCCATGGATAAACAAGATCTTTCTCAGCTATAAGACTGCAATGCTTGGAGCCTCTTCAGAAAAATTCAAATTGTTTGGTTATATTGCTCAGAAACCGCAAGAAGAGTCATTTTAGCTTTATCTACCAAACAGTGTTGTTCATGTAAATTTAGGCTCAAATACAGCGACTTGAGGATAAACATTATCATAACTACCAAGAACAGATTACCTTTACAGAAAACAGTCCAACTAGTTGCCAAATATACATCAATGTGAGCTCCGTAAAAATCCTAGTATAATAGTTACAATGCACATAGATGGTTGATCCAAATTTTGGACTGAATTTTGTTTGTGGACTATTATCTAGCTTTAAGCTTCTGGCTGATAAGATGCCTCTGAACCTCGTATAACCTATTAAGTTACAACTCCAACTCTAAGCCTATAACCTATTAAGTTACAACATGAACTACAGAAGTTGGGGTTTGTATCCAACAATATGATCCCAGTGTCAACAAAATTTTCTTCAAGATCAAATAGCAACACATGAAAGTTCAGCTCCTTTAAATAGACTGCCAGCTGTATGATGTACATGTCTTCATCTTCAATCAAGTCTCCAAATCTTAGCAGTTTCTTATTAGTCTGTTTTGTCTTGGTTTTTTATCAGTGAAAACCAAACAACGATTTGATATATAGTCAGTCACAAACTCGCAGCCATGATTTGATCTTTGAACTTAATGTATTAAACTTTTATTCTTGTGTTGCCTTTTGTTATTTTATATTTTTAAGCTAGGGACTAAACTTTGCAAATATGCTTCAGGTGAATGTGACAGCAGATCACCGGATTGTCTATGGAGCGGACTTGGCAGCCTTCTTACAAACATTTGCAAAGATCATCGAGAACCCTGACAGCCTAACACTTTAGATGCTTCTTCAGGGGATTATGCCCATGCATGCTTATTTTTGACTTTCTTCAGATAATTGCCTTGCTAGGTTCGGCTCTTAAATTGACGAACATGTGTGGCTGAGAGTTTTGTTTTTATTCAGCAGATTAGTTTGAAAATGTTATGAACTTGTGATGAGCCAACTTGGATATATTATTTATTTTGAATAAGCTTGGATAAATAATAACGAATCTTGCTATGAAATTGAGTGTGTTGTGTTAACACCTATTTTGTTGCTCTGTGTGCCGTCTATGACCAAAGATCCTGCAAAATTACAGGTGGTGATACTGTTTTGATGAATCTCATTTCTGATTACTTTCACTTGCTCTTGACATATTGGTGTCAGAATTTCAAAAATCATTTGACATTTCTTGTACTGCAAAGACAGCTTCACAACACTGGCTTTTGTTTTTCAGACTTTCACCAGAATAATTGGGGTATGGGATGACATCACACACTAATCTGTTGTTTATCCACTTGGAAACTTCTCGGGCATGTTTTACCAAAAAATGCTTTGGAGTACAATAGTGAAGCTCAAGGTGTCTAGTTGCCGGGCCGCCTGAAACCTGCTCTGGGCTCAACAGGCCGGACTGGTCCACACTTTCCTATGGGTCGGGTTGGGTTTACCTTTTGCAAATCTGGGTCCGGTCCGACTTTCCAACTATAGTCCGAGCCAGGTTTGGTCCTAAAAATTGGTTGGCCTGGTCCGAGGCCCGAGTCAACTCGGTTACTTCCCCTCCACTCAAGCCCTACCTCCTTTAATAAAACAATTGGGTGGGCGGATTGTTTTACGGTTTTATCCCTATTAAACTGTTAATAAAATGTTGGGGGTTTTTTGGTAAAAAAAAAAAAAAAACCTCCCTCCCAACATCTATATTAAATTTTGGGAGATATTTTAATACCAAAATATTCTCATTTCTTAGTAAACGTTGATGAAGAATATTTTAGTTTTAATGGAAGTGGTGAAACGATATAGGAATTGGTTGGAGATGTTCAATTCTAAGTTTAGTCAGGGTCGGCCCAAGGGTAAGTCTGACAAGACTTCGGATTTGGGCTACCCTCCTCCATAGTGTAACACAACCACCACCCGTCACCCCCACCCTACCCACGGTCATTTAGTTTTCTTATGACTTATCCAGTCCAAACCTGACTTAAACCTATATATTTTCAATAGGGATGAAGGACAATCAAAATTAGCTTCAGTTAAGACAACCCAACTCTCTGGCCGGACCTGGTTATACGTCTTATTTAAATTACTTAGTCTATAGTATGTTATAATAGTAAATTGTAATGAGTATATTAGAAGTTGCAACTAAGAAGACTAAAATAAAATATCTGCAAAAATTAACTATTTATATGATATCAAATTACTGGATTAAACCGTTGTAAACTAGTTAGAGCAAGTAAGAAACGCTAAATATGAAAATGGTAATTCCTTGAAGCATTAGGATTAGTAGGAGCCTTAATTTTTCTTATGGCAACGAAGGAGAGAACGAAGATAACAAGCGTGGGCAAAAGTTGGAAGAGTAAAATAAGAAGATGAAACATAGAGGTATAGTGAATACCTTTTTTTCTATAGGGCATGTATTTATTCAGGAAAATGTCCAAAATGAAATTGTTACAGGTTTTCAATTGAAAGACTTCTTTTTTTTTTTTCCTTACATTTCCTATTATTTCAATCTGCAGGTCAAGTGTGAAACCCGACCCTTGTGGTCAGCGGGGAGAGACATAAAAGCTCTGCCTGGATGGCAGAAGGTCAGTAGGTCGAGCCACGGAAGTTGGTGGACAGTGAGCCCAAATGGCATACAATTCAGTGTGCACAAAAAGTTCTGAGTGTTACGTATTCAATTTTATTTTTACTTCTGGATATTCATGATCAAAATGCTGAGATTACCTATTATATGAGACTTGATCACTGGCTCAAAAACTGTAAATGGCGCAGCATTTGTTATCCAACTGTACTAGGGACACGGGATAAATTTTCAGGAAGGGCTAATATCTCGGAACCGATGCGTGAAGGTTAGGTTGGGACACTTACACTCGGTTCAATTCTGAAGTTTACATTCTTCTCCAGGAGTTCATAACACTGCTGAAGCTTTCTGGATGATACATGGTTTACTTTGCAAAAAGATATTTCTAATGACTCCCTTTCTTAGTCCACATGGTTAAATATTGTTGTTATTTCATGTTTCAAGATGAGGTGTTAAAGTGCCCATATATAATCAAACTTTCAAGGAGTTAGTATTATTCTTTGGCTAAATTTTTAAC
Source organism: Iris pallida (assembly GCA_029216955.1). Classification (NCBI taxonomy): domain Eukaryota; kingdom Viridiplantae; phylum Streptophyta; class Magnoliopsida; order Asparagales; family Iridaceae; genus Iris; species Iris pallida. The sequence continues at coordinate 3,580,262 of JANAVB010036220.1, forward strand.
TTGATATCCTAATTTTTTTTAAGTTTTTCAAACTTGATATCTTATACTTTTATATTAAGCAACTTGATAACTCAACTATAGTTGTACAACTTAATACTCTAATAGTGTTAAGAAAAAAAAAAATTCTAAATAACAAAAAGACATGTTAAGAAAAAAATTCTAAATGACAAAAAGACCTTCCGTCCGAGCTCTCTAGCCTAGTGGTATTAGAGCGGACATCCGGAGGGGCCGGCAAGGTTCGAGCCCCCCAATTGTGTGTGTGTGTGTTTTCAAAAAAAAACAAAAAGACCTCCCCATACCCATCCTCCCCCCCCCCCCCCCCCCCCCCCCCCCCCCCCCCCCCCCTTCTCCTTCAATTTCTCTCTCTCTCTCTCTCACACTCTAATTCCCCAATCGCAGCTCCAGGCTGAGCGTAGACTGTCATCGGCAGGGAGGAGGGAGACGAGGAGGCTAGGATTAATGTTAGGGGAGAGGAGGTTGAAGAAGGAGATGAAGGGGTCCAGGGAAGAGAGGAGGAGGAGTGGCAGGGAGTAGCGGCAGCAACGGTCCTCTGGACGGTTGCTGATGTTGCTGCTGCTGCTATCGCGCGAGAGAGAGAGGAGAAATGAGAAAGAGAGAAGAGTAGGAGTAGGAGGATAATTTTGTCAAAAAAATATTTATTTTTGTTGAAACAGAAAAATTAACCCCTTAATGACGGCAACTTAAAAATATTTAATATTTGAGGGTAACGATCGGTACGATATTAAAGTCTAGGGTATTTAACTTTTAAAAAAAGAGTTTAAATTTATAGCCTTTTTCCTTTGGATGAAAGAAACATAAGACGCAGTTATATTGAAACTGAAGACAATGGAATGGACAGGAGTCCTTGCATAAGTTGGGGATGGATGTTTGTATATATTAGCTTGCTGATAAAAGGAGACAGCAGCTCTTGATGAATTTCTTGCTGTAGAATGAAACAAGTGCCATTTTCACCACTTCTCTCTGTAGAATCAAGAGTCCATTTTCATACTAACTTCGGAAATTAATCTACTACTATGTTACTACAGCGTTCAGAATGGCTTTAATGTGCCACCCCAAAAGATCTTCCTTCCGGCACCATTTGCAGCAGTACGTTGGTCCCTGGCATTTTATGAGAACAGTTATAATGGTACACACACTAAAAATCAAACATCAATAGTAATGCGTAGAAATATGTTGGGGCGAAGTGATGAACTGTACGGGCCATCACTGCATCACAGTAAAGACCTCTATCTCTATAGTTATATTTCCACAAAAGCGTTAATTAATAGTGTTAATGGAGCCTACACATATGATGTCATGCATGGGGGCACCGACGCAGGATTAATGTCTTCCAGCTGGAGCGAATTTATATTGAGTAATGCTACAGTTACAACCAAATGCTTACAACTCTCTTACAACCTTCACCCATTGCATGACCCACATGTCAGCACATAGGTGAGTGGTTGTAAGAGAGTTGTAAGCATTTGGTAGTAGACTTAGCATTATTGATCTTATATCTCATTATTTAATAGAATTTATGGGTCTCCCAGGGTTACCCTTGGTCCGCCTCTCGTTCAGTCGCTCCTGTGCTCGCTCTCTCTCTATACCCTTATCCCCTTGGATTATATGGGTAGATCGGTATAGTCTTCTATGAGACTGCACCTCTCGTTCTCTATTTCGGCCTCCCTTACTAGGGGTGAGTATTCGGTTTATTCGGTTCCAACCGAACCGAATAACCGAAAACCGAATTCGACCGAAACCGAATAAGCAAAACCGAAACCTAACCGAATTGGTTAATAACCGAACTGAACCGAACCGATTTAAATCGGTTCGGTTTATTCGGTTTTTTTTTTATTTTTTTGTGTTTTTTTTGTTAATATATATAATAACTAAATATACCTAGATATATTTATTATATACATATAGTATATACCTCTCTTTCTCTCTCTCTCTTTCTCTCTCTCTCTCTCTCTCTCTCTATATATATATATATATATATATATACCTATAATTAATACCTATATATATATAAACTAAAATTTCTTATTCGGTTTTCGGTTTTGGACCGAAACCGAAACCCAAAACCGAAACCGAAGCCGAATAAGAAAATTTAGTATTTTCAAAACCGAACCGATTTTTTTCAAAACCGAACCGAATCTCTTATTCGGTTCGGTTCGATTCGGTTTTCGGTTCAAAACCGAATAATGCTCACCCCTATTCCTTACTCTTCCTCTCTTGGGCCCTCACCCTCCCTTTTTGTAGTACGGAATGGAGGTCCGTAGAGGACGGTAAAGATGTCTTGGTGTTCACTCTTAGCCGTTCGGGAATTCACCCTTGCTTCACTCTATTATTATTTCACCAACAAGGATGAGAAATAGACCTTGACACAAAATTGAGAAAAATTCTCTAGAATTTGCACACGTACTTAGTTCTCTTGCTCGAGTCTCTTCTAAGATAGTTATAACAATAATATAATTATTATTAGCCTTCTCATTCATTACATTGACGGATTAATTCTCTATTAATACCATGAAAAACATCAAATATTATGTTGGCGAGTTATGGCATGGTTTGGGATTGATGTTGCTTTTGGCAATAGCCTCCCAATCGGTTCTAAAGTTTAAATTATTTTTCAGAAAAAATCAATATGTTGTTATTACCATACAAGTTTTAGAGCTTGTTTAAGAAAAAGACTTGATAAGCAATCTCAATCGCGGTCTAAGCAGGACTGACCTAGGACGGCCACGACGACTGTCCAAGATCCCTACCCAAAAAATTTAATATATATATATATATATATATATATATATATATATATATATATATATATATATATATATATAATTTTGTGTCTAACATAGAACTAATATGTAACATGATTCATTTTTGATACAAAAAAGTTATTATGTAGTGGTTATTGTGTTAAACTTTTACAATAGAGGTCCTACGTTCAATTCTTGGTTGTAGCTTCTTTTTTTATTTATATTTATATATAAGTCCCATTTATATGGATTCTATTTTGAAAGTTTGTCCAAGAATTCCATGAACTTAGGACTGATACCGAGTCTAAGTGAGTCACCCACCAAGGGTTGCATGTCAAGTTGGCAAGATTGGAGATGGATGTCCATAACTGTACTAGCGAATAATTGTTTTATGTCCATAGTTTGGTATTATACACGTTATTAATAGGATACGATGAGAATATAATTTCTTTATTTGAAAGAGTTGTTTTTGTTCGAGTCCTTATACAACTAATACTACATTAAGTGTTTTTTTTTGGAGTATTTGTGAGAGCAGAAATTGTAGTTGGGCCGGACTCTTGAGGAAGAAAAACAATTTTATAATGAGCTTTCTTTGTCACAGTTTCAGTTGGAGCCAATTAAACTTGTTACTATTTGTCTGACTTCCAGCTGTGAGCCATGGTAGAAACTTTCTCCGTTTTAGCTGGAGAGTTGTCGCACACTGAATTTTTCCTTCCATCGAGATTGTTTTATATAACCTTTCACCAGACAAAGGTTTAACGGAAAGACTAACAAAGATTTAAGTGCAATGTTCTAGAATTCTTCAGAGCATTATGGAGTATTCTTGAACTCTCAAAAGATTTTTTCAAGTTTTTAGAAATTTTAAAAAATTTACATATAAATATTGTTGGATTAGATTTTTCTTCTAAAGGACTAGAAGTGTCCTGTCACTACAAAAATATAGTAAAATAGTGAAAAAAAAATATTAAACAAATTTTGTCGCTAATCAATAATAAGTTAGTCGATGGTTAGTGACTATTTTGAAATAATTTTGTAACATGTAAGGTAAATAAAGTAGGAATCGCATTTTCTTCTAACAAGTGAATCTTGAAATTTTATTTAGTATAGTAAATTCTTTCGAGTTCCACTCTTAATATGCACCACTCTTCTCTTCTCTTATCTTCTCTTAACACACTAGCTAAGTTCATTCGAAAAAAACTTGTACAGATCTTCGAGGAGGATGTTCGTGTGTGGGACAGAGAAATTAAAGGTGTAGGCGAAAATGTTATGTTTGTGACAAGTGATATGAGAGTCAAGTTGATCATCGCCATGTCGACATCTGATGTCGTCGTCGAGGAGAGTCCATGATCGTCCAAAAAGAGGTCCAAAAATACCAAGAGGGACAAGAGCAAGGAGTCGACGTTGGATAGTGTCCTTTACGAGTGGTGTCCCGCATGGACCTCTTAGAGAAGGACGTGACAGACGTGGAGTTACAAGTAGAACAAAATCAAGTGGCTTACGAGGAGTTCTCTCATGGATTGGAAAGTGGTCCTGCAAATGCCATGGCGCTATTCCTAAAGCAACTTTGTAAGTTTCAGGCCAAATTCGAGGAGAAATGTAATACGGCTCGTGCGAAGATTGCAGAATTGTACGAGAAACTTGTAGTGTCCCGTCCCTACATCGTGTCCCGTTTTCGTCCACGAGGTGCGCGAGAAAGGAACACTGTCACTATCGATTCGGTCGGGACCGATGGATCGGAATCGGCCGAATCGGTCGAACGGGAACGTTGAATTAAGATTCATTCTCCGTTATGAAATGACTTCTTCGGAACCAAGTCCCATATTCAGCGGATTGCACCTTAAGGATTGGCTCTGCGGCTGAGTCGGAAGAGAACTCCCGTTGCTCTGGTTTTCATGTCGCGCTTGATTTGGCTTTGGTTTTCGTGAATGCGTTTTCGTGAATGTTTTCGATGGGTCTTCATAACTTACATTTTAGAGCTTCGCATTCATATCAAAATTTCTTTAATTACACAGTGTTCTAATCAGTTGCTTATACGATTGTAGGTGATCGCATAGGCGACGTCAGCGCAGTCAACTAGCCCCTCGCCTGAAGCAAGTCTAAGGCGAGTGGCTGACCTCCTTCGTCCCGACCCTCTATTTCAAAATCAATATGAAGCTAAATGAAATGCTTGTCATCATAGTGTAGAATCAAGAAATCATGGCACGATTCTTCACGAAACACTTGCTATCAAACTGCCGATATTGAAAATGAAAAACGTGCTTTCTTATGCAATTCCACTTAGACCATGCAAAATAATGAATGAATCGATTAACGTTTATCGCAACGACATGGCTAAGTGAGTAAATCGACCAAGTTCAAAAGAAATGCTAAGTTTTGCAACTAAAAGCGAAAGGATAAGGTTCTAGAAAAGAGAGAGCATTTTTCAAGACTCTGCAAAACGGTCATTGGACAACTTGTCGACAAAGTGTAGTTTCTTCGAACGGTTGCCTAGGCCAAGGAACCGATTCGGCCCGGGAGGAACAAGTATAGCAAGCGCCAGCCTTACATCGGCGTGGGTTATTCGGGAACTTTCGCACAGGGCTCGCTACCCATCGTGAAAGGGTCGTCGTCTAACCCAGCTATAGTCCGTGATGGCTTGACATTTCCAGTGACCTTCACACCCTTTCACTGCTTAACTAATGCACGTGACACGGGATGAATAGGGTAGTTGCTTAATGTATACAATTTCATATGCTTGCCTCAAAACATGTTAACATGCAAATCGATCAGGATGGTTAGAAAGATCACATAAATAGCTAACTAACATGTTTATAAAACTGCTTGAATCAAATGAAGAGCTTGGATTTTAATTAGCCATTCGCCAGTACATGTGATCGTACTGATCCTCGCTCTTTGCAGGTCCCGTGAATCAGGAAGGACGCGCCAACTAGCTCGATGACATTCGTGATTTTGAAGCTTCGGTCGCGCGTCGAAGACTTTTCCCGCAACTCCACTTTTGAAGACTCCCAACTGTCCAAGAAAGATAGCTCAGCGTCCCTCCATTCCGGGTCACTGGAATACTATGTTGTAAATTGAGGGATGTGTGCAATGTATGAAACGACTATCTCATCGGCACTCTTTTATAATTGAGTCATGTTGTAGCCCGCGCGGCATGAGTCCTGTACTAGAGTCTGTAAATATCATAGCTGCTTTTCCCTAATTTTTTTTATTTTATTTTATTAACTGTTAAGTTGAATTTAGAAATAAAGATTTTGTTTTAAATGTCCTAATTAATTTCTTAATATTAATATTAATAACAAATGATAATAATAATAGATAATAATAATGTTTTTAATTAAAATTCTTTTATATAAATTTTTGCATTATGGCCCCTAGGAAAATTTTGCAATTGCATTTTTAGACTTGCCAACTCATTAGGCTAGGTGTCAAACTCTTAGGCATGTGGCATTGTATAATGCCGAATGGTCACTTGCATGAAAAGAGTTCTCTTCATAAGCCACATCATCTCTCTCTCCCTTCATTATTTCTTCTTCCTCTCCTTCCTCTACACACACACATACAAATCCCTCTCTCCCTCCTCCCTCTCATATTCTTCTTCTAAATCACCACCACCACCACACTTGCTACCACTGCGGCTGCTGCCGTTCTTCCCGCCGCCGGCCACGCCGCCCGCCGCGCGCGCGCCCGCCGACCGGCCGGCCACCCACCGCCGGCTGCTCCTGGCCGGCCGGCCTCCCCTCGTGGCCGCATCCCCATCACCATCACCATCACCATCATCCTCTTCATCATCATCATCATCTCCATCACCAAAGCCCTAACCCCTTTCTTCAAAAAAAAGAAAGAAGGAAGAAGATGAAGGAGAAGAAGAATTTGTTGGAGGAAGAAGAAAGAGAAATTGGAAGAAGAAGAAGAATAAGGCTCAAATCCTAGTTCCAATTTCAAATCAATTTTTCTCAAGGCAAGTCCTCACCTTCTTTCTTTCCCTCTTCTTCTTGATAATTGCTCGAAATTAATTTTCTAAATTCTTCTTGAATTAATATGGGTTAGTTACATTTCTGGAATTTAAATAAATTCATGACAAATCCAACTTCGTAAGGATGTAATATGGATATAGACTTTTAAAATTTGAAAGAAACCTACTTATGGACACAACACTAATAAAATACTTAAATGAATATGAAAATTGGACACAACATGTGGACACATTATGCTTGGACACAAGTGTTGAATACATCTTGAATAGACATTTCAAAATTAATTTTTGTTATATATAATGATCCATGATATATATATACGTGAATGTAAATATGTGTATTACAACATGCTAGTATAAATATATTCACTTATATTATGATACATTGTTTGGACACGGAAACAAAAAATTATACTCTTTGCAAACCTTGGTTCAATTTAGGATGCTCAACCTTTAAATTACGACACGGACAAAATGTGAAGAATACAAATAATGGACACATCAACTTATGTTTTGTGAGAATATGTATATAAGTATACGTAGATGTATGGACACAAACTATAAGCTTTATACATATATGGACGTACATCTATACATATGTATAAAATATATCATAATAGACATAACACATGAGCTATATTATCTTGAATATTTAAATTAACAATTGGTATCACTTTTGGGCATAGTCTTATACTTGTTTAAGATTCAAAATTTACCTATGAATACATCTTTAGTATATATGTCCACATTAGATTTGTTTTAAATATATAAATGAAAAAATATATATATATAATTTTTGCTTTACCAAAAATACCATTTCTGTCCATACTTTAAAATATACCAATTTAAGATAGTTTGGCGTGATAATCTAGTTAATGTTGATATGTATGGGTACCTACATGTTAAGGTAATCTTACATATGTTTGTTTCAACTTTTAAACTTCCATTGACATTCTTAACAAACCAAAACTATAATTATAAGTAATTTAAAATATAATTAGTATCATGCTACTATGACAAGGTTATAAGAATTAATGAATATTTTAAGAGTAAAATGTGACATCATTATGCTACTAACAATTTTGTTTTGATACTGGATAGCCTTTAGCAAAGTACCCGAGGCAATTAGGTTTACTTGCTAGAATGCTTGCTAAGGTAAAAAGTTTTCAATTAACTACATTTATATAGATATATAACTGCGTGGTGACCGGTGTAGAGAGTTGCTCCACCGAAGGGGTCGGCGAGCCCGATATATATTTGCGTGGTTCCGGTGTTGAGATTTGCTCCACCGAAGGGGTCGACGAACCCATGATTATATGTTTTATTGTCTATTGTAAAAAATTTCGGGCTCCAAAATACAAAGGAGATTCTGCCGAAATTTTTGAGAAATCCCAGAGTTAGCCATTTTGGAAAGTCGAAATGGTTAAACCCTAATATCAAAACTTTATCAAATTTTCTAATATAAACATGACCCTGAAATCCTTGAAAGTGTTGCCTTAGGCACACAAATTCTAGTTTGATATTTTATTTCCGTTAAGACGGAATCTCCTGCTTAACTTTATTCTCGTTTAATGTGTGTTCTCTATCACACGAAAAACGAGATACAAAATTGAAATATAATTTAACTAAGTTGCATTTGGTAAGAATTGTATTTGGGATGGAAGAGAAAACTTTGGATCACACCTTCGAAATCTTTGCAATATTATATTTTACAAAACTGATCAGTTCCTGTTACCCGGCACTCGTATGGCCATACGGGTCTGTCGGGGTGAGGCTTAGCTCACTTTCTGTTGTTCATGTTTCCTGTTTTCCATTGGATTCCGAATCCCCAAATTCAGCCCTGTAATATCCAATGTAGCCTGCTCCGATATTCTTGAAAAATTTCAAGTCATACGACAATTGTTATAACACTTGATTCTGATAGCTCGGAAAATCATTCATGTGTTATCCTGATTATATCACATCAATATGTGATCCTGATACTAATGGGACGGATAAATCTAAGCACCGCCCATTAAGTATAAACCTGATCCCGGGTAAATGGGATTATTGTTGAGAAAATAAAAGTTGTGTGATCCAGAAGTGTTTCTCTAAATATTGCATTTTTCATACAAAATTTGTTTGATTGCTTACACATTTATACCTGACACACTTACATTCTTTTGGGAAAAGATGTTAATACGATAAAAAAATTTATCAACGAATATACCTTTTAAATTATCCTTTCCTTCAGTTCAATTTCGATAATTTTATCATCTTACCTTACCTACTTTACTCCTTTGACTGAGGGCTTGCTCGTCGTATTGACGACCTAGTTTTGTTCACTAGAGATAATGCAAATGTACACTGAAGAGAAGCTTTATGAATAAGACAAAGAGGAGGTTGACTTGGTATCAACTAGTAAAACTTTGTAGCTGGTAATGTAACATATGTATTGGGTTAATGGTTGTAATCGGGTAGAATAATAAAATTTCTATTTATAGTCTAGAATATCCTTTAATCAAACTGTCATTTATATTTTTATGCATCATGTGACCTGTGATCAACCTATCCTAGAACCCTACGGGCGACAATCGCGAATATGGGTACTGAAGTATTCATATGTCGCGTAGCCTGGAGATGTTGTTACGTACTCGGCTCACCTTATTTTGGGAGCGGGACGTGACACGTCTTTTTAGTGGTGGCCCATGCAGGTCACGAAAAATAGGAAACCTAGGATAGGATGCAGGTCTCAAAAATTAGAAAACCTAGGATAGGATGTAGGTCTAGATTTTAAGAAAACCTATATAGGTTGAGCTATATACCCTAAGATATACTCTTAGAAGAAGTCTACTTATCCATAGACTATGTTTCATTCCGATTTCCATATAGATCTTTGCCTAATGGATTTCTTGTAGAGATTCCATATAGTTAAGAATCCTAACCTAAGACTGTCATTAAGGAATACATGATATTCAGGAAATCAAGGGTAGTATAAGCATAGGCATAACCAGAAAATTTAGGTTAAGTTATTCAGAGAGCTATCATTAGACAAGTACTCTCTTTTAAATTGGTGAGGGATCTAGAAAATCCTTTAAGGATCTCAAACTGGGTATCTTTAAGGGACATAGAGTTTAGATTTATCTAGAAGAATTCAGATTTATCTAAAACTATTATATAGTTAGACATCAAAAAAAAAGGAATAAGGGTTATGAAGCTAATAGGCCAATGAGGATTGCAGACTTCCATTTAGATTGGGTATACTATGTCCTGTGGGATTGGCATATATATAAATATATAGCTAAGAAGTAATGGGTAATCTAGTACTAGCATTAATCTTATCTAAGGAATATGTATAGTATTTATTATATATAGTATTGAATATAGCCTATTGAGAGTATGACTCCTCGACTTCTTGATTTTATCCCTGCTTCAATCCGGACGTATCTCCTCTTTCTTTGTTGAGATTCATGTTATCTAACTATTTCGCAAAATTTGATTTTCTTGAAATTCTTCAATTCCTTTCTTTTATCCAAAGTTCAAAAAAAAAAAATCTGGAATTGTATCCTCTCTTTTCAATACATTTTCGTTCTAGTAGTATTCTTGATTTTGGGAATCATTTTCCATCTAAATACCTAGGCTTACATTTCTTATTAATTGTTCATTGGATTTATTCTAAAACAATATTTTTATTGGACTTTCTGCAATTGAATTTTCTGTGAATGTATATTTATTTATTTGTGTTAAGAACCTAGAAACCCTTCAACTGATTCGATGAGGCAGTGAAAACTGCAATCAATCAATTGAATCATGGAAGAGAAGTTGTTGCAGCCATTCGGACTGACCATCCAGATTGGCGAGGCACATATTCTCGAAACATGATTCAAGAATTTAATAAAATTTCGGGTATCATGACATAAATTTTTTTTTGTGATGAATTTCGAAATTTGATATTCAGATTTGGAATTTTTGTTATACTACCGTTTGGATTTGAAAACCCACGTCCTAAATAATTTAAAATGATATTCGGTATTTTGATAAAATAGATATATGAGATTTTCTTACTAATTTTGTCAAAATATTTTATATTATGATATTATATAGTACTTTGATACTTAGATAAAGGATTTTAAAAAAAAAAACCTTAAGTTCTGGTTCTTGAGTATCTTTTGAATTACCAAGGATAACCTAACGTGTAAGTCTACTTCACAATCACAATTCCTACTCATACTATGGATATCAAGGAAAAAGGTAGCAAAAATTCTGATAGTGAAACGGTATCTTTGTTGCAGCCATATGCGCAATGGCGAGTCACAAGATTACTATATCACGCCAGAAAATGAGAATAAGGAATATGATTTTGAATTCAAGGATCATACATGGTTATGGGTTGAAATAACATTGTATCTGACTATTTTATTTGATTATATGGAATTTCAAGAACATTGATGATTTCTAGTATTTTCGATTTGTCTCTATTTTCGTGAAGCTTTTGAAAAATAAGTTACAAGATATTTCATCTAATAGTTTAATGAATTACTACTTCACCTCTGTAAGGTGGGTAGAATATTTTATTTTTCTCTATTATTATTTTGAAAAGCCTATCTTTAAATTTAAATTTCGAGGACGAAATTTTTATAAGGTGGGTAGAGTGTCATAGCTGCTTTTTCCTAATTTTTTTTATTTTATTTTATTTTATTTCATTAATTGTTAAGTTGAATTTAGAAATGAAGATTTTGTTTTAAATGCCCTAATTAATTTCTTAATATTAATATTAATAACAAATGATAATAATAATAGATAATAATAATGTTTTTAATTAAAATTCTTTTATATAAATTTTTGCATTATGGCCCCTAGAAAAATTTTGCAATTGCATTTTTAGACTTGCCAACTCATTGGGCTAGGTGTCAAACTCTTAGGCATGTGGCATTGTATAATGCCACATGGTCACTTGCATGAAGAGAGTTCTCTTCATAAGCCACATCATCTCTCTCTCCCTTCATTATTTCTTCTTCCTCTCCTTCCTCTACACACACACATACAAATCCCTCTCTCCCTCCTCCCTCTCCTATTCTTCTTCTAAATCACCACCACCACCACACTTGCTACCACTGCTGCTACTTGCTGCTGCGGTTGCTGCCGTTCTTCCCGCCGCCGGCCACGCCGCCCGTCGCGCGCGCGTTCGCCGACCGGCCGGCCACCCACCGTCGGCTGCTCCTGGCCGGCCGGCCTCCCCTCGTGGCCGCATCCCCATCACCATCACCATCACCATCATCCTCTTCATCCTCATCATCATCTCCATCACCAAAGCCCTAACCCCTTTCTTCAAAAAAAAAAGAAAGCAAGAAAGAAGGAAGAAGATGAAGGAGAGAAGAATTTGTTGGAGGAAGAAGAAGGAGAAATTGGAAGAAGAAGAAGAAGAAGGCTCAAACCCTAGTTCCAATTTCAAATCAATTTTTCTCAAGGCAAGTCCTCACCTTCTTTCTTTCCCTCTTCTTCTTGATAATTGCTCGAAATTAATTTTCTAAATTCTTCTTGAATTAATATGGGTTAGTTACATTTCTGGAATTTAAATAAATTCATGACAAATCCAACTTCGTAAGGATGTAATATGGATATAGACTTTTAAAATTTGAAAGAAACCTACTTATGGACACAACACCAATAAAATACTTAAATGAATATGAAAATTGGACACAACAACATGTGGACACATTATGCTTGGACACAAGTGTTGAATACATCTTGAATAAACATTTCAAAATTAATTTTTGTTATATATAATGATCCTTGATATATATATACGTGAATGTAAATATGTGTATTACAACATGCTAGTATAAATATATTCACTTATATTATGATACATTGTTTGGACACGGAAACAAGAAATTATACTCTTTGCAAACCTTGGTTCAATTTAGGATGCTCAACCTTTAAATTACGACACGGACAAAATGTGAAGAATACAAATAATGGATACATCAACTTATGTTTTGTGAGAATATGTATATAAGTATACGTAGATGTATGGACACAAACTATAAGCTTTATACATATATGGACATCTATACATATGTATAAAAATATATCATAATAGACATAACACATGAGCTATATTATCTCACTACTAAAATCTGTCAATTCAGCGACGCGTTAAGACGTCGCTAAAAAGGGCAAATACGTCGCTAATTTCTATTAGCGACGTATTTAGCGACGTTTTCAAGTAGTCGCGATTAAGCTAGTCGCTAAACAAGAAAACGTCGCCAAACGTCGCTATTGCGACGATCTTTAGCGACGTTCCCACGTCGCTAATTTAGCGACTACCAGCGACATAAAACGTCATAATTTACCGACGTAATCTAGCGACGTTGAGCGACTTGAAATGCATCGATGCTGACCTGGCTTTAGAGCCAAATGGCGACGTTCTGCAACTTTTTAACGTCACTATATTACCGACATATAGCGACTTTTAGCGACGTCCTTGTAGCGACGTTTAGTGACGATTAGTGACGGTAGTCATTAATATTAGCGACGTACTTAGCGACGTTTATATCGTCGCTGGACGTCGCTGACAGTCGCTGAACGTCGCTAATATTAAAAAAAAATTAAAAAAAATTACAGCAATTGCAGCATTTGCAGAATTTACAGAATTTGTAGCACCATTTGTTACAACAACGACTGTGTATCACGAACACAGTATCAAACAACACATACACACAATCACGAACACGTTTGAAACACAATGTGTCCACAATCAACACAGATTTATGAAAATTTGTAACAATGTCAAACATAATGTGTCCACATAAGAATAAAGTATGTAAAACCACATAAAAGACCCAACAATGGGCCATCACACAACAATGTATATGCCGACTACGACTGATCAGGAGGAGCATCACCGCTCCTATCACCGCTCCTGGAAAGAAGGTAAGCATACTGCTCCGGTGTAAGAACCACCGACAACGATGAAGGAGGAGGCAATGCAACCGCTGGAGAAGGAGGCAGTGTAACCGCTGGAGATGGGTGCGTCCGCGTCTCCTCTAGGGCTCGGAGTCTGGCGCTGCATTGCTCCATACAAGTCGCTATCCTGGTAACGGTGTCGTGAATGGACTCCTGTGTCCCCTGTACTTGCTGCACGGTGCGCTCGAGCTCGTCAAAGCGTGCGGTGACCGACGCAGCGTCCTCTTGCGCCTGAGGCCCTTGCTGCTCAGCAATCCTCCTCAGCATATCGTCGCGCAGCTCAGCAATCTGGCGGACAATGGTCTCCTCGACTCGGGACGACTCGGCCTGTGACGGCTGTGAATGCGCACTGGAAGAGGGAGCCCTGGATGCCTGCGTCGCAACAAATGCGCCGTAGGACCCCGTACCGTAGTACGTACCCCTCTGAAGACCACCAACAGCGATCTTCCAGAGCTCGTCCTCCGACTGAGACGGAGAGGGTTGCGATGTACCAACCCCTCCCTCTGCCTGTGCACTAGCACTCGCACGCTCATCACGTAGCCTAACATACTCTTCCTAGAAATCATTGTACATCTCTATACATCAGTACTTACCTAAATTAGCCTAATAAACGTCTAAAATATTTAATTATTATTAAGTATATGGTTATCTGTATATTCTTCAAGTTGTGTTAAAAATTAACGAAATCTAAATTAGTACTTACATAGCTCTGAGTAGCCCGGTCGTCGATGAGCTTCCCGTCCTTCCGATGGGTGGCCAGGAAGACGGTCACCATGTTTGCGTCCTTACCCCTCTTCACCTGCGTGTTTGTTATATTTTATTCTTTAGTAAAATAGAAAATTATATACTCGTACTATCAATAAATTCTTATATTTGACAATAAATTACATACCAGACGACGGAAATGCTCCGTCATAGGAATCGATCCACCACACCACTTTCCGGCCATCGTCCTAGCCGCCTTCGCCTTCTCCGACCGCTCTTTGTACTCGGGCTCCTCAAATTGAGCCCTCATCGTGGTCCACTGGTCAGGTGTGATCCAACCAGCAATCGGCTTTCCGGAGCGGTGACATTTTTTCTGATCGTCAATAGCATCACGGATCAACTTGGCGGCGACGGCAGAAAACTGCCTCTCAATCTGCTCGGCGCGGTGTGGTGGATAAAAATAAGTCCTCTATAAGAATTACAAATTAAAATAATTAGTTCTAAAAAATACTTAAAATTATATTAATCATACTAAATTAACTATCTTTAGTTACCTTGAAGTGGGCAAACCAGAATGCCTTCCTCTCTTCCGAGGCATCCGAGTAGTTGATCCACGGACCCCCATAGTTGGACCTTAGAAATGTGCCCAACGCTCTCTGTACCGACGAGGGACGAGATCTATATACAACGATAACCGACGTATTAATGAATATATATAGATATACAGACATGCATAAAATATTGATTTAACTTACTTCGTAGGACCGTCGGCCCAAATCTCCATCCTCGTCTCGCCCTGAGGTGCGCATGCAGGGTCGCTCTGGTATGGATCCGCACGGGCGGGACGGGCGGGAGTAGGGACTACCTCCTCCACCTGCTCCCTATCCGCCATGCTGCTGTCAGCGCTAGGAAGGCTAGGGGAAGTAGTATGTTCAGCAAGCCTGGAACTGCTCGTCGCAGGTGCACTGCCACCCGGACCTGAGACCGTATGGTACAATGGAGTGCTCGGGTCAGAGGATGGTCCAGAGCCATCCTCCTGTAACGGAGTTCTCTGCCCACCTAAGGACACGGATCGTGCTGGCCTATCTCCGTGTCGTCCTGAGGTGCCTCCGCGTCGTCCTGTCATGCTGATAATAACATTGGAGTTCATAATTTAAGACTACAGAAATATGAATACATCGAAATCACAGTTTATGATTGAAAATATAAATAAATACAATGACAGTTTAGAAATATCTGCATACATTGGAATTCATAATTTAAGTTTTCAAAAGTGATCATAGTTCATAATTTAAGATTACAAAAGTATGAATACATCAAAATCACAGTTTCTCAATCATCCTCTGAAAATTCATCTTCTTCGTTTGCCTCCTCCTCCTCATCCTCTTCCTCTTCCTCCTCATCGTCACTAGCATCTCCTTCGTCTTCCCCTTTGGATACTTATACCTCTTCTACACAAGTAGATATTGAATGGGGAACTTCTGCTGAGTCGACATCAACTGTATTAGGTACAAGAGGCAGCTCGTCCTCCTGATAAGCCACTTCGTCGACGTCGTAGGTATTTCTGGCTTTAGTCTTGCATACTGTCCACCAGTCGTACCTCGTTGTTCCCCGTCTAGGATATGTTGTAAAATATACGAGTTGAGCTTGACTTGCTAGGATAAATGGTTCGTATCCTTGGTATCGACGACGGTAGTTAATATCTACAAGACCATGTTTGTCAATTTTCCATCCTTGATCTTGTATGGGATCGAACCAATCAACTTTGAACAACACGATCTTGGCAGGCTCTATGCCATAGTTGTACGTCAATTCCACGATCTCACGTAAGACGCCATAGAAATCATTGCCTGGAGTGACATCTTTGTAGTTTGTAGATTTGATACACAAGCAACTGTTTTTTGTGGAATCAAGATCCAGGAAGCTATCTCTGATGACAGCATTTGTTGACTTGAACTTAAATCCATTCACGCAATAACTTGGCCATACTTTGACGGCATAAATTGGTCCCTTGGCAAGAGTTCTAATAGATTCATTCTCAAGAATGACGTCCGGATGATCGACCTAAACACGAAAAGATACAAAATTAAGTTTAATGTTAAGTTATTTCTTGTGCAGTTGTGAATGGAGGAAGATTCTAACTAGCTTCTTACGTACATATGCAGTCAACCAAGACGGGAAATGAAGTCTCATTTCTTCTTCTACTTCTTCATCTGCAATGTATGGTCTACTTGACCTCACCTCATCATTAAATTTGCTGAAAACCAATAAATATCGGGATATACTCGTTAAATTATAATAACGGAATCAACAAATAGATGACTTGAATGTTGAAGATTTTCACTTACCACTCTAGCTTTTCCACTTCATCCTCCTCGCAGTTGAGTAATATATATAATTGGGCCGCCTTTAGTTCCTCATCATTCAAATATCTCTTTTTCAGTTTTCCTGAAGGCTTTCCAAGAGCATTGAAGACTTTCAATAATGCATCATTATATTCTATATCTCCATCGTCGTTCCTCGGAGCTCTTGTTCTATTTGTAGCAATATGAGGCTTGAAATACATTAAACAGAAGTTTGTAATCTCCTCAAGGACATAGGCTTCACAAATAGAACCCTCGACCCGTGTCACGACCCGATCCCAACTATCCGGGTCTAGTTGGATCATGCCCAGCCTGCACCGTTGTTGAGACGGCGGCAGTAAGCTGTTCAGTAGCAGGTAACCATACAACAACACTATATTTGTCACAACTTCAACTTCGGAAATAAACTTTATTTAAACTGAAATTTAAATACAATGGAAATTATTCTGAAAGGAAATACAAAATTTTGAAACAAAAGAAACAATGCAAAATGGAAAATCTATCTATCAGCCTCAGTTCCATCGTCCTCCTGCGGGGACTCTGACAGCACAACGGGGTACAACTCAGGGTCGTAATAGCTGTTGTAACACAGCTCAGCATCCTCAACATCGCCTAAAAATATATCTCCAGTCAGGAGGGAGCAAAGTACAATTCATGCTAATTAAGCAGTTAAATAAGAAATAGAATCATGCAGTTCTAAACAGTTTTAAAACAGGTTTGTTACAGTAGAAAACAGTGATTTGAACAGGTAATGACATATGACCGGCTTGGGTTTGTTACAGGAGGGATAATGGGTTTTGTTACAGTAGTGGTCATAATCATTACGCTATTCCCCAGTCCCCAGTAGTTACAGTACCGTACTCTCGGAGAGAGTTTCGTGTTTGAGTCGTGGTTTAGACATGCAGTAAAACGATTAAGTAAATAACTGTAAACTAACACAAACTATACTTGTCTCAGGAAAATGACTGGAGAGGTGGACGACTCCGAGACGGGAAGTTTAGAGTTGTCCTCGAATTCCTACATTCGAGTAATTGACTCAGCTGTCAGGTTATTTATGAAAACTTGGTAATTTTTTATAAAATATAATATAAAACTAATTTTCTTATTTTAGTGAGAAATACGTGACCTTTATTTATTAATAAACTGGTAAATTCTAAGTGAGAAAATATTAATTAATTTTATACGAGAATATCTTTTTAATCATTTTAATCGTTAAACATTAAAAACTCGTAAAACCAGAAAGACAGGGAATCTAAGCTATTACAGTCACAGACCAGCCAGCTGGGCTTATGTCCATTACAATTTATTTACATAAATTGAAATAAGAATAAACTGCCGTTAGTCCTAACTGAAAATATTAAATAAATGTAAACAGAAATAAATAATAAAATAATGATAAATCATAAGTCTCAGATATGGTTCGATCCTCATTTTGGCTAATTGCCTCAACGTCCGGGCGGGGTCGGTATCGTTTGCACTTAGCCGGGTCCATTGACCGATACGGTCGTCACCCAAAAATAAAATATCGAATAAATTCCAAAAATTATTTTAAATTCATTTTGAAAATAATTCGGGATTTACGGAAAAATTGGGCAGCATCTCCTCTGTTTTTGGTCAACCCAAAAACTGGAAAATTGGCGCCGATAATTCCTGCAAGTCCCAAACTAGGGAAAAACCCACATTTTATATATAAAACATCCACAGCCAATCCACAGAATAATCGGGACGACCCGAATAATTTCGGAAGTCCGATTCCAAATTCACAAGTCACAGAACGTTCCCGGAAATTTCCAGAAACTAAAACATACCAAAAACCATTCCCGAAATATTCCGGGAATGCAAAATAGTCCACGGGACCTTTCCGAAAGTCCCGAAAAAAATACGACGTCGCTAATACCGAATTCCCAAAGGGAACCGGGGACCATTTCATCATCGACAAATAATAATAAAATAGCGGGACAGGGGGTTATACCTCGGGTTGCTCGGCTAGAGCTCTCAGATGAATATAGAAAGAAAGAAAGGTAGCTCCAAACCAGCGAACAAATTCCCGAAATAGCGCTGAAAATCAACGTCGTCGACGCAACGCCGTAAACTCCAAAAATAGGGCACGGCAGAACCAACCAGGGAACACTCGCCAAATGGCAGCGAGCTCGGGGCGAGATCGCCGAAGGGAGTTGGCCGGGACAGCGGCTAGGGCACGCTGTCGGGCGGAGACAGCACCAAAGGGGCGCGGGGAGTCGCCGAGTAGGCCGAGGGCGGCGCTGGCGCGAGCTCGGGTCGGTGGGGCGGATCCGCGGAGTCAGAGATGGTCAGCCAAAGAAGCTGGCGCGGGGGCTCCAGCGTCGGAGGGAGCCGACGAGCTCGGCGGGGTACTCGGCCGCGAGGGGGCGGCGGCCGTCGGAGCTCCGGCGTCGGCCTCGGGGAAGCTGTCGGGTGAGAGGGTTAGGGCGGCATGGAGCTCGGGGAGAGGGGCGCTGTGCTTCGGGAAGGGGAGGGTTAGGAAGTGGGTTTGGGGAATGTTGGGAGTTAAGTGGGGGTTTGAAAAAGAGAGTAAGAGAGAAAAAGAAATTTGGTTCTGTGAATAAAACGAAATGAGAAAGAAGGAGTTTAAGAAGAAGAAGGAAGAGGGAGCTCTCCTGCACGTTGGTGGTGAGGAGAAAAAGTAGCGAGAGAGAATAGGGAAAAAGGGAGTGGGTCACGCACGATTTTGCTGGTCCTTCGGGACCAGCCCAAAAATATATATATATTTTTTTTTTATTAATAAAACTAAGTCAAACCAGATTTGGAAAAAAATAGGAAAAAGGGTTGGGTTTGGCTCAGGCCTGGGTCTGGGTTCGGACTCGGGTCTGGGTCTGAAATCCAAAAGCCATATTATTTATTTTTTTGAAATAATTTGTACCCAAAAATATATAATAATAATAATATTAGAAAATACTAATAATAATTCTAAAACACTATTATTAATAAATTACATCAGGTATGGGTTTCACAATCTTCCCTCCTTAGAAAATTTTGTCCTCGAAATTAAAGGTAGGGTAGAAAAGACAAACAGGTACGGGTACTGCGCCCGTAACTCAGGTCCAACCATAAGAATTTCCAAGGTAGTCGTGGATGAGACGGTTTAGGGACAAGTTTTATTTATGATATTATCCACGCAAAAAAATACAAAAGCGAACCAAAGTACACGAGGTTGATCAGACCATCATGCACCGGTCCTGATTAGACAATATATTAGTGGGTGCACCCAATAAAATATCGTCATGATCAAGCTTGATTAAAGAGATAGCTTGCAAAACTAGGCTAACTTAGCAGCATTAGTCAAGTTTAGAACGAAAAAAGATAAGGAATAGGAGTTTAAGTGATGGCTCAAATTCTGATTTTCTTCTCATCTCTGACTAGGCTTGCAACTGGTTTCTCTGGCACTGAAAGGTTGAGTCCAATCTTCAGCTCTGAATTATCCAAAACGTGACTTGGATCCGAAATGTAGCGTCTGAGCTGTGACGTAGAAGACGTTGCACACTCTCAAGATTTGCTGGTAGAGCTAACTGGTACGCTACTTCCAACTCGTCTTAAACTTCAAATGGCCTGATGTACCTGGCCTCAATTTTCAGCTCCGTCAAAACTGATTGTTCCTCTGGTAGGAGAAAACTTCACAGAAATGACATCTCCATCTTCAACTTCACCGGTCGACTACTACTACCAATCCAATGCTTCTGTCTGTCTTGGGTAATCCTAAGCTTGCATTCTCCTTCTCTACTGCGTCAGTTACCATCTCTGGACCCAGCAGTACTCTTTCTCCTACGTCGTCCCATGCAAGTGGTGTACGGCAACGACGTCCATAGAGCTTCAAATAGGGTCATACTAATTCCATCTTGGTAGCTGTTGTTTTGTAAGAGAACTCCACCAAATGCAATTGGTCTTCCCAAGACCCTCCAAATTCCAAGACGCAAAATTTCAATATATCTCCAAGCGTCTGGATTGACCTCTCTGATTGTCCGTCCCGCGGTACTCCATGAATCCGGTAGATGTGCCTCTCGTACAATGCTGCCCACTTCTTAGTGGATAAACCAACTTGAAGGACATAAAGTGAGCTGACTTAGTCAGTCGGTCCACAATAATCCGAATGGTGTTCTTCCCTCCTTGGAATCAAGACAATCCTGACACATAGTCCCTCGTTATGTGCTTCTACTTCCGGTCCGGAATGCCCAACGACTGTAGAAGTCCTGCGGGTCTCTGTCGGCTAGCCTTCACTGGTTAACAAAAAACATCTAACCTCACTTCTGAATACATCCTTCTTCATACCATACTACCCAACAATAGTACGCATATCCCAATACGTCTTGCTAGGATGTATGGAATACTGGTGTGCTTCTTGTATTAGCTCGTTCCTCAGTTCGCCAGATAGTACATAAAGCCTCGTACCATTCTTCAGAGCTCCATTATTGGCGATTTGAGAAACCCTCAAGTGTTCCTGCCAACACTTGATTTCTAAGTTTACAAAGTGTCTCGTCCTGAAACTGAGTCTCCTTGACTTTGTCCATCTAGGGCTGAGCAATTAACGGGTTATAGACCGAAAACCGATCCGACCCGAACCGAAAGAGTGATTCGGGTCGGTTCTAAAATTATCGGGTCGGATATCGGTTACAGGTTTACAAATAGTCGGTTTTTTCGGTTCGGGTCGCGGTTTTGGATTTTTGGAATCGGCCCGAACCGAAAACCAATATACCTATATATATCACACTAAAAGACCCAACCCTAAACTCTCTCTCTCTCTTAAATCCCTCCTGCCGCCTCCAGGAGTCTCCACTCTCCGGATCTCCTCTCTCTCTCTCTCTCTCTCTCTCAAATCCCTCCTTCCTCTCAAGGAGTCTCCAGATCTTCCCTCTCCTCTCTCTCTCTTCTCCTCCAAGTAACTTCTCCCAAATTTAAACCTTATTCATGTCTGGATCCAAGTCTCGTCTACGAGTTTCTCCAAAAAAATTGTAGAAATCGACTAGGTTCGTTTGTTTTTGAACTAATATTTGTATTTTTTTGTTACTTTTTTTTGTTTGACAAGAGCCCTAACCTATTCTTCCTCTATTTGCAGTACAAATCTTTGCTTCTCTCCAAAGGAATTTAAGCAACACTAATCGAGAAAGTTCTCCATTTTTTTGTAATTTTTTGTAATTTTTTTTGTTAAATTTTTTCTTCAATTCTGGAACTAATGCTTTCTTTATCTAATTGTTGAAGGCTTTTGCTTCAGTTTCTTCATTTTTTACACGTATTTATACACGGTTCGGTGCTGTTCGGTGTTGGCATTTGAAAGATGTAAAGTTGTATTAATTGTCTCTGTTGTCAATAAATCATGCTGCATTTAAAATTTGATAAGTTGCCTTTGAAAGTTGATGATTTGGTGCTGGCATTTGGAAGATGATGCTGCATTTAAAAAAAATTATTACATTTTGGTTTGGGAGATCCGGTCCACTCCACTGAACCGAATTCATTTGGGCTATTACATTTTGGCTTGGGAGAACCGGTCCACTTGGACCCACAGAACCTAATTCATTTGGGCTGTTACATTTTGGTTTAGGAGATCCGGTCCACTTGGGCCCACAGAACCGAATTCATTTGGGCCAACAGAACCGAACCGACCGAAAACCGAACCGACCAAATTCGGTTCGGGTTGGTTCGGTTTTTACAATTACGGTTCGATTTTTGGTTTTATAAATTACGGTTTTCGGTTTATACGGTTTTTATATGAACGGTTCGGTTTGAGCCGAACCGAACCGTTGCTCACCCCTATGTCCATCAGACTCGAGCTCATTTGCAACTTCATCAACACTGAATCAGCATCCAGCTCCTTCCTTCCATTTCCAGGCAGTATAATCTCCAGTCCAAACTTATCGATGTCTTCTAGCAGGTGCTAGTCCTTGGTTAAGAACTTCGCCATCAATATCGACTAAGTGCATCAGCGACCACATTAGCCTTACCTGAATGGTACTGCAGGTTGGTGACGAAATCCTTCATCTGCTTCAGCCATCTTCTTAGTCTAACATTCAGCCCTTTCTGAGTAAAGACATATTTCAGACTTTTGTGGTCCGTATATATTTTCACTCCCTTTCCATAAAATCATGCTTCCAAAACTTCCAAGTAAAGATAATTGTAGCAAATTTCAAATTAGGTGTGGAATAATTCTTCTCATGAGTCTGTAGTTGCCTATACGTGTAAGCAATTACTTTCCCATGTTGTTGAAGAACGCAGCCCAGTCCTTTTCCAGAGGCATTACTGTAAATTGAGAACCCACTGGTTCCTGCGGGTAGCGCAAGGATTGGTGTAGTGGTAAGCCTCTTCTTCAGCTCCTCAATGCCGCCTGGCAATCTTTCGTTCAGATGAACTCTTCATTCTTCCAAGTGAGCTTCGTCATCGGCTCAGCAATCTTGGCGAAATCCTTCACGAACTTCTGATAGTAGCCAGCCAAGTTCAAGAAACTTCCGAATTGAACTTGGGGTATACCACTTTTCAACAACAGCTATCTTCCATCAAAATTTCTTCTCTTGACAACATGGCCAAAAGTCCACCTTGTCAAAGAAAATCCACGTTCAGATAACTTACCATAAAACTTCTTTTTCTTCAAAGTTTCCAGAACTTCCCTCAGATGTTCTTCATGCCCTTCTTCAGTCTTCGAATATATCAGAATGTTATCTATGGAGAAGATAAACTGATTCAAATACTCATGAAAAACTCTGTTTATGAGATTCATGAACTCAGCAGGAGCATTTGTCAGTTTGACGTCATGACCAAAGAAAACTACCCATACTTGGTGTTTGAACGCCGTCTTGGAAATGTCCTCCTTCCTGACTTTGATTTGATGGTAGTCAGATCTTAAGTCAAACTTCGAAAACACCCTAACTTCACACAAACAGATCAACAGATCCTCGATCCGGGCAGAGGGTACTTGTTCTTTAGTGTCTGGTAATCAATGCACATCCGTTGTTCCATCCTGAATAAATCCTAGAGCCTTCATTGATCTGGTCCTTCATCTTCTTGGCCTCCTTCGGGTTGACTCTGTAACATCCTTTAGAAATAGGGAAAGAGCCGGGGACTAGGTCAATGGTAAATCCTATATCTAGATCTGGGATAATCCGGAAAGACTATCAGGAAAAACATCTGCCATAAGGGTGTAACTAAGAATTTTTATTCATGTGGAGAATTACAGCAAAAACTCTAATGATTGATCTAAGGACATCCTGTTACAACTTCCAAAAAAATAGATAATGCTATTCAGCAGTCCTAGGTATTATTCTTCATGGTTCTGGCTCTTGCGTGAGCAGTCTCCAACTGCTTCATCTTCTATGAACCTCGAGTATGCTTCATGCCTTATTGTATGAGGCAGGGTCTGCTGGATAGGAAAAGGGTCCCTAGGTTGTGGCCTAACAGGTGTTGCTGGGATATGAGCTCTGGTTTGCTGGAAAGATAAGGGGCAGTCCTTTACCCGATGTTCAGCAGATCCACAAGCCAAATATTGTCCCAATCTCTTGCGGCAACTAACGGCCTGATGACCAGGTCTCTTGCAGTAGCTACAAGCTCATAGCTTCTTACGACAAGGCTGCCGGAAAGTAGAGTACTTGATGGGACCCAAATATCTTCTAGATTCAGGGGTATCCTTCCTAGGACAAGGTTCTGCTCCAACTTGGTTGGAGATAACTAAGGCTACATCATTGACGTTCTTCATGTCTTCTCTCGTGGTATTCTTCTGTTCCTGCTGGGCTTCATCTTGGGCTTTTTGGAACTCCAGGATTTCTTGAATTAGGGCAACCATTTGGAAGGTGTTTGCTGGTACTGGTGGAGCAACAAAAATGGATACTCCACCAAGGAAATGCAACTTAGTTGAGATGAGGTAGGAATCGCCAGTATAGTGAAAACTTCACGGGATGCATTATGGGGACGATCAGTCAGTCGCAAGAGAATAAACTCTGGACTTGGTTGAGGAGATGGGGTATGATCTGGAGATGACACCTCATCGTCAGCAGGATTTGGTCTTGTCAATGGTCATTCTTTGGAAGGTTTAGGATGCACACATAAGCAAGGCAGCCTACCGGTCTATAATCAAACAAAAATATTTATTTATATATAAATCAGACCTATGTTGTGACAAATCAATGTTCTAGTGTTCTAATTGTTTCTAGGTATATTTTTCTAAGTTGTTGTGGACCTGCATGGGCCACCACTAAAAACATGTCACGACCCGATCCCAACTATCTGGGTCTAGTCGGATCATGCCCAGCCTGCACCGTTGTTGAGACGGCGGCAGTAAGCTGTTCAGTAGCAGGTAACCATACAACAACACTATATTTGTCACAACTTCAACTTCGGAAATAAACTTTATTTAAACTGAAATTTAAATACAATGGAAATTATTCTGAAAGGAAATATAAAATTTTGAAACAAAAGAAACAATGCAAAATGGAAAATCTATCTATCAGCCTCAGTTCCATCGTCCTCCTGCGGGGACTCTGGCAGCACAACGGGGTACAACTCAGGGTCGTAATAGCTGTTGTAACACAGCTCAGCATCCTCAACATCGCCTAAAAATATATCTCCAGTCAGGAGGGAGCAAAGTACAATTTATGCTAATTAAGCAGTTAAATAAGAAATAGAATCATGCAGTTCTAAACAGTTTTAAAACAGGTTTGTTACAGTAGAAAACAGTGATTTGAACAGGTAATGACATATGACCGGCTTGGGTTTGTTACAGGAGGGATAATGGATTTTGTTACAGTAGTGGTCATAATCATTACGCTATTCCCCAGTCCCCAGTAGTTACAGTACAGTACTCTCGGAGAGAGTTTCGTGTTTGAGTCGTGGTTTAGACATGCAGTAAAACGATTAAGTAAATAACTGTAAACTAACACAAACTATACTTGCCTCAGGAAAATGACTGGAGAGGTGGACGACTCCGAGACGGGAAGTTTAGAGTTGTCCTCGAATTCCTACATTCGAGTAATTGACTCAGCTGTCAGGTTATTTATGAAAACTTGTTAATTTTTTATAAAATATAATATAAAACTAATTTTCTTATTTTAGTGAGAAATACGTGACCTTTATTTATTAATAAACTGGTAAATTCTAAGTGAGAAAATATTAATTAATTTTATACGAGAATATCTTTTTAATCATTTTAATCGTTAAACATTAAAAACTCGTAAAACCAGAAAGGCAAGGAATCTAAGCTATTACAGTCACAGACCAGCCAGCTGGGCTTATGTCCATTACAATTTATTTACATAAATTAAAATAAGAATAAACTGCCGTTAGTCCTAACTGAAAATATTAAATAAATATAAACAGAAATAAATAATAAAATAATGATAAATCATAAGTCTCAGATATGGTCCGATCCATATTTTGGCTAATTGCCTCAACGTCCGGGCGGGGCCGGTATCGTTTGCACTTAGCCGGGTCCATTGACCGATACGGTCGTCACCCAAAAATAAAATATCGAATAAATTCCGAAAAATTATTTTAAATTCATTTTGAAAATAATTCGGGATTTACGGAAAAATCGGGCAGCATCTCCTCTGTTTTTGGTCAACCCAAAAACTGGGAAATTGGCGCCGATAATTCCTGCAAGTCCCAAACCAGGGAAAAACCCACATTTTATATATAAAACATCCACAGCCAATCCACAGAATAATCGGGACGACCCGAATAATTTCGGAAGTCCGATTCCAAATTCACAAGTCACAGAACGTTCCCGAAAATTTCCAGAAACTAAAACATACCAAAAACCATTCCCGAAATATTCTAGGAATGCAAAATAATCCACGGGACCTTTCCGAAAGTCCCAAAAAAAATACGACGTCGCTAATACCGAATTACCAAAGGAAACTGGGGACCATTTCATCATCGACAAATAATAATAAAATAGCGGGACAGGGGGTTATACCTCGGGTTGTTCGGCTAGAGGTCTCAGATGAATATAGAAAGAAAGAAAGGTAGCTCCAAACCAGCGAACAAATTCCCGAAATAGCGCTGAAAATCAACGTCGTCGACGCAACGCCGTAAACTCCAAAAATAGGGCACGACAGAACCAACCAGGGAACACTCGCCAAATAGCAGCGAGCTCGGGGCGAGATCGCCGAAGGGAGTTGGCCGGGACAGCGGCTAGGGCACGCTGTCGGGCGGAGACAGCACCAAAGGGGCGCGGGGAGTCGCCGAGTAGGCCGAGGGCGGCGCTGGCGCGAGCTCGGGTCGGCGGGGCGGATCCGCGGAGTCAGAGATGGTCAGCCAAAGGAGCTGGTGCGGGGGCTCCAGCGTCGGAGGGAGCCGACGAGCTCGACGGGGTACTCGGCCGCGAGGGGGCGGCGGCCGTCGGCGTCGGAGCTCCGGCGTCGGCCTCGGGGAAGCTGTCGGGTGAGAGGGTTAGGGCGGCGTGGAGCTCGGGGAGAGGGGCGCTGTGCTTCGGGAAGGGGAGGGTTAGGAAGTGGGTTTGGGGAATGTTGGGAGTTAAGTGGGGGTTTGAAAAAGAGAGTAAGAGAGAAAAAGAAATTTGGTTCTGTGAATAAAACGAAATGAGAAAGAAGGAGTTTAAGAAGAAGAAGGAAGAGGGAGCTCTCCTGCACGTTGGTGGTGAGGAGAAAAAGTAGCGAGAGAGAATAGGGAAAAAGGGAGTGGGTCACGCACGATTTTGCTGGTCCTTCGGGACCAGCCCAAAAATATATATATATATATATATTTTATTATTAATAAAACTAAGTCAAACCAGATTTGGAAAAAAAAATAGAAAAAATGGTTGGGTTTGGCTCAGGCCTGGGTCTGGGTTCGGACTCGGGTCTGGGTCTGAAATCCAAAAGCCATGTTATTTATTTTTTTGAAATAATTTGTACCCAAAAATATATAATAATAATAATATTAGAAAATACTAATAATAATTCTAAAACACTATTATTAATAAATTACATCAGGTATGGGTTTCACAATCCGTGCCTTATTTTTTACCTTCCTCTTTAGGTGGTTTAGATAGCGCTCGAACGGGTACATCCACCGATAACCGACGGGCCCACCAACACGTGCCTCATATGAAAGATGAATTGACAAATGCTCCATAGAGTCGAAGAATCCAGGAGGGAACACCCTCTCAAGCTTACACAATGTTACTGCAATGTCCTTCTCCTGCTTTTTAGGCCGATCGACGAGCAACTTAGTAGAACAAAGATCTCTGAAGAATATGCTAAGCTCTGTCAGTGGATCCCAAACGACATGAGGTAAGAATTCCCGAAATGCAATCGGGATTAACCTCTCCATAAAAACGTGACAGTCGTGGCTCTTCATACCCTGGAGTTTGTTCTCCTTCGGGTCAACACATCTTCTCCGTGTGCGGTCCACTGATAATAATTTGGCATGAAACCCCTCGAATACAAATGATATGTCACATCCACTTCCGAATGATATTTCAAGTTGCGACATCTCATACATGGACACTTAATTTTTGTACGGTCCATGTACTGAGGGAACGCCTTGGCAGACTGCAGGAACTGTTGCACACCCTGTATAAATTCATCCCACACACCGTACATGTCATCAGGATGACGATTGTACATCCACAAACGGTTCCGCAGATAGTAATTCATATCCATTTTAAGATAATTCTGTAAAGATTGACACAGATAATAATTCATCAGGATGACGATTGTATATCCACAAACGGTTTTGCATAATTGCCAAGTATGGGGACGAATGGCTCAGAACACAACCCAAAATGTATTCTAGCATACATTAGTTTGAATCATCTATGTTCTGTACATATTGTGTAGTATATGTTCTTATCGAATCTAGTATCTGAAGGATGTAACAGAATCAAGATGAACCCACATAATGTAATACTAAGACATTATCTACTACTAAAAGATGTAGTGATATGTTGTCGTATCATCATTGCCGAGGGATGGGGGTAGGAGGACAGTCAACTTTATCTACGGCTACATAGTTTATGCCTCGCCAGTCGAATGGCTGCAGGGACTATGTCATGATCACGATGTCGTACCATAGATTATCTACTACTAATTAAGACTTTCAACTAAGCAGTCAAAGGGTACTGAACAGAAAGTCTAATTATAAGACTTTCAACTAAGCAGCGTTGTAGGATTTAAAATATGGTATTCAGAATTAGTATCCATCCTTCGTGACATAGCTGACTCTGCCAAAACCTGACCAACATATCCTACACTAATCATTCCATATTTCAGTAATGTCAGTGAGCTAAATCATACTCAACTGTCGAGAATGCTTAGGAGAAAACTCATTCACAGGATTAGTATCCATCCTTCGTGACATAGCTGAAATTTTATAGAGCTCGATAATAATTATTAGTCAATTTATTCATCATTTCAAAATCCTGAAAAAGCCCAAAAATAACTCCCAGTATCAGTAAATAGGGCTCGAACCCTAAATTAGAATTCGAATCCAAGCAAAACATCAAATTGACAGTTGATATGCCCAAAAAACTCCCAGTATCAGTATATAGGTGTCACACTGTGAGTCTCGTGTCCACACAGTGGGACACGACGTGTCCAAACCAACAAAATAGGTGTCACGCGAACTAGAAGCGAGTCCACTGTGAGTCTCGTGTCCACACAGTGGGACACGATGTGTCCAAACCAACAAAATAGGTGTCACACAAACTAGAAGCGAGTCCACTGTGAGTCTCGTGTCCACACAGTGGGACACGACGTGTCCAAACTAAAAAAATAGGTGTCACACGAACTAGAAGCGAGTCCACTGTGAGTCTCGTGTCCCCAGCAGCGAGTCCACGCTCTCGTGGACACGAACTACAAGCGAAAGAGAGAGCTAGAAGACGAGAAGAAACTGGGAAGCGGGGGGGGAGAGTTACCTGAGGAGGAGCTACCTGAGGAAGAAGGAGGAGGAGGAGGAGAAGGAGGAGGGAGATCGTCGGAGGAGCACCGCGGAGGAGGAGGGCGGAGGAGGGAAATCGCCGGAGGGGCGTCGCGGAGGAGGAGGGCACAAAAAATTTGGGGGGAAATTTTGTGAAAGATCGAAAAGCGAAACCCTTGCTATATGAAAATATTAGCGACGTAATTCTAGAACGTCGCTAAACGTCGCTGGTATTTATGAAATGGCGACGCTACTTAAATTGCGTCGCTACACGTCGCTAAATCAGCGACGTGTACCGACGAACTTGCGACGCCTATTCTCATTTAACAAATTGCAGCCGCTAGACGTCGCTATTAGTCGTTGTCAGCGACCAACAGCGACGTCTTGTATAAACGTCGCTAAAACTCCAAAAAATAGCGACGTTTTTCTTTGGAGTCGCTAAATACGTCGCTGATATGACTTATTTTGGTAGTGTCTTGAATATTTAAATTAACAATTGGTATCACTTTTGGACATAGTCTTATACTTGTTTAAGATTCAAAATTTACCTATGAATACATCTTTAGTATATATGTCCACATTAGATTTGTTTTAAATATATAAATGAAAATATATATATATATATATAATTTTTGCTTTACCAAAAATACAATTTCTGTCCATACTTTAAAAGATACCAATTTAAGATAGTTTGGCATGATAATCTAGTTAATATTGATATGTATGGGTACCTACATGTTAAGGTAATCTTACATATATTTGTTTCAACTTTTAAACTTCCATTGACATTCTTAACAAACCAAAACTATAATTATAAGTAATTTAAAATATAATTAGTATCATGCTACTATGACAAGGTTATAAGAATTAATGAATATTTTAAGAGTAAAATGTGACATCATTATGCTACTAACAATTTTGTTTTGATACTGGATAGCCTTTAGCAAAGTACCCGAGGCAATTAGGTTTACTTGCTAGAATGCTTGCTAAGGTAAAAAGTTTTCAATTAACTACATTTATATATATATATATATATAACTGCGTGGTTACCGGTGTAGAGAGTTGCTCCACCGAAGGGGTCGGCGAGCCCGATATATATTTGCGTGGTTCCGGTGTTGAGAGTTGCTCCACCGAAGGGGTCGACGAACCCATGATTATATGTTTTATTGTCTATTGTAAAAAATTTCGGGCTCCAAAATACAAAGGAGATTCTGCCGAAATTTTTGAGAAATCCCAGCGTTAGCCATTTTGGAAAGTCGAAATGGTTAAACCCTAATATCAAAACTTTATCAAATTTTCTAATATAAACATGACCCTGAAATCCTTGAAAGTGTTGCCTTAGGCACACAAATTCTAGTTTGATATTTTATTTCCGTTAAGACGGAATCTTCTGCTTAACTTTATTCTCGTTTAATGTGTGTTCTCTATCACACGAAAAACGAGATACAAAATTGAAATGTAATTTAACTAAGTTGCATTTGGTAAGAATTGCATTTGGGAGGGGAGATAAAACTTTGGATCACACCTTCGAAATCTTTGCAATATTATATTTTACAAAACTGATCAGTTCCTGTTATCGGCACTCGTATGGCCATACGGGTCTGTCGGGGTGAGGCTTAGCTCACTTCCTGTTGTTCCTGTGTCCTATTTTCTATTGGATTCCGAATCCCCAAATTCGGCCCTGTAATATCCAATGTAGCATGTTCCGATATTCTTGAAAAATTTCAAGTCATACGACAATTGTTATAACACTTGATTCCGATAGCTCGAAAAACCATTCATGTGTTATCCTGATGATATCACATCAATATGTGATCCTGATACTAATGGGACGGATAAATCTAAGCACCGCCCATTAAGTATAAACCTGATCCCGGGTAAATGGGATTATTGTTGAGAAAATAGAAGTTGTGTGATCCAGAAGTGTTTCTCTAAATATTGCATTTTTCATACAAAATTTGTTTGATTGCTTACACATTTATACATGACACACTTACATTCTTTTGGGAAAAGATGTTAATACGATAAAAAAAAAATATCAGTGAATATACCTTTTAAATTATCCTTTCCTTCAGTTCAATTTCGATAATTTTATCATCTTACCTTACCTACTTTACTCCTTTGACTGAGGGCTTGCTCGTCGTATTGACGACCTAAATTTGTTCACTAGGTTTGATGAAGGTCAGGAGATAATGCAAATGCACACTGAAGAGAAGCTTTATGAATGAGACAAAGAGGAGGTTGACTTGGTATCAACTAGTAAAACTTTGTAGCTTGTAATATAACATATGTATTGGGTTAATGGTTGTAATCGGGTAGAATAATAAAATTTTTATTTATAGTCTAGAATATCCTTTAATCAAACTGTCATTTATATTTTTATGCATCATGTGACCTGTGATCAACCTATCCTAGAACCCTACGGACGACAATCGCGAATATGGGTACTGGAGTATTCATATGTCGCGTAGCCTGGGGATGTTGTTACGTACTCGGCTCGCCTTATTTTGGGAGCGGGGCGTGACAGTAAATGATGTCTATTATCAATAAAGATCGAAGTTCTCTCTACTTAATGTGTGATTCAATTTGTCTGCTTGCTCTCTTAGATCTCGTGTTTCGGATTACCTTATGACTATGTCTTGTGCCATCGCAAATTAGGTTCACACGACATCACGTCCTGGGGACGATTATCGATTCGACGGAAACGGGGCATGACAGAACTCATGGCTGAGACCATGATTTTCGAAAAGGCTATCATCAATGGCGAAACTTTGAATAGGAAAGCAGCACCAAAGACAAAGCTTACCGAGCCAAAATCCTTCAACGGTACTGCTCGAGACACGAAGGAAGTGAAGAACTTCCTATGGAACATAGAGCGGTACATTAAGGTGCTTTGCATTGAGGATGAAATCAATAAGCTGTAAACACTACGACGTCTTTCTATTTTACCGATGATGCTATATTGTGGTAGCACTGTAGGTGCATGGAAAAAGGAAATGGATATATGCTCGACTGAAACTTGAAAAGATCTCGAGAAGGAGATCAATGTCTAGTTCTATCTAGAGAATGTCGAGTTCGTTGTGAGGAGAAACTTGCAACAAGTTAAGCAAGTTGGGTCAATCAAGAAATATATAGATTGATATTTGTCCAGTGGACAGAGTTACCACATATACGATGTTTGATTTGTTTTTATTCTTGATTAAAAAAATGTGGCTAGTTATGTTCAAGTGGGTCTATTTTTCAACAAACATAGTACAAACTGAACAAATACATAAGGGAATTGTTATTGTACAACGCCGTGTCCCATTCTCTTTCCGCTCAGGAAAAGCAATAAACATTACATAACACCATGACACTATCCATGGTGGCAAGCTTCCCACCCCTCTCAACAATGTCCCCAGCATGGAATGTTGGTTGTTCATACACTATTTTGATTCCTACGTACTGCAAAATACTAATCCACCACAAATACTAATCCACCACAATTGGTGGAAGAGATTCTCAGGCCAACTCACATTCTCAGTCATCAGTCCTAAGAACGTACGGTTCGCCTCTGCCTATCGGAACGGCGGGGACGAACTCGCACACCAACGAGTCCTCGAGCTCCCGAGCTCTTTGCACACGCGGTCCAACATCCCAACGAAGTCCCTAACAATCACGAAAATGCGAAGCGGGTTCGCTTCGTCCTTGCCGACCTCTCCGTGGTAGTACTCCGTGATCTCCCTCACATGAACCAGGACCCGGTCCTCGTCCTCCTTCAGCTTGTGGATGGTTTCTTCGGCACGAATCGAGAATGATCTCGTTGCGTTCGCGAAGCCCGCGTCTTCCTCGTCGATAGACATGTCTACCTCTACCAGACGTTTCAGCCGCTTCATCCCTTCCGAGAGGTTCGAGACTGAGCTTGCCAACACGTCCAGGTCCACGCTTGCCGTCTTCTTGACGTTGCAGAGCTCGGTGCTGAGCCCCGACACGACGCCCAAGCCCAAGACCCTGTAGTACTCCTCTCTTTCCTCGGCAGTCCGTGGCTTACTGGTCTTCTTAGCGCTCTCCTCCTCGGCAGCGGAGACGCCTTCGGATCGTACGATCTCCTGGACGACGAAGTGCAGCAACGTAGTCTTCCCGTCGGTTCCTTTGACATCCGCCAGTTTCAGAAGAGTGTCGAGCTTGAAGGCCCTTGCACCTCCCCTTATCGTGCCTACATTCATCCTGTTCCCAGTTTTAAGCACGGCTTCGAGCAATCTAAAGAAGAGGCGGCTCGACCTGAGCTCCTTGCATGCTTCCTGATACGAAACAAGCCGAGAGGACACTCAAGTAGAGCTAAAGACCGATCATAGTACGATTAGTACAATTCGTGACCAGAGACTTACTTCCAGCATCGCAAAGGATTTCTTGAGGTGGACGACTTCGTCTTGGAACGTCTCTCTGTACAGCATGACCTGAATTCTTGTGAACGCGAAGGGTATGTCAAGAATCGCCCTCACGAGCACCTCCGCGGAGCCTAGCTCCCTCGTGTCGCCCTTGAAGTTGGCAAGCTTTTCTTCTTCCTCCTTTGTCGGCACCATCTTCGCAAGCGCTTCCAACTGCCGGGCACTGAGTCCTCCTCCTAAATCATCCCAAAAATTGTATGTTCTCAACGTGTTAATGCAAAAGTTACATGCTCTGTTTTGAGACTCTTACCTTGCATTAGAGCCTCGCGTACTTGTCCAGCGGTGGCATTCAGCGCCTTCATCAGAATGGTAATGTTCTGCAGCCTCTTGTGATCTAAAACATGCTTGCTAGGCGGCGACGCGTTCTTGTTCTTCGCTTCTTCGGCCTCCGCGTTGCTCTGTGCCTTGTACCTGAATAGCGATTCGATCATTTGCTCGTCCAGTCTGTTTCAAAAAGTTTCCGAATCCACCGATCAAAGAATTAATCGAGAAAGCAGTTCTTGAGGAACCAAGAGGTTGGTGTTTACTTACTCGAACGAGCTCGATCTGATCTTGTCCCATACCATAGAGCGGTCGGGTGTAGCTCTTACTTTGTCCCAGTGCAGAGGCTTCAGCTTGGGCAGCCGCGTGCCATCTTTGCCAACTGCTGCTCTCTGCTGCGGGAGGCACGGGGGAGGTGGCGGAGCGGGGTTCCTAGTGCTGCTGCCCCCACTTTGGGTAGAGGATGGTGCTCTGGACGGCGGCAAGGGGGGAGGTGGTGGTGTCGGAATGTTTCCGTTGCGAAGTGGCGGCTTAGTCGCTTCTAGTGCACTTGGCATTAGAGGACTAGATGATACTATGGGTCCTGGAGATGAAGCACATATCAACGAAGTCATCTCCAGCTCCGATAAGTGCTCTTCTTTCGGATCATCGTCGGCGTGTGATGGAAGTGCAGCTTCAAATTTTGGTGAAGGATGTTTGGATTCGATTGATGCTGGTGGAAGTGAGGGGTTAATTGGAGGGAACTGAGTTGGTTTGGATTCGGAAGAGGTGGTGGACCTACGAGATGAACTACTGAACGGTGAGCACTTCCCTGATGGGCAGCTCAGGCTGGCTTCGGAGACGGAGACGACCGAGAGCAATTCATCCGAAGAATGAGAATTACATACTGAATGGAAGGACTCGTCCTCCTCCCCCTCCGACGAAGTAGAAGAATTCAGGAAACCGGTACAATGAACATCCAGCTTGCACTTTGTCGTCTCTCCGTTATGCAACGGACGAGAGCTCGACACGCTCTCGCTCGACAACGAGCTCCTCAGCCTCGAAATTGTCGGCAAGGAGTCTTTGTTTGGGCAGACAGAAGAAGCCGATGCACACAAGCTTTCGCTGGACAACGCATTCTTCGACTCGGAAGATTGTTTTTGAGTAGACTCGATCTCTAGTATCGGCGCCAAGACATTTAGGTAAAACATCTCGGGGCCAGGATCAGGATCAGGATCATAACTCACCTTCGAGTTGCCGCCGGTCGGACGATCTCTCCTCCTTCTCCGACACCTCTTGTAGACTACCAAGACGGCGACGCCACACATAACAAGCAGAACAACTCCAACCGAGACGACAATGGCAACTACAATTCTCCGGTGCCGGGCCTTGCCTCCGTCTTTTGAGTGAAGGGCCGGTGCATAATGGCTCTTGTGGTACAATGGCGGCCTGTTGTAGATGTTGGTATAGGACACAGGGGCTTGGGATGGGGCTGCAGCTTCTTCGGTCGGCGCCGGAGCAGGAGAGAGCGAAAGCGGAGGAGGCATTTGTCTACGAGATCTCGACGCCTCCGTCATGCGAAGAAGGAAACTGAACCTTGTCGTCAGCATGCCAATGTCTTCTCCTCCTGGGACCTTCTCTACGTCTTCTTCCTTCCCGTTGTAAGCGGAAGCGGGAGCGGAGACGAGGACAAGAAGACATAGGATGTAGCATGATGAGCAACCCATAGTACTCCCTTGCGTGCGTTCAGAAAAGAGAGAGGGAAGAGTTTGGGGAGAGGGGGACATGGAAGGAGCATTGATGGATGAGCATTGGAACACCACCCCCTTAATGTCTTGGCACCAGAGTTGGGTGGAGTAGCTTCATTGGGGAAGAAAGGCTTTAATGCCACTCCAAGGAATCCCTGAGCATGGCAGTTGTCGGCAGTAAATGGTCTTTGCTTCTCCTGCCTCCCATGCACAACCTCCCCTTTCTTCACGAAAAATGCTATTTATCACTAGGATCATTGATACTTAGGTTTTTGGCAGGAACGGTGGAAAAGTGGAGGGAAGAAAAAAATCAAAGAGATACAATTTTTATCCATATGGAAAGGAAAGACAATTTTCTCCGTTTGTGTTTGGTAGGATAAAAATATTATTTGGCTCCCAAAAAATTTGGATGATACCATATTCCATTATGTGACATACGACATGACTGATGACATGACAGCTGATATGACAAAATTAAACATCAAAATTAATATTAATATTAATATCAAATTAATATGAACATTAATATTAAAATTAACATTGACATTAATATTAACTTTAACATTAAAATTAATATTAACATTAAATTAAAATTAGTATTAACATAAATATTAATATCAAATTAACATGAATAATAATACTAATACTAACATTAACATTAATTAATATTAACATTAATTTTAACATTAAAATTAATATTAACATTAAATTAAAATTAGCATTAACATTAACAATAAAAAATTTTGGATAATTAATTTTTTGGGTTAAAACATGACATGTCAGCTGTCATGTCGGTTCCCATGTCAGATGCCACATAATGGAAGATGGCATCACCCAAAAATTTTGGGAGCCAAATAGTATAATTGTTGGTAGGATGGAAGAAAAATGGAAGTGATACACTTTCCTTTGTTTCGTATGGAAAGAAAAGTGAAAGGAAAGAAAATAGAAATATATATTTTACTAATTATATTCTCAACTAACAATATTTATTACCATTTGACTTTATTGAACTATTTTAAAATAGTATAATTCTTATATGGTTTAATTGTAAATTAAGATGAGCATCTACTTTTTCTTCCACTTTTTCTCTTACATTTGGACGGATTGATTTTCTTAGGTCATGAGAGAAAACTAATTCCTCCAATTTTTCTTCCACACACTTTTTTTTTATACCAAACAAGAAAAAATGTATCATTCATTCTCCTTTTCCCTCCTCCATTTTTTTTCCTTCCACTTTTCCCTCATACGAAATGCACTCTTAAGGTTCGCTTGGTTCAATGTAATATAATTGTAATCGTAATAAAATCAAATATATGAAAATTTATTTGATTCCGTTACTATTACATAATAGTGAACCAAACGGAGCCATAGTGCATGTGATAGTTGACGTGACATCTAACATGACAACTAACATAATAAATTTTAATATTAATATTAACATTAATATTAATATTAAAAATAGATAATAAATAACATAATTGAAATATTAAAATAATATTGTTTTATATGTCACTCAGTTGATACATAAG
The DNA here is from genome assembly GCA_029216955.1 of Iris pallida. NCBI lineage: Eukaryota > Viridiplantae > Streptophyta > Magnoliopsida > Asparagales > Iridaceae > Iris > Iris pallida. The sequence goes on from JANAVB010036220.1 coordinate 3,617,827, forward strand.
GAGGGACAATTTGGAAGAAAAATTATTGTATCGACCGGACGCAGTGCACTCAACCTCTTTCCAACCGTTGGATTGTCTAGGAATGTGTGCATGCACATATCCCATGATAATCCAACGTTTGGCATGTAAACAATACACTACTTCCGATACACCCAATAATTTTCAGAAAATTTACTGTAGCGATAATAATTTTAATAATATTTGTTTAAATGATAGTAGTTTAGGAAATTGGGTCAAACAATAAAATCCGACAGACTGTTTGTCGGAAAAATGGATATGTTTAAAATCCGACAAGCGGATTGTCGGAAAAATGTATATGTTTAAATTCCGACATATGGTATGGCTGAAATAGGGCATTTAAAATTTTGGTTTAAATTGTTTACGGTTTAAGTTGGGTGGTGGGTTAGTTTGGGTTTGGGTTTGGTTTTTTTTTTTTTTTTTTGGTTGGGTTGGTTATTTTTGTTGGGGGTTGGGTGGGTTTGGTTTTTTTTTTGGTTGGTTATCTTTGTTGGAGTTGGGTTGGGTGGATTTGGTTGTTTTTTTTTTTTGGTTGAGATGGGTTATCTTGGTTTCTAACGTTACAATTCTCAACGTTACAATTGTAACGTTCTAATTCCAACGGCTATATTGAACCACCACCATCTATAAGTATCAAACCAATTCACAGCATCTCTCTCATTCACTTCACCATATCTCTCTCATTCACTTCACAACCTCTCTCATTCAGTAGGAAGTTTGGCAAGTCTATTTCATTGAAAGCTGAAGCTCTTCTCTTCCTACAGAAAGTTCATCTTGTTGTCAACATGGATGGAAATCTAACAATACTATGCTCGCTTGGAGGTGTACTAAATGGGTTAGCGTATCAAGGGAGTTTAACCCAAGTTCTTTTAGTTGATCGAAATATTTCATTTCTTAGTTTACATAATCTAATTATTGATCAATATTCTATCGACTACGAATTTATATTAGTACATATTTTCGTATCTAATTGTATAAATGTAGATAGTGAAGATGCATAGAAATTTGTTCTTCAAGTGAATGCACAATCACCGTATATTAATATCTATGTCACTCCGCCCCCATCTATAAATGTAAGTAATATACCTGCTTGTAATACTTTTAACGCTGGTCCTAGTTCTTCTCATCAAGTTATTCCATTTACTGAAGAAGAATATATAGTAGATGATGTTAATAACGATGATGAAAATAGTGATGATCTAATTGAAAATTTAGATGATGAACTTGATGATTCTGTTGATAGCCTTAGCACTCCTGAATTATTTATTGGAAAACAATTTAAGAATCGTTCTAAATTTAGAAGTTTTATTAGTGATATAGCAATTAGACGTAATTTTACTTGTTCAGCTACTTTAAATAATGCTACTGAAATTATATATAAATGTAATAGTTCAAATTGTCATTGGAGGGTATACGCTAAAGCCATAGGCGGAGGCGAAAGATTTTCTATTACAACGCTAGAAAATATTCATTCTTGTTTAGGTGGACTTACAACTGGTTCTCATCCATTAGCTACCACTGTATGGGTTAAAAATCAGATTATTGATAAAATTCGAGATAATCAGTCGTATAGTCCATCTTGTGTTGTAAAAGATATATTTAGGGAACATCGAATACATATTAAATACTGTAAGGCTTGGAAAGCTAGAGAACTTGCTCTATCCGAAATAAATGGTAGTTATATTGATGCATATAGTAGTCTCGAAGAGTATGGTCTTAGAATTATTGAGACAAATCCAGGTAGTCAATGTTTTATGAAGATTACAGAAAATAATAGGTTTGAAAGAATTTTTATTTGTTTCAAGGCATGCATTGATGGATTTCTAAGGGGATGCTTACCTGTGATTAGTATTGATGCTACTTTTCTTTCCTCTAAATATAGAGGTATTTTATTTATTGCTTGTGCTCATGATCCTAACTATCAACTATATCCTATTGCATATGCTGTTGCTGAGAGTGAAAACACTTATTCTTGGAATTAGTTTTTAAACGGTTTAAGAATATCTTTTGAAAGATTTTTTGATGCCTGGATTTATATCGGATAAACAGAAAGGATTGATAAATGCCATGCGTGCTATTTTTCCGGAATCGTCTCATTTTTTTTGTATTCAACATTTTAAAGCAAATTTGAAATCAGTATGTTGATCAAAGCATTTTCAACGTAGCTTGGACTCTCTTGCAAGATGTTATAATGAAACAGATGCAAATAATTGCTTGGAGATGATTAAAGCTGAAAATGTTGATGTTTACAATTGGCTCGTTGGAGTAAATGATGAAAATCGTGTTTTCTCACACTGGATTACAGCGTATTCTCCTTGTCCAAGACTAGATATTAACACGTCAAATCTTGCTGAATCTTTCAATAACTAGATTAAAAATCTTCGTGATAAACCAATAACGACACTACTTGATGGTATTCGAGCCAAGATTATAACACTTCAGGACAAAAATAGACAACAAGCCGAAAATCTTGAAACAATTTTTTGTCCGAAGATGTTAAAAACGATGGCTCGTATCACAAAAGAAATCCATCAGCTGGAAATGTTACGGATAGTGGGTCATTTGTTTGAGATATTAGATCGTCAAACAAATAGGACATATGTTGTTCGTTTAAATGAAAACTATTGTTCATGTTTAAAGTGGTATCATACTTTTCTTCCATGTGTACATGCATGTTATGCTTGTAATTGTTGCAATATCAGGATTGAGCATTATTATCCATCTATATTTTCAAAGGAAGCATTAAAAAGTGTCTACGAGCCGCACTTGGAGCCAATTCCAGTCCCTTACAACATTCAAAGTGCATTGGTTAGAGGCGACATTGGAGTACCAGATGTACGACGCAAAGCCGGAAGACCCAAGAAGAACCGTACTGTGGCGAAGGATCAATCTTCAAGAGATCTCCGATGCAGTAATTGTAATGGTTTAGGACACAATAGAAGGAGTTGTACAAATCAACCAAGAGAATGAATAAGAAACATCATGTGAAGTATCTGTAAAACATGACTCAGAATCAAGTCTCTATCGTGACGTAGAAAACGTATTTGATCAAGGTAATGAAAACCAAATACGTGCAATAAAGCTTCTTGGTCACTAGTCAATTTCCAGAAACCAAGTTTGCCCTCATAGCGCCATGTGTTGTGTTCTCGACACCGCACTTCCTTTTATAATCACATAGCTATATATAAAACATACAAACTGTATTATTACTAAACATATAAAATGAAAAATTTATTGACTAACACAATTAAAATTTAATATACCTCTCCAGAAAATATCAGACTACATATGTGCGACTCACGTTGCTTGTCACTCCCCGTTCCCAGAATGCGTATTTTTATACATATACAACTCATGTATATTTATTTAGTATTTATCATGTATTATCCTGTATTTAAATTTCTTTAATTTCATGTTAATTAATTATCTGCTCTTTAATTTTCATGTTAATTAATTATCTGTATTTTATTTTCTGTACTTTATTTTCTGCAATTTTATTATCTGCTCTTTAATTTTCATGTTAATTAATTTCCTGCAATTTTATTTCCTGCATTTAATTTCCTGCAATTAATTTTCTATTTTTTTTTACCTCTTTGCCTTGCTTTCCGGTTGGCCTTGGATGAGCCCCCTTAAACCCGGCCCAATAGCTCCTACCTACCACCCCCTTTGCTATTTAAAGCTTCCATCTCATTCTCTCTCCTTATAACTTCATTCTTCACCATTACTTCTTCTTCTTCCTCTCATCACTTCTCCACCTACCAGCAGTAGCAGCAGGCAAGTGCAATCTTGCTTCTTGCTTGGTGAACCATTTTTATGGTTCATTTCTCTTCCTCTCATGATCCTGAGAGAGTTTACTACTTAGCATTTTGGATTTCGTTGGCTTGTTTCTCCCAGATCTAAGTTTTTGTGTTCTCGGTTGACCATGGGTTTCGATCTCCCAACTTAGCGTGCTTTCTGGCTGGGAACTTCATTTCTGGCTTGGGACGAAGGTTCCTGAGTCACGCTCACGTTCTTACGTGTCTGCGTGTATTTTCAGTCACGCTCATGTTCTTACGTATCTGCGTGTATTTTCAGTCACGCTCACGTTCTTACGTGTCTGCGTGTATTTTCAGTCACGTACACGTTATTACGTGTCTGCGTGTATTTTCAGTCACGCACACGTCTCTACGTGTTTGCGTGTATTTTTAGTCACGCTGACGTCTTGACGAGCGTGCATGAATTTTCAGTCACGCACACATCTTTGCATGAGTGCGTGAATTTTTTGTCACGCACACGTCCTTACATGTCAGCGGGATTTTTAGTCATGCACATTTCTGCGTGCGTTCGTGAATTTCTTATCCCGCTTTTCACGCCCACGCTGTTTACACGCTCACTCCTACCTACTTAACTTGGCGTGATTTTTGGCCTTAAGCCTAGACTTGTTGGCGTGATTTTTGGCCTTAAGCCTAGACTTGTTGGCGTGACTTCTGGCCTTAGCACAGACTTGTTGGCGTGACTTCCTGACCTGGGTGTTTTTATTTATTCTATAACTTATTCATTTAATGGTGGCATGATAATTCTTCTATTATATCCTTACGCCTTTTGGCATGAACTTGATAAAATCATGATATGTTAATATTGTTAAAACAGATTGTTATGTGGAATACGTCTTGTGTCTTGATTGGTTTATAGATACCCAGTATGACTAGAACTTAACTCTGAGGAATTATAGGCTCGACCCCATGTAATACTAATTGACTTTCATGCCTTGTCACCATTGATAATGATTATGACATTGACTAATAATTGATCATGCGTTCCTAGTTGGAACTAAGAGACTGGCTAGTCGTCTTATTGAATTGAATGAATGAGACACGTTCATGTAATGAACTATTGCAATCGATTAGCCGATCCCGAATATTGGCATACAGGCACATGCAGGCTTAAAATTATTTATTTATTTATCTAATTATTTATTTATCTTACAAAACAGCATGTGTACTTTATGGTCAAGGCATGATTTCTCCGTGGTTAGATTTGATTGTTGCATCATGCTATGTAATGTAATGACCCGCTCCGCCCTAGCGGAACGCCGATTCAAACGGCAAGTGCAACGACTCAAACGAGCCGTCGACCCGAAGAGTTGGCATCGACCTGATGAAGAATCGATGCAAGACTTACATTGGCCCGTCAAGATGAATCCAGACTTAGACTTTCAAAGGTGCGCTCGGAGTATCGCTCGGCCGATGCGAACATCGCTAAGGTGGGTGGCTCCGATGAACCCGTCTGTGCTTAGCCTAGACACATAACAATACGGACACTATCACTGAAATCGCTAGGCGATAACACCGCGCATGCTAATAAATGACCCAACGCACCTAGCTAAGGGATTAATCCCATCTTGTATGCTTGCGTAGAATATGGAAAGGAACATGGAAAATACGAGAACTCTCGTACCGCGCTCCACGCTCGTGCTAAGGCACAAGCTTGCGTTCAACAATGAAACAATGAATGGTTTACAACAATGAAACGGAAAGACTATCAACATAGTCGTTCCGAGTAGAGCTTAGCAACATTGAAAGGCTATGGGACCGATGGGTCGCCAAGGCGACTCCCGCACGGGAAGTTGCAAAATGTATGAATGAAAGAGTAAACGAATAAGTGAATGAATGAATCAACGAATGAATGAACAAGTGAAAGAAAGAATAAATAAAAGATAAGAAGGATGGAAATGGTTAGCGACAGGTATGACGGACACGTGCAACGGGGCTCGCTACCCGTGCTGCACGGACGCCAACCTGGTCGATAACGCATTAAGGATAAGGGTTAGCCTACGGCTCAGAGACAGCCGTTAAGTTAAAAAGACAAGTTAATACGAAATGGTCGTGGACAAACGGTACGAGCGAGGGGTGGCGTATGCTGTGCCGTAAAGAAAAAGGGATTCCGCGGCATGATCAAAGTGTGAAGGACTTGCCGGTCCGGACGGAATCAAAGGAAATGGCTTACGGACGAGGCCTGAGTGCGGGCTTGGCCACCAGGGGACGTAAGGCCGGGTATTTCAAAAGACTATCAGGGTGTACCAAGCCGCACGCAATGATAGGTGAGAAATTACCACAGGGGAAGACATGTCCAGGATGGCTTATGATGCCAGCGACCGATGCATATAGATTAAGTGGGCTTTGCTGGTGGCAATCCACGTGCAAGTCCTTGCATTGAAATCAAAGTAGTCTAAGTTAAATGAACAAGTGCCTACTGAATGTCTTGAAATGTACCACTCCAAATGATAATGAATACTTCGTACAAATGAGTTAAAGAACACGCCTATGACGTGCTAGAACCCGAGGCAGGGACACGCCCTTGACATTGAAAGTTCACTTGAATTACGTTAAGTTATTTCATATGAATTGTTGGCTAACTTGGTTTACATTGAACAGGGAAGGCCGGACGGTAAGTATGGGTAAGACATGCATGCATTTCCATGCGACACTTATATTCGACAACACGAGATAGGCTATGAAATATGCCATGAAACTGATCCTAAGGCAAGATTAGAAAGACAATGAATGATAGAGATGCACAAAAGTAAATGAAACGTGTTTGGTAATGATAGCATTGTGGGCGAGCTAGCCTCCCCACCAGTGCATAACAATGTACTGATAACCCCCCAGTCTGCTTGCAGGAAGCAGGAAACGTCGGCGGGTGCGGAGCTTCCCTCGAACGTGCTAAGGTACGGAGCTATCTCTGGAGCCTTGGAGCGTTGCAAGGAGCTGAAGCACCCTATACAGGACATAATGTATCGGAACATCGTCATGAATCATTCCATCTTGTAAGCCACTTGGCACACCTTTTATGTTTCAGAGAGAGAGCTTGAGCGATTTGTAATATCGGCCTAGTGCCGCTTGTAAACTTCTTGAATATCAATAAAGAGATTGAATTCGTTTCAAATTTGTGTTCATTTACTTTCCGCTGCAAATGGGGACACTCTGTGCGACTCTGTGGCCTAGCTCAAATCGGCCGTTTCTGGAAATAGCCTTGCACGGGCGCAACCTAGGCCCGTGCGGCATCACGCCTTAGCGAGGACGATCGCTCCTGCGGAAGCGGAGCATGACATGTAAGACCTACAACCTAGCCGCACGGGTATCGTTGTAGAGTTGCGCATATCGTACCCCGTACAAAAGTACTCATTTGAATGACCATGATCCACGGCATGGGATTTCACTCAACGTAGAGACTATTAAGTTAAATAAAATAATGATTGCATGGAGAGAATGGATTCCCGAGTTCTTACATGGCAGCCCCCTTGGGACTAGTAGTGCCCGACGGGTCGGCTGGTTCCCACAGATACTGTAAATCTATCACACGGGCAGGGAACGGTATCTGCTTATATTATTGTACATGCTATATTAACGGCGGGCGTCCCGCTGGGACTCGTCTAATTACATGATTGGCACAATTGATTGATTGGATAGACTAGCCTTGCTCGCACATAGTAAGAACTGAGGAAGCCCTATTTGTATAATTTTAGGATAACTTGGGACTCACAATAGCAAGCCGTAGTAGTTGATTGGTCGTTCAAGATGAATTGTTTGTGTACTGTACCTACTCTGTTGCCTAACTGAGATGATCAGAATGTCAGGACATGACGGGCCAACTTCTGTCCTTGTTTGGTTGGGAGGTTGGTTCGAAGTGTCGTGATGTTATGTGAATCCTAGTAGATAGCAGAGATCTATTATCATATTCTCTTATTACTGGTTTAATCCTTCATATCGTGCTCCCTTGTGGTACTTGCTATTAGAGGTCTAACCTCTCTGGTTTTGCGTGGCCAGATTTAGAGCCGGTTCCCGAGGATCCAGATTACTTCTACCTCCAAGATGGTCAATACTAGGGGAATGATCGCAGGAGGACTCGAGTGGGTCCCTTACTTCACCGCTCGTTTTGTTATTTACTTCATACTTAGCCGTTTGGCACCGACATGTTAGTCGAATTGTCTTGCACTTACTTTTACATGATTGTAATTAAGTCAGACTGCAGCTGATAATAATTGTGTATATGTTACTATACCATCTGGCTATGTTTTGTAAAGTCAGATCTCAAGAATATTTTGACTGAGCGTTTGGGACGTCTTACTGCTTTATCTTACATGTTCTCTATTTCTGTTTCCTTGTTCGAATGATTGAGACAATAGATGTGAAGTGACCATAGAAAGACTTTTATGTAGTATGTACCCCCTCGTCTGGTTAGACAGCATTGATCGTATTATACGGTATTCATCTACCCGTAATACGTAGCTGGCTGAGTCATTCCCCCGCTCTCCAGTATTCTGGTTCTGGGGCGTGACAAGGTTTTAGTGGTGGCCCATACAGGTCTGATTTCAGACTTGTGGGGTGTTTTGATTTATAGGATGTCTCAATCACACGTGTTCCCTCCTTGATCTCATGATTCGTTATTCTCAACCCTTGCTTGACATTCCAGTATCCTTTGACTTCATTGATCCTTCATGTCCGGTTGTTTGATTGTTCTCTTGTCCCTTTTCTTAGGGGCACTTCGTCCGCATCGGTCAGAGCTGGACAACAACAAGGGCAACATAGACAACCTGACCATGTTGGTCAGCAACAAGGACCAGTCTCACCTCAGGAGGCTACCCAGGAAGAAGTGATAGTGGAAGCAGCAGCTGGATCACAGTATCCGGATGTTCCACCACCACCAACAGTTCCACCTACCCAAGTGGACACACCAGCCCTTCTGGAGATCATGAGAGGAATGATGGCTGCTCAGCAACATCAGATGTTGGCCCAGCAGCGCATGCACACTCAGCTACAAGAGCAGAATGTGTTGCTTAACCAAGGATTGCAGACGGCTTTGGAAAGAGGAATGAGGACTGATTCAGGAGCATCAGCCAGGTTTTGCAAGTACAACTCCCGCCGTTTCGAGGGCACGGAGGATGCCATCTCAGCAGATGCATGGCTTAAGGATATTGAGGCTATTCTGACAGCAGCTAAGGTACCGGCAGAAGAACGTGTGGATCTAGTGAAGTTGTTACTTCAGGATCTCGCACGTGATTGGTAGGAATCAGAGGAAGTGGGCATCAGACGTCCTGTGGCTTGGGACGATTTTACTGCCAGATTCAAGACCTAGTACTATGGAGTTGTGGCGCAGTTTGAGCTACAACAGAAGTTTATCAACCTCAGGCAGGCCGGCAAGACTGTAGATGCTTATGCAGCGGAGTTCTGCAGATTGAGTAGATTCGCCCTAGAGATGGTAGCAACAGAGAGCCGGAGGGCTATGAGGTTTCAGCAAGGGTTTCATCTTGAACTCTTGCAATTGATAGAGGGGCACAATTACCAAACTTTTGACGAAGTATTGACGGCAACTCGAAGGCATGAGATCACCATTCAGAGGCTTGCGGTGAGGACTGGGGGTCAGAAGAGATCCCACAGTCAGATTGAAGGAGGAGGGGGAGCAGCGCCCCGAACAACAGCACCATCCACTGGTATTCGTATCCACGATGTGGCGATACGAGGACCAGCACCACCACCCAGGCAGCAGCAACAGCAACAGAGGAAGAACCAGCAACCCCCGACGGGCTGCACTTATTATGGAAAGATGGGGCACACTAGAGATGTGTGTCGGACATTGAATGGACTGTGTCTGATATGTGGAAATCCAGACCATCGGGTTACCACATGTCCCATGAATTCGAGGTTAGGAGGACCAGGGCAACAGTTTCTTGCTCTGCCAGCACCAGGGGCAGGCCAGTATCGAGGGCCAGCGATGGCAGTAAGGCCATTGGCACAGCGTCCATTAGTACCGCAGGCTCAGATGTTTCGGCAGCAGGGGCCGCCGATGCAGCAACACCAGCATAGACCACCCCAGCATCATCAAGGAAGGGGCCAGCAACAACATCAGGCTAGGCCGCTGTCACGACCCGGTCCCAATTGCTTGGGTCGAATCGGATCATGCCCAGCCTGCACCGTTGTTGAGACGGCGGCAGTAAGCTGTTCAGTAGCAGGTAACCATACAACAACGCTATATTTGACACAACTCAACATTCGGAAATTTAAAACTTTATTAGACTTTTACATGAAATAAAAGATACAACTTAAACCATTTTTTTATACATCATGAATAAAAGAAAACTCTAGGCAAACAGCTCAGCAATCTCGAATTCCTCGTCTTGGTATCGCGTAACAAAGCCTCATCAGTGATACCTAAAATGTTGGGTCTCCAGTCAGGAGGGAGCAAAGTACAATTACGAATATCCAATAATTCAAATAATAATTTGAAATTTGCAATGTTAAACAATTTGAAATACTTTAACAATATTTTCCAACAATTCTACAATTGAAAACAATGTGATTTGAGTAGGTAACGAACTATGACCGGCTTGGGATGATTCAATTATATCCTAATGATACGGTCCGGCCTATCCTCGTGTATAGGAGGAATCAGCTCGCACAATCAATGATGCAATATAGGGGTATTGGTCATAGACGCTACACTACTCCCCCAATATCCCGAGTCAATCAGATTCAATCAATGAGTCAATATTCGAACTCTAGGAGAGAGTTCCGTGTAGCAATGTGGTTTAAAATTGCAATAAAACAATTACTAGATAAATTACCAAATAGACATAACTGCACTTGCCTTTGTTTTAGAATAACTGGATAGACGAGTCGGTACCGAGGAGGAACGTCAGTTGTAACTTCGAGTTCCTACAGTTGAGAACTCGACTTAGATCCTTGAATAACCAGACTAAGTGTGCTAGTTGCAATCTCTAGTAGTAAGTCCTAGTCAGGTTTTAAGTTGTATTAATTTACAGCTAACGATTACGTCGCAACTACGTGCGTTGATTAAGCCGGTTAATTGAATTATTTGGAAATACACGAGAATCAATTACAATTTGGAAAACTTTGTGTTTTGTAATATATTTATAAAAATACAATTTCTTTTAGTGATCAACCGTAAATTAATAATATTTTATTCATTTTAACTAAATTCGTAATTAACCAGTAATCGCGATCTAATCTACGATTTATGCGACTAACCAAAAACCACCCAAATTACATCCACCAGAAAAAGAAAAAATAAAATAATCTACGCTACACAATACAGTGGCACAGCTAATGGTCCTAGGGTGGGCTTATGCCCTGTACAATTTTCTTTTACATCAATTAAGCGAAAATGACTTAATTAATAAATAAAGTGCAGAAATTAAATAACTATAATAAATAGCCTAGATATTAATTAAAATAATTAAAAAGAAAGCTAAGAGTCTCAGACTCGGTCCATTCCTCAAAATTCGGCTAATACCACAACGTCCGGTCTGACCGGTGCGTTTGCATTTCGCCGGGGCCCACAGACCGGTACGGTCGTCGCCCAAAAATCAGTTTTAAAATTCATTTTCCGAAAACCGATTTGAAATCAAAATAAATAAAGTTTTGTAAAAATTTGGGCAGCACTTCCTCTATTTTGGGACAACCCAATACTGGAAAAATGTGCCAACAAACACACAAATATAATCCCGAACCAGGGAAATACCCCATGAATCCATTTCCACCAATAATATTTAGAACCCGAAAATATAACCACAGCACATTTCTGAAAAACACTCGGAAATCGAAATTACTCGGAAACCCGAGAATTTCCAGAAACGACCAACAGAACAAAACCAAAGCTCTCAGAACTACCAATTTCGGAAATTCCGATATTAATCAAAAACTAACAGAACTACAAAACTAACTCGGAATTCCGAGAAACCACCAAATGAACCAACCAAAACTCATTCTGGAATGAGTCCCGGAAATACTGAGAATACAGCCGAATCCCGTTGTGGGATCGGAGACCAAGAATCATCATCGACTAAGACGGGGAGAGACGAACTACTGTGATTAACAGAAATTACCCATGTCCGTTGGTCGGGGAGCCGCGGGACAAAACTCGGGAACGAAATTGGAAAGCAACGGTCCACGGGAACCACGACCGAGAGTGCAAACAACGGAAACAGAACCCGTGGGAAGCACGGAAAACTCGCGGAAGGCAGCGGAGCTCGGGACAGAGCCGCTGGAGGCGGAGCCGAGGTGGATCGGACAGCGACGAAGGGACGTCGGTGCCGGATGGCGCGCACAGGGCGGTCGGCCTGGGGCACACCGAGAGGTACGGTCGCCGGACGGCAGGCGACGGTCAGCGCCGGCCGGAAAGACCACGCGGGGCGGCGCCAAGGGCGCTGGAGGGAGGTCGGCGGGGCGGATCCCGCGGGGACAGCGCGGCCGGAGGGGCGCTGGGGCGGCGCTTGGCCGGAACAGCGCGGGGGCGCGCGCACAGGTGGGCGGGCGGCCGGAGGCGTGGGGCGCCGCGGGAAGCGCGCTGGACGGGGAACGGCGGGGAAGTCCGCGAAGGCGCGTGAGGCTGCCGGAGGTGCTGACGGCAGAGAGAGCTCGGGGAAGTCGAGCTCGGCCACGGGTAGGGGTAGGGCTCGGGAGGAAGTTTGGGGAAGTCTCTTCCAGAGAGAGATCAGAGAGGGAGAGAGATGAGGAGTTGAGTGAAAGAGAGTTTTAGAGAAATAACTTCTCTGCTGGAATGTTAGTAGGGGAGAACGTGGGGTAGTGGAGGGTTATTATTAGAGGGTGGGTTGTAACGTGTGTCGCTTTGTGTGGTGGGGAGTAAAGATGGGAAACAGAACAGGTGAAGAGTTACCAATTCAAAGGGAGAAAATTGCTGGTCCTTCGGGACCAGCCCAAGACTAGGTTTTTATTAGTTTTTTTTTTTTTAATAATTATTAGCTAACCAGGATTTGGAAAATAAGAAAGGGGTTGGATACAGGCTCAGGCCTGGGTCTGGGCTCGGACTCGGGTCTGGGTCCAAAAACGAAAATCCATGTTATATATATTTTTTTTATTAAAAATCCTTTTTCACCCAAAAATAATTAATAGTAATATTAATAATAATAATTTTAGAAAACGCTAATAATATTAATAATAAACTCTAATAAATAAATACGAGAATGATGGGTTTCACAATCTTCCCTCCTTAGAAAATTTCGTCCTCGAAATTTAAAGTAAGGTAGGAAAGACAAACTTGTACGGGTACTGCGCCCGTAACTCAGGTCCAAAAAAAAAAAAAAGAATTTCCAAAGCAGTCGTGGATGAGACGATTTAGGGATAAGTTTCATTTATGATATCATCCATGCAGAAAATACAAAAGCGAACCAAAGTACACGAGGTTGATCAGACCATCATGCACCGGTCCTGATTAGACAATATATTAGTGGGTGCACCCAGTAAAATACTGTCGTGATCAAGCTTGAAAAAGAAATAGCTAGCAAAACTAGGCTAACTTCGTCAGCATCAGTCAAGTTTAGAACGAAAAGATAAGAAGATAGGAGTAAAAGTGATGGCTCAAATTCTGATCTTCTTCACCTCTGACTACGCTTGCAACTGGTTTCTCTGGCACTGAAAGGTTAAGTCCAAACTTGAGCTCTGAATTATCCAAATTGTGACTCGGATCCAAAATGTAGCATCTGAGCTGTGACGTAGAAGACGTTGCAACCTCTCAAGATTAGCTGGTAGAGCTAACTGGTACGCTACTTCCAACTCGTCCTAAACTTCAAATGGCCTGATGTATCTAGCCTCAATTTCCAGCTCCGTCAAAACTGACTGTTCCTCTGGTAGAAAAAACTTCACCAAAAGTAATTTGGTTTTCCCAAGACATACCAAATTTCGAGACGCAAAATCTCAATACATCTTCAAGCGTCTGGATTGACCTCTCTGATTGCTCGTCCCGCGGTACTCCATGAATCCGGTAGATGTGCTTCCCGTACAATGCTGCCCACTTCTTAGTGGATAAACTAACTTTGAAGGAAAATAAAGTGTGCTGACTTAGTCAGTCGGTTTATTATAATCCAATTGGTGTTCTTCCCTCCTTGGAATCAAGGCAATCCTGACACATAGTCCATCGTTATGTGCTTCTACTTCCAATCCGGAATGCCCAACGACTGTAGAAATCCTGCGGGTCTCTGTCGGCTAGCCTTCCCTTGTTAACAAACTACCCAACAATAGTACGCATATCCCAATACGTCTTATCAGCTCCTGGATGTGCGACTGGTGCGCTTCTTGCATTAGCTCATTCCTCAATTCGCCAGTCGGTACGCAAAGTCTCGTACCATTCTTCAGAGTTTCACTGCTGATCAATTTAGAAACCCTTAAGTGTTCTTGCCAACACTTGATCTCTAAGCCTGCAAAGTGCCTCGTTTTGAAACTACGTTCTCTTGATTTTGTCCATCAGCCTCGAACTTTATCAATACTGAATCAGCATCCAGCTTCGTCCTTCTATCTCCAGGTAGTATAACCTCCAGTTCAAGCTTCTCGACGTCTTCTAGTAGGTGCTAGTCCTTGGTTAAGAACTTCGCCATCAATATCGACCAAATGCATCAGCGACCACATTAGCCTTACCTGAATGGTACTGTAGGTTGATGTCGAAATCCTTCATCTGCTTCAGCCATCTTCTTAGTCTAACATTCAGCCCTTTCTGAGTGAAGACATATTTCAGACTTTTGTAGTCCGTATATATTTCACTCCCTTTCCATAAAAATCATGCTTCTATAGCTTCCAAGTAAAGATAATTGCAGCAAATTTCAAATTAGGTGTGGGATAATTCTTCTCATGAGTCTGTAGTTGCCTATATGTGTAAGCAATTACTTTTCCATGTTGTTGAAGAACGTAGCACAGTCCTTTTCCAGAGACATTACTGTAAATTGAGAACTCACCGGTTCCTGCGGGTAGCGCAAGAATTTGTGTAGTGGTAAGTCTCTTCTTCAGCTCCTCAATGCCGCCTGGCAAACTTTCGTTCAGATGAACTCTTCATTCTTCCAAGTGAGCTTCGCCATTGGCTCAGCAATCTTGACGAAATCCTTCACGAACTTCTGATAGTAGCCGGCCAAGTTCAAGAATCTTCCGAATTGAACTTGGGGTACATCACTCTTCGACAACAGCTATCTTCCATTGAAATTTCTTCTCTTGACAACATGGCCAAAAGTCCACCTTTGTCAAAAATCCACGTTCAGATAACTTACCATAAAACTTCTTTTTCCTCAAAGTTTCCAAAACTTCCTCAGGTGTTCTTCATGCTCTTCTTCAATCTTCAAATATATCAGAATGTTATCTATGGAGAAGATAAACTGATTCATATACTCATGAAAAATCTCTGTTCATGAAATTCATGAACACAGCAGGAGCATTTGTCAGTCTAACGTCCTGACCAAAGAAAACTACCCATACTTGATGTTTGAACGCCGTCTTGGAAATGTCCTCTTTCCTGACTTTGATTTGATGGTAGTCAAATCTTAAGTCAAACTTCGAAACACCCTAACTCCACACAAACAGACCAAACAGATCCTCGATCCGGCAGAGGGTACTTGATCTTTAGTGTCTGGTAATCGATGCACATCCGTTGTTCCATCCTTCTTGGGCACAAACAAGATAGGTGTTCCCTAAGGTGAAGTTCTATCTTGGATAGATCCTAGAGCCTTCATTGATCTGGTCCTTCATCTTCTATGAACTTTGAGTCTGCATCATGCCTTTGTAGGAGGCAAGGTCTGCTAGATAAGAAGAGAGTCTCTGGGTTGTGGCCTAACAGGTGTTGCTGGGATAAGAGCTCTGGTTTGATGGAAAGATAAGGGGCAATCCTTTACCCGATGTTCAGCAGATCCACATACCAAACATTTCTCCAATCTCTTGCGACAATTAACGGTCTGATGACCAGGCCTCTTGCAATAGTTACAAGCCCATAGCTTCTTACGACAAGACTGCCGAAAAGTAGAGTACTTGATGGGACCCAAATATCTTCTAGTTTCAAGGGTATCCTTCCTAGGACAAAAGTTCTGCTCTAACTTGGTTGGAGATAACTAAGGCTACATCATGACGTTCTTCATGTCTCCTCTCATGATATTCTTCTGTTCCTGCTGGGCTTCATCTTGAGCTTTCTGGAACTCCAGGATTTCTTGAAATAGGACAACCATTTGGAAAATGATTGCTGGTACCGGTGGAGCAACAAAAATGAATACTCCACCAAGGAAATGCAACTTGGTTTGAGATGAGGTAGGATTCGCCAGTGTAGGGAAAACTCCACTGGATGTACTATGAGGACGGTCAAACAGCCGCGAGGGAAAAGACCCTGGGCTTGGTTGAGGAGATGGGGTATGATCCGGAGATGACACCTCATCGCCAGCAGGATTTGGTCAACGGTCATTCTCTGGATGGTTTAGGATGCAAACATAAACAAGGTATCCTACCAATCTATAATCAAACAAAAATATTTATTTATAATATATTTCGGTCCTATGTTGTGACAAATTGATGTTCTAGTGTTCTAATTGTTTCTAGGTATGTTTTCCTAAGTTGTTGTTCTGACCTGCATGGGCCACCACTAAAAACATGTCACGACCCGGTCCCAATTGCTTGGGTCGAATCGGATCATGCCCAGCCTGCACCGTTGTTGAGACGGCGGCAGTAAGCTGTTCAGTAGCAGGTAACCATACAACAACGCTATATTTGACACAACTCAACATTCGGAAATTTAAAACTTTATTAGACTTTTACATGAAATAAAAGATACAACTTAAACCATTTTTTTTATACATCATGAATAAAAGAAAACTCTAGGCAAACAGCTCAGCAATCTCGAATTCCTCGTCTTGGTATCGCGTAACAAAGCCTCATCAGTGATACCTAAAATGTTGGGTCTCCAGTCAGGAGGGAGCAAAGTACAATTACGAATATCCAATAATTCAAATAATAATTTGAAATTTGCAATGTTAAACAATTTGAAATACTTTAACAATATTTTCCAACAATTCTACAATTGAAAATAATGTGATTTGAGTAGGTAACGAACTATGACCGGCTTGGGATGATTCAATTATATCCTAATGATACGGTCCGGCCTATCCTCGTGTATAGGAGGAATCAGCTCGCACAATCAATGATGCAATATAGGGGTATTGGTCATAGACGCTACACTACTCCCCCAATATCCCGAGTCAATCAGATTCAATCAATGAGTCAATATTCGAACTCTAGGAGAGAGTTCCGTGTAGCAATGTGGTTTAAAATTGTAATAAAACAATTACTAGATAAATTACCAAATAGACATAACTGTACTTGCCTTTGTTTTAGAATAACTGGATAGACGAGTCGGTACCGAGGAGGAACGTCAGTTGTAACTTCGAGTTCCTACAGTTGAGAACTCGACTTAGATCCTTGAATAACCAGACTAAGTGTGCTAGTTGCAATCTCTAGTAGTAAGTCCTAGTCAGGTTTTAAGTTGTATTAATTTACAGCTAACGATTACGTCGCAACTACGTGCGTTGATTAAGCCGGTTAATTGAATTATTTGAAAATACACGAGAATCAATTACAATTTGGAAAACTTTGTGTTTTGTAATATATTTATAAAAATACAATTTCTTTTAGTGATCAACCGTGAATTAATAATATTTTATTCATTTTAATTAAATTCGTAATTAACCAGTAATCGCGATCTAATCTACGATTTATGCGACTAACCAAAAACCACCCAAATTACATCCACCAGAAAAAGAAAAAATAAAATAATCTACGCTACACAATACAGTGGCACAGCTAATGGTCCTAGGGTGGGCTTATGCCCTGTACAATTTTCTTTTACATCAATTAAGCGAAAATGACTTAATTAATAAATAAAGTGCAGAAATTAAATAACTATAATAAATAGCCTAGATATTAATTAAAATAATTAAAAAGAAAGCTAAGAGTCTCAGACTCGGTCCATTCCTCAAAATTCGGCTAATACCACAACGTTCGGTCTGACCGGTGCGTTTGCATTTCGCCGGGGCCCACAGACCGGTACGGTCGTCGCCCAAAAATCAGTTTTAAAATTCATTTTCCGAAAACCGATTTGAAATCAAAATAAATAAAGTTTTGTAAAAATTTGGACAGCACTTCCTCTATTTTGGGACAACCCAATACTGGGAAAATGTGCCAACAAACACACAAATATAATCCCGAACCAGGAAAATACCCCATGAATCCATTTCCACCAATAATATTTAGAACCCGAAAATATAACCACAACACATTTCTGAAAAACACTCGGAAATCGAAATTACTCGGAAACCCGAGAATTTCCAGAAACGACCAACAGAACAAAACCAAAGCTCTCAGAACTACCAATTTCGGAAATTCCGATATTAATCAAAAACTAACAGAACTACAAAACTAACTCGGAATTCCGAGAAACCACCAAATAAACCAACCAAAACTCATTCTGGAATGAGTCCCGGAAATACTGAGAATACAGCCGAATCCCGTTGTGGGATCGGAGACCAAGAATCATCATCGACTAAGACGGGGAGAGACGAACTACTGTGATTAACAGAAATTACCCATGTCCGTTGGTCGGGGAGCCGCGGGACAAAACTCGGGAACGAAATTGGAAAGCAACGGTCCACGGGAACCACGACCGAGAGTACAGACAACGGAAACAGAACCCGTGGGAAGCACGGAAAACTCGCGGAAGGCAGCGGAGCTCGGGACAGAGCCGCTGGAGGCGGAGCCGAGGTGGATCGGACAGCGACGAAGGGACGTCGGTGCCGGATGGCGCGCACAGGGCGGTCGGCCTGGGGCACACCGAGAGGTACGGTCGCCGGACGGCGGGCGACGGTCAGCGCCGGCCGGAAAGACCACGCGGGGCGGCGCCAAGGGCGCTGGAGGGAGGTCGGCGGGGCGGATCCCGCGGGGACAGCGCAGTCGGAGGGGCGCTGGGGCGGCGCTTGGCCGGAACAGCGCGGGGGGCGCGCGCACAGGTGGGCGGGCGGCCGGAGGCGTGGGGCGCCGCGGGAAGCGCGCTGGACGGGGAACGGCGGGGAAGTCCGCGGAGGCGCGTGAGGCTGCCGGAGGTGCTGACGGCAGAGAGAGCTCGGGGAAGTCGAGCTCGGCCACGGGTAGGGCTAGGGCTAGGGCTCGGGAGGAAGTTTGGGGAAGTCTCTTCCAGAGAGAGATCAGAGAGGGAGAGAGATGAGGAGTTGAGTGAAAGAGAGTTTTAGAGAAATAACTTCTCTGCTGGAATGTTGGTACGGGAGAACGTGGGGTAGTGGAGGGTTATTATTAGAGGGTGGGTTGTAACGTGTGTCGCTTTGTGTGGTGGGGAGTAAAGATGGGAAACAGAACAGGTGAAGAGTTACCAATTCAAAGGGAGAAAATTGCTGGTCCTTCGGGACCAGCCCAAGACTAGGTTTTTATTAGTTTTTTTTTTTTTAATAATTATTAGCTAACCAGGATTTGGAAAATAAGAAAGGGGTTGGATACAGGCTCAGGCCTTGGTCTGGGCTCGGACTCGGGTCTGGGTCCAAAAACGAAAATCCATGTTATATATTTTTTTTATTAAAAATCCTTTTTCACCCAAAAATAATTAATAGTAATATTAATAATAATAATTTTAGAAAACGCTAATAATATTAATAATAAACTCTAATAAATAAATATGAGAATGATGGGTTTCACAGCCGCAGCATGGGAACCAGCAAGGAGGTCGAGGGCAAGCATTCACTTTGTCCTTGGAGGAGGCATTGGCATCGGAAGATGTTGTGGCAGGTAACATTCTCGTCGCCTCATATCCCGCAGTTGTATTGTTTGATTCGGGAGCATCCCATTCATTTATATCTGCACAATTTACGACACGACTAGGAATGGAGTTCGAGGCATTGCCAGGGAGGTTGAATATACTCACTAGTAATGGGCTCGTAGGAGTTAGTAGAGTTATTTTAGCATGTAGTGTTGTAGTTTGCGGGCATTCCTTACCCGCCCGGTTGATAGAATTTTCTGTTGGAAATTTCGACGTTATCTTAGGCATGGACTGGCTGAAAGACAGTCATACGACAATAGATTGTCGTAGAGGGAGTGTAACTTTTGATATTCCAGGCATAAAGAGGTTCACCTTAGTCAGATCAGGGGCAACTCAGCATGAGCAGGGAGTAATAACGGCAATGGAAGAAGTTCAGATTCCGAAGGTAGTTGAAGAATTTCTAGACGTATTTCCCGAAGAACTTCCAGGTCTACCACCAGTCAGAGATATTGAGTTCAGTATAGAATTGGCACCAGGAACTAAACCGATAGCAGATCGAGTTTACAGAATGGCGGATTCAGAGCAGGCCAAGGTAGATCAGCATATAGAGGAACTGAAGGAGAAGAAGTTCATCCAAGCTAGCGTATCACCGTAGGCAGCACCAGTGGTACTTGTGGGGAAGAAGGATGGGTCATCCAGATTGTGCATTGACTACAGAAAGCTTAACGCGGCAACAGTGAAGAACAAGTATCCATTACCCAGGATCGACGACTTATTTGATCAGTTGAGCAAAGCTAGAGTTTTCTCCAAGATAGATCTTCGTTCAGGGTACCACCAGGTGTAAGACCCAATTTTCTGAAATTGGGGTATTTTTGAAAATTTATTATTTTTATTATTTATTAATGGTGATTTAGTCATGTTATGAATTTTGGTGATTTTTAGTTAGATTAAAATTATTTTCTAAGTCATGGCTTATGACTTTGTGATTTTACTAGTATAACCCTAGTGTAAACCCTAGAGATTCATAACCTAGAAACTAACCATGATCATGTGAGCCTAGCCATAGGTCTAGAACATCAAATTAGGGCTTTTTAGCCTAAAGGGTATTTTGGTAATTTTCTAGGATTTATTAGGAATTATTTAGATTTATGTGTTTTTATTATTATTTAATTATTTGATTAGTGTCATGTTAGCCCTAACCTAGTTTAGCCTAATCTAGGGGTTAGCCACTAACCTAGAAGACTAAGTGTAGGTATTTACTTTATGTTGTAAATATCTTAGGATTGAAATATCTTAGATATTTGCTTTATAGGATATTTTTCATGAAACCTAGAAAGATCTATTGGTCTTTACCTTAGAAGTTAAGTTACTTCACCTAGAAGGAACCCTAAATATCAACCCTACCCCCCCCCCATGGCAGCCAACCCTACCCCCCTCCATATAAACAAACCCCCCTTCATTCATGCCTCCTTTCATTACACTTAAAACCTAGTTTTTCCCTCTACCTTCACACCCTCACCATTTAGCCATTTTAGCTCCAAATTGAGCCAAACTTCTTGCATTGGAACCCCCTACTATTGAGGATGCTAAGGGGAGCTAGCTAGCTAGGTTGCATAGCATTTTGGGCACCATCAAGTGAAGAGGACCCCCCCAAAACCTTATTTTCATTAAGTTTTGCACTCATAGGTAATTGTCCCTAAACCTTGTTAATATTGTAATTTCTTTTCATAATTGCATGCATATAGGTATACCCTAACTGTGGGTCAAGTTTGGTAGGATATGGTTTGGGTTTGGTGTCCGTATCGGACACGTGTCTGTGTCTTAATTACAGTGTTTGGTGAAATGTCACTATGGTTTGAAAGTTGTTGTTTTCCAAAACAAATTACATTTTTGGGTAGCCCTAGACTTCTAGGTCACAACCCAAGTGGACTGAACACATTTCTGAGTCGTGTCCGTGTCCAAAACGGACACGAACTCACTGCACGAGGCTTGCGCACAGTGCCCTGCTACCACGCTGTTCGTGCTCACTGCACAGAGCACTTCGACACGCCAAATTTGGCATGGACACGGGGGCAATGTCTGCGAACATGCCCCCAAAATCTCACGACTTCTCGTATCGTGTCGAGTGAGAAAACTCACTCGCCCGGGACACGCACTGGACACCTACACGCACGTTCAGTCGAATTTTCGACTAGGACACGAGCCTCGTGTCCCACGCACACGAGTCGTGGACACGTATCAGGCTGACACATGTGTAGCCCATCATTGGGCGAACACCAGGACACAAGCACATGGTGTGTCGTGTCCTGTGTCGTGAACACGAGACACTCGACTGCGTGCACGACACAGTCTGAATGCACGATTTTAGGTCTCTGATACGCGTCTCGTGTCCTTTCTACACGACACGTGGACACGAATCAGGGTGTTGGACACGTACCCTATCCCTAGGCGCACCTTCTGACACGATTACGTGACACGAGTGTGTGTGTCGTGTCCTAGAGTGAGTTGCACGCGTGCACGATACAGTGTTTGCGTGTGTGTGTCTGTGTTTACCCGATTGGGTTTTGTGAGTCGTGGACACTTCAATTCGTGTCGTGGTGTCGTGTCAGGTACCTAGGACACTAGGGTATGTATGGGGCACCAGTTACCAACCTAGAGATTCGAGCCATAGCTCGGTTTCGTGTGAGTTTTTGGGTTTACCCTGATTTGAGTGCACAGTCCATTATTTTCCTGATTTTAGGATATTTCCAGTTTTGTAAAAATGAATTTCAAATCTATTTTGATTATGATACATGCATGTATATGTGTATTTCAGTGTATATATATGTAGTATATATGTATGTGAGTGTGTAGGTGAGTTTTGGAGATGTTTAGTTGTGTATATTGGTAGTTGTGTATATATATACATATATATGTATATATGTGATTGTGTATGTGTGTGTGTGTACCCATCTCAGAATTTCTGAGATTAAACCCCCCCCATTCACTGTCCAGCCCATTCCCTCTCTCTCTCACTGTTAACTCTCTCTCTTTCACTCTCTCCCTTCCTCTCTTTCCCTCTACATATATGTATTATATTTATATGAGTTTGTATATATATATATATATATATATATATGTTATATATATATATATATATATATATATATATATATATATATATATATATATATATATATATATATATATATATATATATATATATATATATATATATATATATATATATATATATATATATTGTATTAGATAATATATTGTATCTATATACATAAACTACAGGATATATGAGTATTACCTAGGCTATAGGCCTATGTAGTAATATTGTATTTTTTTTTGTATAGTTATATATATATAAGGGTATTAATATGTATAGTTATATATATATATAAGGGTATTATATATATGTGAATGGGTATATATATATATATATTTAGTTGGTTATGTATATAGATATTGGCATATGTATAGTTGGGTATATATGGTATTATATATATAGTTGGGTATACATGTAGATTATATATATAGGTATTGTATATATATAGAGGGGCTATATGTGGGTATCATGTAGGTTGGCTATATAGGGTTGTATAGATGTGTATGGGTACGTATATATATATATATATATATATATATATATATATATATATAGATTATGGTATTATATATATATATAGTTGACTATATATTAGATATGTAAACATATATGTTATAGACTTGATGTCTTAGCCTATGGCCTATGTATATAGGTAATGTATATATGTCATAGTGCCCTAGGATTACTAGCCTATGGTTAGTAGCAAGTTAGGATTGACCAATAGGCTTAGTAGAACTAGTTTGACTAGATGGTTGGCCCTTGTTGACCATGGTTGACTAAAGTCAACTATAGGTCAAACCATGACCAAATTGACCTAGAAATGACTTGGATGAACATAGAAAGACTATTTGACTAAGGTTTGACTAAACCCTGACTAGATGATTAGGTTGACCATATGGATTATGAGGGTAATCCTATATAGATGAAGATATGTATGGGGTTAAGTAAGATACTTAGGAGTTGTGTCATGATTTGTGTTAGCCTTAGAAATTGACTAGAAGTTGACCATTAGTCAAGATTGACCTGATTACCTTATTGACTAGTCTATGATTAACCAAAACCTTAGTTAGACTAAGACTTGACCCTATATGGACCCAAGTAACTAGAGTTGACTAGTTTGGCTAGAATGTTTGACCAAGGGTTGACTTTAACCTAGATTAGACTTGTTTAACTTTGTTTGACCTTGTATGACTTAGTTTAACTTCTTGTAACCTAGTATGACTTAATTTGACTTAGTTTGACTGTAGTGTTGACCAAGTTTGACTTTGACCTAGATTGGCTTAGAATTCATATAGATTGCATTGTAGATTTCATTTACCTTCATTTTGGGCATGTCATAACTGTATTGCTCTATTTTAGGACATTGTGACCCTGGTACAGACATCTGATATTACATTACTCTTTCCAGAGTAACAGACGAGTACATTCTCTGATAATTCTCTCATTTATTTGTCGATTACTGTATTTCAGTTCTAGTTAGTTCTATGTGATTCTCTGTATCAACACGTATGGATATTTCTGGATTCATGTATCGACACATACTTTACTTGCTGGCCTCTATTACTGGAGTCATTGTTATCATTCCGAAATTATTTCTGGAATCATCATATATTGGCCAGACTCATCTCGATTCTTTTGTCGATTTTGGATTCACTTGCTGGGCGGGGAAATATTGAGTAAGACATGTAGACATACCCCAAATCCGGAATCTCCCACTGGAATCTACCGGAAGCATAGCCATCTCTTGCCCGATCAGTGAGAGATGTGCCTGATACCTACAGCCGTTTGCATGTCGACCTCGGTATTTTAAAACACACTGTTAGATCATAGTTGGACTCACCCTGGTTTTATTGATCACTGTTGGACTCATCTTGTACTGGAAATCATCTGGTATCGGATTATATGGACTGGACTCACACTGGGATTACTTTAGACTTATATCGTACTGTCTGGACTCGTACATATTATTCTATTTCAGTTAGCTTTTATTACAGTCTTCATTGCCATGATTTCTTCTCTTGTTTTAGTTACCTTTCTTTTCTTGTATCTTACTGCCTTTCTATGCCATCATTACCTGTATAAAACTGCCATGCTCATCAATAAAACTGTCTATAACTGCTTTATAGTTCTTTGTCATTTACTTGAGTTTTTCTAGATGAGTTGTACTCGTTTCCGTCCTGATTGGACCTGTTGAAAATATTACAGATGATAATCCTGAGGACACATGCCCTGCTTACCATGGACCTGGCGAGGGATTAGCTACCTATGGTCCCGACTCTCAGGAGTGATTCAGGAGATTAACTAGTAGACTACTTTAGCTTTTATGTTTTGGCTTGTTGTATTAAAGTTAAGATATTGAGTCTGTATTAAGTTGGTTTGAGATATTGGTGTATTATTTTAGTAGTTAGTTGTTGTTGTCTTTAATTCCTTAGGTATAACTTCTGTGTTATCTTTTCGTGTTTTAGACTGTGTTTGAGTAGATCATACCCTTTACTTGCCCTCCATTCGGAGCTGATATCTGGACAAGTACTTTTTATATTCACTGCATGAGATTAGTTAGCAACCTAGGACAGCTTACTACCGCCGACACTGCGGCGTAGGCTGGACGTACCCACTTCTCGTGCCCCTATACTGGGTGCGGGTCGTGACACGTTTTTAGTGGTGGCCCATGCAGGTCTCGTCGACTAAATTGTTTGGTTACGTTATTGTACCAAGCATGCCTGCAATTAGGAACTTAAGGTAATTAGACAACATTAGGAATGACGCTTAGAACACCTAGAGGAATACTAGGATTGCAACATAGGAAATACATCCCATGCTTGCTATTATAATTAGATTTTCTTGCATATGATTGCTTACTTTAAATAAGTCCTTATAAGTCCTTTTATTTTGTAATTTAGATGGTGCTTACTCGTTCATCCCGGTATGTCTCACCTGAGAATGGCACGCTCCCCATCCAGTCAGCTGACCAGTTGACTGATACACCTCCACCTACCACTTTTCCCCACTCCACAGATCCATAAACCCAGATACCACAACCACCTTCCACATCACAGGCCTAGCAGGAGCCAATACTTCCACCACCCCCTATCACTATACCTACCCAGGCTTCCGTCACACTCGACGGGAACCAACTGCTCATTCTGATCCAGGGGTTCCTAGCAACCCATCAGAAGCAGACCACCCTACTCCGCCAGAGCATGGAGCATTCTGAGGGACGTACCGTGGTCCCACCACCTGTAGAGCCGCGGCAGATGTCACGCCCCAGAACCAGAATACTGGAGAGCGGGGGCAGACATAGCCAGCTACGTATATTGAAATGGATTCCATCTCGCTATACGGTCACGGCTGTCTAGGATACATGAGGGTTTATCTACAAGCCAACAGTCTCTTAAGGTCATGAACAAGCCTAGTGTCTCAATCATAAGCAAGTAAGTAAGAGTCACAAGATGTATGATCATTAAATATACAATAATAAGGCGTCCCAAATATTACATATTCAGCTGATCATGAAGCTAGTCGTTACAAAATGTTAGGACTAGCAAGAGTTTAGTCATACATGATCAACCCTAGGATTTGTCAATCATGTTACAGCCCGTAGGCAGACAGTAAGTAAGTGCAATCGAGCTAAACAGGTGCTCGTCGGCTAAACGCCTCAAAAGAACATTTTTTTACAATAGAGCGGGAGAGCAAAAAAATAACCCACTCGTTGCCAGGGTTCCGTCTAGTGGCCACCATCTGGCTGAAAAGTCGGTAGATCCTCTGGAGCTGCTCCGAAATCTGGCCACACAAAACCAGCTGGATCAGACCCCAGAAAGAGCAAGTGCCACAAAGGAGGCTTCACTTAAGAACTAAAACCAGCAATCAGCACAAGATATAAATAAAAGTAAGAACTGGAAATAAAAAAAATACACCAGGATGATATACGACGAGATAACCATGGAACTATTCAGATAACCAGGTTACAACCCGTAAACCAAACAAGGACCGGAGTTGTAATCCTTCGTCTGAATAGAACTTGGAATTCTCACCATTTATCGGTAAAATAAATACAAGTATTCTGGTCATTCAATAATCTGGAACAGGATCCGGGCAGGACTAGACTGGTTAGACTCCATCCAATCACTTCACGGCCAAGCAAGAATTACGGCTTGATACTTTAACTAACTAGGGTTGTCACAAGCCTAATTACTAACAAGATGCAGTGAGATTATTCCACAGCCACAAGCCCTGCAGACTATCCTGGTTCCCCGGGTTAAAAGATTAGAGTTGAATTCAGGTGGGTACATCGTCCAGGAAACGAATGTACCCTTAGGTAGCTTGAAGGGTGCAACACATGACAGTATGCTGGAAATGTGCCCTACTCGACGGCAGGCTACAGATCCCAAGGCGTGCCCAGGTAACGGGATTGCCTGTAGCTGGAAAATCTCTTCATGACTAATGTATTAATCTAGTTGTTAACCTTAGTCCATTTTAGTAGGTACTCCTGACCGTGGTACTCAGGAGTCCCCTCCTAGACATGATGTAAGACAGGACTGGATTATTTGTACAAGCACAATCGCCCACGGTGTCCAGGTTATTTATACAGGTCATGTCATGTCAGGTAGCCGTCGCAACAGCTTATCAAGATATAACATGTCAGGTTTATCATGTCAAGTATACTTGTCAGGAGTGCGCCACGACGGGCCACTATCAGGTCATGTCAGGTCATTATGTCAGGAGTGCACCACTACGGGTCACTATCGTGTCATGCTCAGGTATCATTTCCAAACATATTAAACAAATCCATGATTATCAAGTTCATGACAAAAGGCGTAAGGATATAAAATGGACGTTAAATATCTAATAAAATATCAATATACAGGGCTATAGAAGATCAAGGGTAATCAGGCTACGCTCAAGCTAGCGTACGCTCAGGTCTGCGTACGCTCAGGTCTGCGTACGCTCGAGCTAGCGTACCAAAGGTTCCATACACTTCCAATGGGGAGCGTACGCAAGGGTCAGCGTTCACAAGGGCACGCTCAAGCTACAGGTCAGCGTACGCTCAAGCTACAGGTCAGCGTACGCTCAAGCTAGCGTACGCTCAAGACACGCTACCAACAGGCAGCGTATCAAGGCTAGCGTACGCTCGCTAAAGAGCAGCGTACACAAGTCAGCGTACGCTCGCTAAAGAGCAGCGTACACAAGTCAGCGTACGCTCGCTAAAGAGCAGCGTACACAAGTCAGCGTACGCTCGCTAAAGAGCAGCGTACACAAGTCAGCGTATGCTCGCTAAAGAGCAGCGTACACAAGTCAGCGTACGCTCGCTAAAGAGCAGCGTACACAAGTCAGCGTACGCTCGCTAAAGAGCAGCATACACAAGTCAGCGTACGCTCGCTAAAGAGCAGCGTACAGCTCAGTGGCGTAAGCTAAAAAGCTAGCTCACTGCTCACTGCTCACTGTCTTCTCCAAATGGCAAGAACAGCAAGAACTCTAAAGTTGAATCTAAGCTTCAATTGTCCAAATCTTGGTCAAAACAAGTCCGAATCCAACTTTCCAAAGGTCAAAATTGGGTAGAATGAAATTTTCCACAACATGGAACCATCAAAACTTGAAAACAAGGAAGTTTAATAGATCAAAACCACCAAAATCCGAAAGTAACTAATTTCTAGATCTACAAAAATTAAAGCCTAAAAAGGGAAAATGACAAGTTCTAATGTGGTTTAGAATCATGAGGAGAAGCTAATGGAACCATCAAAAGGAGTTCTCTTGTGGAAGCAAGTTGCACTTGCCTATGGTGTTCTTGGTTGGTGGAGAAGAGTAATGGTAGGGGAAGGAGAAGTAAATGAGAATTGTGGAGGAGAGAGAAGGTTGGTGGGGACAATAAAGAGGGGGTTGTGGTGGAAATGAAGGAGAAGCATAGGCTAAGGTATTCCACCCTTGGCCCATGATGAACCAAGCATTGGGCCGGCCGAACCAAGCCAACCCAAACCGAGAGTAAACAAGCCAAGCCAAACCAAGGAGATATGCAAATACAAGATAAAATACGTATACGTATTCCAAATACGTAATACGAACAACAGGCATTAAAACTCTACCCACCTTAAAAGAATTCTGTCCTCGGAATTTAATTAAGAGGCTAGAGGGACAAGAACAAGCTACACTATTCACAGGCAATTATACTAGGCAATCAATCAATCATGCAAGCAAGGAATTGATGGCATGAGGCATAAGAAAGACATTATACCTCACGAGTCAAACAAGTCAGGATATCGCGATCGAATATCATCCTCACGCTCCCACGTTGACTCATCCAAAGAGTGATGACCCCAAGCAACTCGGACTAACTTGATAGTCTTGTTCTTGAGGATCTTCTCTCTCCGGTCCAATATAGACACGGGCCTCTCCTCATACGAAAGGTTGGTACCAACAACCAATTCTGAATGATCCAGGATGTGGCTCGGATCCGGGATGTACCGTCGTAATTGGGATATATGGAACACGTCATGCACCTCGCTTAGCGACGGTGGAAGAGCGAGACGATAGGATACATCTCCTACTCGCTCCAGAATGTCAAACGGTCCTATATACCTAAGCTTGCCCCGTACGCCGAAACGAATGACGCCACGGTTAGGCGAAATCCTCAGGAATACATGATCGCCGACCGAAAACTCGAGAGGGCGCCGATGAGAATCGGCCCAATGGCGCTGGCGATCTTGGGCAACTCGAAGGTGATCTCTGACTCGCCTGACTACTTCAACGGTCTGAGCAATCATTTCTGGACCAAGCATCTGCCTCTCTCCAACATCATCACAGGCTAACGGGGATCTGCACTTCCTGCCATACAGTGCCTCGAACGGTGCCATCTGGATACTGGCCTGGAAACTATTATTGTATGAGAATTCCACCAGGTGCAAATGATCTTTCCATGAACCACCGAAGTCAAGTGTGCAAGACCGTAACATGTCTTTAAGAGTCTGGATCGTGCGCTCCGACTGGCCATCTGTCTGCGGGTGATATGCTGAACTGAACTGGAGATGAGTTCCCAAACTCTCTTGCAAGCTACGCCAAAAGTACGACGTAAACCTTGAATCTCGGTCCGAGGTGATACTGACTGGCACTCTGTACAATCTGACAATCTGCCTGAGGTACATCTCCGCTAGCTGAGCCGTCGACTGACCAACTCTAAACGGGAGAAAGTGCGCTACCTTGGTAAGCCTATCCACAATGACCCAAATAGCATCTCTACTAGCTGGGGATCTAGGTAATCCAGTCATGAAATCCATGGTCACATGCTCCCACTTCCATTCTGGAATCGATAAGGGCTGAAGAAGTCCAGCCGGTCTCTGATGTTCGGCCTTAACCTGTTGGCAAGCCAAACACCGAGAGACAAACCGAGCTATCTCCCGCTTCATGCCATTCCACCAGAAGTACTGACGGATATCACGGTACATCTTCGTACTGCCGGGATGGATGGAATACTGTGAACTGTGCGCTTCTGACATGATCTCCTGCCGGATATCTCCGCTGGGTATACAAAGACGTTTACCATGTCGAAGTGTACCATCCTCATGAATACATAACTCTGGTCTTCGTTCTGCCTCACACTCTGCTCTGAGTCGCTGAAGCTTGGAATCTGCCGACTGCGCCATCCGGATCCTCTCGACTATAGTGGACTGAACTTGCATGCTGGCCATCAAGGCCACACTGGAAGGGAGAACAACTTCTATACCCATCTTTTGAAGATCGGCTAACAGCTCTGGCTGCGCTGTTAGGAAATAAGCTCCGGCTCTCCTGCTCAATACATCCGCAACAATATTGGCCTTCCCAGGATGATACTGCAGGTTGACATCATAATCCACAAGAAGCTCCAGCCACCTCCTCTGACGCATGTTAAGATCCTTCTGGGTGAAAACGTACTTCAGGCTCTTGTGGTCGGTGAAAATCTCTACCCTATCTCCGTACAAGTAGTGCCTCCACAACTTAAGTGCAAACACCACTGCTGCCAGCTTCAAGTCATGGGTTGGGTAATTTCTCTCATGATCACGAAGTTGTCATGACGCATAAGCTATCACCTTTCCATGCTGCATCAGAACACATCCTAAACCTCTGCCTGAAGCATCACAGTACACTGAGAATCCTTCGGTCCCATCTGGAAGCACGAGAATAGGAGCTGTTATCAGGCCTCGCTTAAACTGCTCAAAAGAACTCTGACACTCTGCTGTCCAAGTAAACTGCACATCCTTGCGGGTCAACTGGGTCAATGGTGCTGATATTCGAGCAAAGTCTGAAACAAACCGTCGGTAATAGCCAGCCAATCCAAGAAAACTACGAACCTCTGCAACGGTGCTGGGCACTGGCCATGACTCAATAGCCACAATCTTCTGGGGATCCACTTCTACTCCTCCTCGAGTGATGATATGACCCAAGTACGAAATGCGATCGAGCCAGAACTCGCATTTACTAAACTTGGCATATAATTGGTGCTCTCTGAGGATCTGAAGAACTATACGGAGATGCTGCTCATGCTCCGCCTCACTTTTGCTGTAGACCAGGATGTCATCCAAGAACACGATCACAAACTGATCCAAGTAAGGCATGAAGATGCGATTCATGAGGTCCATGAATACTGCCGACGCATTGGTTGCTCCAAAAGGCATAACAAGGAACTCCCAATGCCCATATCTCGATCTAAAAGCCGTCTTCGGGATGTCCTGCTCTCTGACTCTGATCTGGTGATATCCTGAGCGCAAGTCAATCTTCGAAAATACTGATGCCCCCTTGAGTTGATCAAACAAGTAATCTATCCTCGGAAGAGGGTATCTGTTCTTGATTGTCACTGAGTTTAAGGTACGATAATCAACACATAACCTGGACGTACCATCCTTCTTTTTCACAAGAAGCATCGGGGCTCCCCAAGGCGATCCACTAGCACGAATGAATCCCTTGGTTCTGAGTTCTTCAATCATCTTGTACAATATCTCCAACTCTGACGACGCCATCCTGTAGACTCTCTCTGACACTGGGGCTGTCCCGGGAATCAAGTCTATAGTGAACTCGATCTCCCGCTCCGGAGGCATACCTGGAAGTTCTTCTGGGAAAACATCTAGAAACTCATCCACTATCCTGGGCAACTGAACTGCTGCTACTGCCATCCGTAATATCGGAGGAGAAGGCTCAATCTCGCCTCGAGAGAAAGAAAACTCTGGCTCTCCTGGAATGCTAAAAATAACCCTACCAATATGGCAGTCTATCCTAGCATACTGGTTCCTCAACCAATCCATCCCTAAGACCACATCATAATCGGCCATCGGGAACTCTATCAATCTAGCGGAGAATTCTCTACCGCTAACTACGATCCGACACGAGGAAAACACTCTATCTACTCCCACAAGTCCATTACCAGTAAATATATTAAGCCTTACTGATAATGACTCGGGCTCCAATCCTACCCGTGTCGCGAATCGTGCAGACATAAATGAATGCGATGCACCAGAATCAAATAAAGCTGAAGCTGGAAAGGAGTTGACGAGAATAGTACCTGCCACTACCTCTCCTGGTGCCAATCTTTCCTCCACGGTCATCACCATAGCCTGACCGTGCCCTCGGGGTGCTGGTCCCCTCTGCTGAAATCCTTGCTGCCTGCTCTGACTCTGGGCTTGGACTTGTGCATACTGCTGGGGGTTCTGCTGCTGGAACACTTGGGTCTGAGGCGGCAAGGGCCTCGGCAATGGATACTGCTGCTGCTGGACCGGAGCTGGTCCTCTCAACGAAGAGCTAGAAAGGTTGGACGATGATGAACCACCCCTATTTGGGCAGGATCCAACCCTATGGTCTGGTGCTCCACAAGCCAGACACAATCCTTGTGCCCTGCGACATTCTGCCACCACATGGCCTGGCTTCCCACAATAAGAACAATCCACTGCGGAAGATTGCTTCTGCTTCTGCTGCTGCTGAGGGTGCGTCGGAGTTGAATGCTGAACCGACGTCACTGAGGCTGCTCGCCTCGGAGCCCCAATAGTCAAGGCCCTGGCTGCCGGGGCTGGTGCTGAAGACTGATTCATCTGGCCGTGAGATCTCTTCCGACCCCCGGCCCTATCCACAATCCTCTGGGAGGTATACTCATGCCTCCGGGCTGCTCTCAAGACTGCATCAAAAGTCTGATGCTCAAACTGCTCAACTGCCAACAAGATCTCCAGGTGAAGTCCCTGCTGGAATCGCTGGGCTCTATCATACTCGGTTGCCACCAAAGTGGGAGCAAACCGACTAAGTCTGGAAAACTCGGCCGCATATCCGTCGACCGTCCTGCCCATCTGCTTCAGATTGGTAAACCTCGTCTGCAGATCATACCGAGCCACGGCATCGAAATACTTGGTCTGGAATCTCTCTCTGAATACTGCCCAAGCAATGGGTGCTGCTAATCCAACGGCCTGCGCTGCCCACCAGCTGCGGGCAAGATCTAACAACTGCAGGCGCACAACGACCACCTTCTCGTTCTCTGGAGTCCTGGCTGCTTCGAGAATCACCTCAGTGTCCAGAAGCCAAGCATCTGCTGCGATAGCATCTTCACTACCGTCAAAGAATGGAGGGTTCAAGCGCTTGAAGCTGTTGGTCGCGCTGTTCCCTGGATGACCACCTCTAGTCAAAGCATCCGCCACTGCCTGTTGCAAGGCATCTCCACGACGATCTTGAGAAGCTATCAAGGTCCTGACGAGACCTACCAAAGTGCCATCATCATGTTCTACAGGTTGAACTGGCTGGACTGGTGGCTCTCCGCCAGAAGGCACGACTCTGAAAGCTACTCCGGAATGCTGGACTTGATCTCCAGGTTGCTGCTGGTCCGCGGGAGGTACTCCGCCTTGTTGATCGGCCGGGTCAGGTACTATGCCGCTGAAGAAGATGACATAGGAAATAATAAGGAAGGACCAGGACAGAGCAACGATACAAGCATATGATCAGGACAAGAATCCAGGGATTCAGAAGATACGAGCAGAGATCAAGGACGAATACTGATTGAGACATCTATTCGGTAAACCCTCACATATCTTGATTTATAAGACCTGCATGGGCCACCACTTAAACCATGTCATGCCCCAGAACCAGAATACTGGAGAGCGGGGGCAGACATAGCCAGCTACGTATATTGAAATGGATTCCATCTCGCTATACGGTCACGGCTGTCTAGGATACATGAGGGTTTATCTACAAGCCAACAGTCTCTTAAGGTCATGAACAAGCCTAGTGTCTCAATCATAAGCAAGTAAGTAAGAGTCACAAGATGTATGATCATTAAATATACAATAATAAGGCGTCCCAAATATTACATATTCAGCTGATCATGAAGCTAGTCGTTACAAAATGTTAGGACTAGCAAGAGTTTAGTCATACATGATCAACCCTAGGATTTGTCAATCATGTTACAGCCCGTAGGCAGACAGTAAGTAAGTGCAATCGAGCTAAACAGGTGCTCGTCGGCTAAATGCCTCAAAAGAACATTTTTTTACAATAGAGCGGGAGAGCAAAAAAAATAACCCACTCGTTGCCAGGGTTCCGTCTAGTGGCCACCATCTGGCTGGGAAGTCGGTAGATCCTCTGGAGCTGCTCCGAAATCTGGCCACACAAAACCAGCTGGGTCAGACCCCAGAAAGAGCAAGTGCCACAAAGGAGGCTTCACTTAAGAACTAAAACCAGCAATCAGCACAAGATATAAATAAAAGTAAGAACTGGAAATAAAGAAAATACACCAGGATGATATACGACGAGATAATCATGGAACTATTCAGATAACCAGGTTACAACCCGTAAACCAAACAAGGACCGGAGTTGTAACCCTTCGTCTGAACAGAACTTGGAATTCTCACCATTTATCGGTAAAAAAATACAAGCATTCTGGTCATTCAATAATCTGGAACAGGATCCGGGCAGGACTAGACTGGTTAGACTCCGTCCAATCACTTCACGGCCAAGCAAGAATTACGGCTTGATACTTTAACTAACCAGGGTTGTCACAAGCCTAATTACTAACAAGATACAGTGAGATTATTCCACAGCCACAAGCCCTGCAGACCATCCAGGTTCCCCGGGTTAAAAGATTAGAGTTGAATTCAGGTGGGTACATCGTCCAGGAAACGAATGTACCCTTAGGTAGCTTGAAGGGTGCAACACATGACAGTGTGCTGGAAATGTGCCCTACTCGACGGCAGGCTACAGATCCCAAGGCGTGCCCAGGTAACGGGATTGCCTGTAGCTGGAAAATCTCTTCATGACTAATGTATTAATCTAGTTGTTAACCTTAGTCCATTTTAGTAGGTACTCCTGACCGTGGTACTCAGGAGTCCCCTCCTAGACATGATGCAAGACAGGACTGGATTATTTGTACAAGCACAATCGCCCACGGTGTCCAGGTTATTTATACAGGTCATGTCATGTCAGGTAGCCGTCGCAACAGCTTATCAAGATATAACATGTCAGGTTTATCATGTCAAGTATACTTGTCAGGAGTGCGCCACGACGGGCCACTATCAGGTCATGTCAGGTCATTATGTCAGGAGTGCACCACTACGGGTCACTATCGTGTCATGTTCAGGTATCATTTCCAAACATATTAAAATATACAGGGCTATAGAAGATCAAGGGTAATCAGGCTACGCTCAAGCTAGCGTACGCTCAGGTCTGCGTACGCTCAGGTCTGCGTACGCTCGAGCTATCGTACCAAAGGTTCCATACACTTCCAATGGGGAGCGTACGCAAGGGTCAGCGTACACAAGGACACACTCAAGCTACAGGTCAGCGTACGCTCAAGCTACAGGTCAGCGTACGCTCAAGCTAGCGTACGCTCAAGACACGCTACCAACAGGCAGCGTATCAAGGCTAGCGTACGCTCGCTAAAGAGCAGCATACACAAGTCAGCGTACGCTCGCTAAAGAACAGCGTACACAAGTCAGCGTACGCTCGCTAAAGAGCAGCGTACACAAGTCAGCGTACGCTCGCTAAAGAGCAGCGTACAGCTCAGTGGCGTAAGCTAAAAAGCTAGCTCACTGCTCACTGCTCACTGTCTTCTCCAAATTGCAAGAACAGCAAGAACTCTAAA
The DNA here is from genome assembly GCA_029216955.1 of Iris pallida. Taxonomy (NCBI): domain Eukaryota; kingdom Viridiplantae; phylum Streptophyta; class Magnoliopsida; order Asparagales; family Iridaceae; genus Iris; species Iris pallida. The sequence continues at coordinate 3,653,583 of JANAVB010036220.1, forward strand.
GTTGAATCTAAGCTTCAATTATCCAAATCTTGGTCAAAACAAGTCCGAATCCAACTTTCCAAAGGTCAAAATTGGGTAGAATGAAATTTCCCACAACATGGAACCATCAAAACTTGAAAACAAGGAAGTTTAATAGATCAAAACCACCAAAATCCGAAAGTAACTAATTTCTAGATCTACAAAAATTAAAGCCTAAAAAGGAAAAATGACAAGTTCTAATGTGGTTTAGAATCATGAGGAGAAGCTAATGGAACCATCAAAAGGAGTTCTCTTGTGAAAGCAAGTTGCACTTGCCTATGGTGTTCTTGGTTGGTGGAGAAGAGTAATGGTAGGGGAAGGAGAAGTAAATGAGAATTATGGAGGAGAGAGAAGGTTGGTGGGGATAATAAAGAGGGGGTTGTGGTGGAAATGAAGGAGAAGCATAGGCTAAGGTGTTCCACCCTGGGCCCATGATGAACCAAGCATTGGACCGGCCGAACCAAGCCAACCCAAACCGAGAGTAAACAAGCCAAGCCAAACCAAGGAGATATACAAACAAGATAAAATACGTATACGTATTCCAAATACGTAATACGAACAACTGGCATTACAGCAGAGAGCAGGGACGATCAAGGACTTCATGGGTCTGAATCCCAAGGAGTTCTTAGGGATTGAGGGCATAGTAGTAGCAGATGACTGGTTAGACTCGGTAGAGAGGAAGCTCATTGGAGTTAGGATGCCGGATGACCTCCAGGTCGAGGCAGCAGGATTTCTGCTGATAGACTTGGCAGGAGTTTGGTTCCGGAATGAGCCGTTATTCGCGAGAGGGAGAGCCACTTGGGATCAGTTCAAGACCCAGTTCAAGAAGAAATTCTTCTCGACCACTGCTAGAGTAGCCATGGGGCTACGATTCCAGAACATCCAGCAGGGAAACCGTTCTGTCGACGAGTATGCGACAGAGTTTAGTCGCCTGAGCCGTTTCGCTCCTAGTCTAGTTGCTGACCCTGAGAAGATGACGCGTAGGTTTTGCCATGGTCTAGTTCCAGACATTGGCATTCTTATAGTGGCAAACGGTATGACTGACTACTACCAGAGCTTAGAGTTAGCCCGGAGTATCGAGGACCGTCTTCTGTTTTGCAAGTGGCCGGCTTCTGTACACATTGAGGGACCCTCCAAGCGTCAGGCTTTCCAGCAGAAAGTGCCGACGCTACACCAGCAGACACATCATCCTCCCATACCACATCATTCGACCCCGCCAGTTAGAGCCCCGGGACCCCAGTAGCAGAGGCCATTTCAGCAGGTGCAGCATCAGTATCGGGGCCAGGACCCGAAGACGATCAGTTGTTCATACTGCAGGAAGCAAGGACACATCAGGGAGCAGTGTAGGAAGAGGCTGAAGGTTTGCTATACCTGTGGGTCTGATACCCACCAGAAGATGGATTGTCCCGTTGCACCTCCTTATATGGGAGCTAGGCCACCTGTAGCTCAGCACCAGAGGGGTGGAGCTTTTGCGATGACGGTCGAGGAGACCAATGCTGCAGGTGACGGGTTAGCAGGTTTGTCTTTCCTGTCCTTCCTTTTCCATCTTGTTGTATGATTCCATTAGTACCTGTCAGGATATGCTTGTGATATGCTAGATAGTGTAGTTACCCTGTTCAAGACTGTGGAATCACGACCAGTAGGACTATGATTGTATGTTATCTTTTGACTCTGATTGACTGGGGGTTTGACCTAGAAGGAGTACGACTATCTTAATTTCGAGGATGAAATTTCTCTAAGGAGGGTAGACTTGTAAGACCCAGTTTTCTGAAATTAGGGTATTTATGAAAATTTATTATTTTTATTATTTATTAATGGTGATTTAGTCATGTTATGAATTTTGGTGATTTTAGTTAGATTAAAATTATTTTCTAAGTCATGGCTTATGACTTTGTGATTTTACTAGTATAACCCTAGTGTAAACCCTAGAGATTTCATAACCTAGAAACTAACCATGATCATGTGAGCCTAGCCATAGGTTTAGAACATCAAATTAGGGCTTTTTAGCGTAAAGGATATTTTGGTAATTTTCTAAGATTTATTAGGAATTATTTGGATTTATGTGTTTTTATTATTATTTAATTATTTGATTAGTGTCATGTTAGCCCTAACCTAGTTTAGCCTAATCTAGGGGTTAGCCACTAACCTAGAAGACTAAGTGTAGGTATTTACTTTATGTTGTAAATATCTTAGGATTGAAATATCTTAGGATTGAAATATCTTAGATATTTGCTTTATAGGATATTTTTCATGAAACCTAGAAAGATCTATTGGTCTTTACCTTAGAAGTTAAGTTACTTCACCTAGAAGGAACCCTAAATATCAACCCTACCCCCCCCCCCCATGGCAGCCAACCCTACCCCCCTCCATATAAACAAACCCCCCTTCATTCATGCCTCCTTTCATTACACTTAAAACCTAGTTTTTTCCTCTACCTTCACACCCTCACCATTTAGCCATTTTAGCTCCAAATTGAGCCAAACTTCTTGCATTGGAACCCCCTACTATTGAGGATGCTAAGGGGAGCTAGCTAGCTAGGTTGAATAGCATTTTGGGCACCATCAAGTGAAGAGGACCCCCCCCCAAAAAAACCTTGTTTTCATTAAGTTTTGCACTCATAGATAATTGTCCCTAAACCTTGTTAATATTGTAATTTCTCTTCATAATTGCATCATATAGGTATACCCTAACTGTGGGTCAAGTTTGGTAGGATATGGTTTGGGTTTGGTGTCCGTATCGGACACGTGTCTGTGTCTTAATTACAGTATTTGGTGAAATGTCACTATGGTTTGAAAGTTGTTGTTTTCCAAAACAAATTACATTTTTAGGTAGCCCTAGACTTCTAGGTCACAACCCAAGTGGACTGAACACATTTCTGAGTCGTATCCGTGTCCAAAACGGACACGAACTCACTGTACGAGGCTTGCGCACAGTGCCCTGCTACCACGCTGTTCGTGCTCACTGTACAGAGCATTTCGATACGCCAAATTTGGCATGGACACGGGGCCAATGTCTGCGAACATGCCCCCAAAATCTCACGACTTCTCATATCGTATCGAGTGAGAAAACTCACTCGCACTGGACACGCACTGGACACCTACACGCACGTTCAGTCGAATTTTCGACTAGGACACGAGCCTCGTGTCCCACGCATACGAGTCGTAGACACGTATCAGGCTGACACATGTGTAGCCCATCATTGGGCGAACACCAGGACACAAGCACATGGTGTGTCGTGTCCTGTGTCGTGAACACGAGACACTCGACCGCGTGCACGACGCAGTCTGAATGCACGATTTTAGGTCTCTGATACGCGTCTCGTGTCCTTTCTATACAACACGTGGACTTGAATCAGGGTGTTGGACACGTACCCTATCCCTAGGTGCACCTTCTGACACGATCACGTGACACGAGTGTGTGTGTGTCGTGTCCTAGAGTGAGTTGCACGCGTGCACGACACAGTGTTTGCGTGTGTGTGTCTGTGTTTACCCGATTGGGTTTTGTGAGTCGTGGACACTTCAATTCGTGTCGTGGTGTCGTGTCAGGTACCTAGGACACTAGGGTATGTATGGGGCACCAGTTACCAACCTAGAGATTCGAGCCATAGCTCGGTTTCGTGTGAGTTTTTGGGTTTACCCTGATTTGAGTGCACGGTCCATTATTTTCCTGATTTTAGGATATTTCCAGTTTTGTAAAAATGAATTTCAAATCTATTTTGATTATGATACATGCATGTATATGTGTATTTCAGTGTATATATATGTAGTATATATGTATGTGAGTGTGTAGGTGAGTTTTGGGGATGTTTAGTTGTGTATATTGGTAGTTGTGTATATATATACATATATATGTATATATGTGATTGTGTATGTGTGTGTGTGTACCCATCTCAGAATTTCTGAGATTAAACCCCCCCCCCCCCCCCATTCACTGTCCAGCCCATTCCCTCTCTCTCTCACTATTAACTCTCTCTCTTTCACTCTCTCCCTTCCTCTCTTTCCCTCTACATATATGTATTATATTTATATGAGTTTGTATATATATATATATATATATATATATATATATATATATATATATATATATATATATATATATATATATATATATATATATATATATGTTATATATATATATATATTGTATTAGATAATATATTGTATCTATATACATAAACTATAGGATATATGAGTATTACCTAGGCAATAGGCCTATGTAGTAATATTGTATATATATATATATATATGTATAGTTATATATATATAAGGGTATTATATATATGTGAATGGGTATATATATATATATTTAATTGGTTATGTACATAGATATTGCCATATGTATAGTTGGGTATATATGGTATTATATATATAGTTGGGTATACATGTAGATTATATATATATAGGTATTGTATATATATAGAGGGGCTATATGTGGGTATCATGTAGGTTGGCTATATAGGGTTGTATAGATGTGTATGGGTACGTATATATATATATATATATATAGATTATGGTATTATATATATATATATATATATATATATAGTTGACTATATATTAGATATGTAAACATATATGTTATAGACTTGATGTCTTAGCCTATGGCCTATGTATATAGGTAATGTATATATGTCATAGTGCCCTAGGATTACTAGCCTATGGTTAGTAGCAAGTTAGGATTGACCAATAGGCTTAGTAGAACTAGTTTGACTAGATGGTTGGCCCTTATTGACCATGGTTGACTAAAGTCAACTATAGGTCAAACCATGACCAAATTGACCTAGAAATGACTTGGATGAACATAGAAGGACTATTTGACTAAGGTTTGACTAAACCCTGACTAGATGATTAGGTTGACCATATGGATTATGCGGGTAATCCTATATAGATGAAGATATGTATGGGGTTAAGTGAGATACTTAGGAGTTGTGTCATGATTTGCGTTAGCCTTAGAAATTGACTAAAAGTTGACCATTAGTCAAGATTGACCTGATTACCTTATTGACTAGTCTATGATTAACCAAAACCTTAGTTAGACTAAGACTTGACCCTATATAGACCCAAGTAACTAGAGTTGACTAGTTTGGCTAGAATGTTTGACCAAGGGTTGACTTTAACCTAGATTAGACTTGTTTAACTTTGTTTGACCTTGTATGACTTAGTTTAACTTCTTGTAATCTAGTATGACTTAATTTAACTTAGTTTGACTGTAGTGTTGACCAAGTTTGACTTTGACCTAGATTGGCTTAGAATTCATATAGATTGCATTATAGATTTCATTTACCTTCATTTTGGACATGTCATAACTGTATTGCTCTATTTTAGGACATTGTGACCCTGATACAGACATCTGATATTATATTACTCTTTCCAGAGTAACAGGTGAGTACATTCTCTGATAATTCTCTCATTTATTTGTCGATTACTGTATTTCAGTTCTAGTTAGTTCTATGTGATTCTCTGTATCAACACGTATGGATATTTCTGGATTCATGTATCGACACATACTTTACTTGCTGGCCTCTATTACTGGAGTCATTGTTATCATTCCGGAATCATTTCTGGAATCATCATATATTGGCCAGACTCATCTCGATTCTTTTGTCGATTTTGGATTCACTTGCTGGACGGGGAAATATTGAGTAAGACATGTAGACATACCCCAAATTCGGAATCTTCCACTGGAATCTACTGGAAGCATAGCCATCTATTGCCCGATCAGTGAGAGATGTGCCTGATACCTACAGCCGTTTGCATGTCGACCTCGGTATTTTAAAACATACTGTTAGATCATAGTTGGACTCACCCTGGTTTCATTGATCACTGTTGGACTCATCTTGTACTGGAAATCATCTGGTATCGGATTATATGGACTGGACTCACACTGGGATTACTTTAGACTTATATCGTACTGTCTGGACTCGTACATATTATTCTAGTTCAGTTAGCTTTTATTACAGTCTTTATTGCCATGATTTCTTCTCTTGTTTTAGTTACCTTTCTTTTCTTGTATCTTACTGCCTCTCTATGCCATCATTACCTGTATAAAACTGCCATGCTCATCAATAAAACTGTCTATAACTACTTTATAGTTCTTTGTCATTTACTTGGGTTTTTCTAGATGAGTTATACTCATTTCCGTCCTGATTGGACCTGTTGAAAATATTACAGATGATAATCCTGAGGACACATGCCCTGCTTACCATGGACCTGGTGAGGGATTAGCTACCTTTGGTCCCGACTCTCAGGAGTGATTCAGGAGATTAGCTAGTAGACTACTTTAGCTTTTATGTTTTGGCTTGTTGTATTAAAGTTAAGATATTGAGTCTGTATTAAGTTGGTTTGAGATATTGTTGTATTATTTTAGTAGTTAGTTGTTGTTGTCTTTAATTCCTTAGTTATAACTTCTGTGTTATCTTTTCGTGTTTTAGACTGTGTTTGAGTAGATCATACCCTTTACTTGCCCTCCATTCGGAGCTGATATCTGGACAAGTACTTTTTATATTCACTTCATGAGATTAGTTAGCAACCTAGGACAGCTTACTACTGCCGACACTGCGGCGTAGGCTGGACGTACCCACTTTTCGTGCCCCTATACTGGGTGCGGGTCGTGACACCAGGTGAGGATTCGGAAGGAAGATATTCCCAAGACAGCATTCAGGTCGAAGTATGGGCATTATGAATTCTTAGTAATGCCGTTTGGTTTGACCAATGCTCCAGCGATATTCATAGATTTGATGAATCGCATCTTTATGCCATACTTAGACCAGTTTGTCGTTGTGTTTCTTGACGACATTCTCGTATACTCTGCTAGTGAAGAGGGGCATGAAGACCACCTCAGGAAAGTGTTACAGGTTCTGAGAGAGAACCAGTTGTATGCCAAGCTCAGCAAGTGTGAGTTCTGGACGGATCACATTTCATTTTTGGGTCATATCATATCAGAAGCTGGAGTAGCAGTAGATCCCAAGAAGGTAGAAGCAGTAGAAAGTTGGCCAGTACCCGAGACCGTAACAGATGTGCGGAGTTTCTTAGGATTGACAGGATATTACAGAAGGTTTGTGTCAGACTTTACAAGGCTTTCAGCACCCATGACCCGCTTGACCCGGAAGGATGTACCATTCGTTTGGTCGGCAGAATGTCAGGCATTATTCGAGACTTTAAAGCAGAAGTTGATATCAGCACCTATTCTTACATTGCCAGTTGGACCCGGAGGTTTTACAGTATATTGTGATGCGTCAGGTAAAGGACTTGGATGTGTCCTTATGCAGCATGGGAAGGTGATAGCGTATGCATCTAGGCAGCTTCGGGACCACGAGAAGAATTACCCAACTCATGATTTGGAGTTAGCGGCAGTAGTATTTGCTTTGAAGCTATGGAGGCATTACTTATATGGTGATCGAGTGGATATGTACACAGAACATAAAAGTCTGAAGTACATCTTTACTCAGAAGGAGCTGAACATGAGGCAGAGAAGATGGTTGGAGTTGATCAAGGATTATGACGTGGAGCTTCAGTATCATCCAGGCAAGGCGAATGTAGTGGCAGACGCTCTCAGCAGGAGAGGCGGCGCATTTATGTTGACAACACAGAGGCATATCTTAGAAGACCTTCAGGAGATGGGCATCGAAGTTATACTTCCTAGTGATGTAGGAGTTCTAACCAGTCTGCAAGTTCAATCCGACTTGGTAGGCAGGATCAAGGCAGCTCAGGCACAAGACCCAAGGATTCAGAAGCTTAGGGCAGAATGTGAGTCAGGACTCAGGAAGGAGATGAGAATTCATGAAGATGGTACACTTAGGTTTGGATCACGTCTATGTGTACCTAGTGAAGATATCAGACAGGAGGTTATGGCAGAAGCTCACAGTTCTCAGTATTCTATTCATCCTGGAGGGACCAAGATGTACCAAGATATCAAGCAGTATTTCTAGTGGAACGGGATGAAGAGGGAGATAGCTAGATTTGTTTCCCGTTGCTTGGTATGTCAGCAAGTGAAGGCAGAACAGCAAAGGCCAGCTGGGTTATTACAACCGCTTCCTATTCCGAAATGGAAATAGGAGCATATTATAATGGACTTTGTGACCGGTTTACCGAGATCACCAAGTGGTAAGGATGCTATTTGGGTAATAGTGGACAGACTTACGAAGGTAGCACACTTTCTTCCTTTCAGAGTAAGGCAATCTACAGAAAAGTTGGCAGAGTTGTATATGCAACAGATAGTCAGGCAGCATGGAGTCCCTGTCAGTATTGTGTCGGATCGAGATACCCGCTTTATATCACATTTCTGGAAGAGCTTACATCATAGTCTGGGTACCAAGTTAAGGTTTAGCACGGTCTACCATCCACAGACGGATGGGCAATCAGAAAGAACGATTCAGACTTTAGAAGACATGTTGCGAGCTTGTACTCTAGATTTTAGAGGGTCTTGGGAGAGTCACCTGCACTTGGTCGAGTTCTCGTACAACAATAGTTATCAAGCCAGTATCCAGATGGCGCCATTTGAAGCATATATGGTAAGAAGTGCAGGTCACCGCTTGCATGGGATGATATCGGAGAGAGGAAGATGTTAGGCCCGGAAATGATTGTCCAGACGGTTGAAGTGGTTAAAGGAATTAGAGAGCGACTTCGTGTTGCGCAGGATCGACATCGTCATTGGGCGGACCAGCATCGTAGGCCGCTAGAGTTTTCTGTTGGGGACTACGTATTCTTGCGGATCTCACCTACTCGTGGGGTCATTAGATTTGGCGTTCGCAGGAAATTGAGTCCACGGTACGTGGGCCCATTTGTTATCCTTGATCGGATAGGCGATGTTGCTTATCGTTTATCCCTCCCACCTTCGTTACGAGAGGTGCATGACGTGTTTCATGTATCTCAATTACGTAGGTATGTATCGGACCCAAGCCATGTCCTCGATCACTCTGAGCTGGTTGTTGGTACCAACCTGTCTTACGAGGAACAGCCTGTGTCCATTTTGGGCCGAAGAGAGAAGATACTCAAGAACCGAACAATTAGTCTTGTCCGTGTTGCTTGGGGTCATCACTCCTTGGGAGAGTCAACGTGGGAACGTGAGGATGATATCCGATCACGGTATCCACACCTGTTTGACTCACAAGGTATATATCTTTCTTTATACCTTGATTGTCCTGATTCTTCATGCTTGTCACCTTATGGGTAGAGCTACTTGATATCGTAGGATGATGAATTTACATATATAGTACTTGCTTTTGACATGGTAAAATGATTGCTTGCTCACTAGAATTGCTTGTATTAGTTTAGCTCCGGTATTTCTACCTGCTTGGATTTGAAATTCCGATGACGGAATTTTTCTAAGGTGGGTAGAGATGTCACTCCCCGTTCCCAGAATCCGTATTTTTATACATGTACAACTCATGTATATTTATTTAGTATTTATCATGTATTATCCTGTATTTAAATTTCTTTAATTTTATGTTAATTAATTATCTGCTCTTTAATTTTTATGTTAATTAATTATCTGTATTTTATTTTCTGTACTTTATTTTCTGTAATTTTATTATCCGCTCTTTAATTTTCATGTTAATTAATTTTCTGCAATTTTATTTCCTGTATTTAATTTCCTGCAATTAATTTTCTGTTTTTTTTACCTCTTTGCCTTGCTTTCGGGTTGGCCTTGGATGAGCCCCCTTAAACCCGGCCCAATAGCTCCCACCTACCACCCCCTTTGCTATTTAAAGCTTCCATCTCATTCTCTCTCCTCATAACTTCATTCTTCACCATTACTTCTTCTTCTTCCTCTCATCACTTCTCCACCTACCAGCAGTAGCAGCAGGCAAGTGCAATCTTGCTTCTTGCTTAGTGAACCATTTTTATGGTTCATTTCTCTTCCTCTCATGATCCTGAGAGAGTTTACTACTTAGCATTTTGGATTTCGTTGGCTTGTTTCTCCCAGATCTAAGTTTTTGTGTTCTCGGTTGACCATGGATTTTGATCTCCCAACTTAGCGTGCTTTCTGGCTGGGAACTTCATTTCTGGCTTGGGACGAAGGTTCCTGAGTCACGCTCACGTTCTTACGTGTCTGCGTGTATTTTCAGTCACGCTCACGTTCTTACGTATCTGCGTGTATTTTCAGTCACGCTCACGTTCTTACGTGTCTGCGTGTATTTTCAGTCACGCACACGTTATTACGTGTTTGCGTGTATTTTCAGTCACGCACACGTCTCTACGTATTTGCGTGTATTTTTAGTCACGCTCACGTCTTGACGAGCGTGCGTGAATTTTCAGTCACGCACACATCTTTGCATGAGTGCGTGAATTTTTTGTCACGCACACATCCTTACATGTCAGCGTGGATTTTTAGTCACGCACATTTCTGCGTGCGTGCGTGCGTAAATTTCTTATCCCACTTTTCACGCCCACGCTGTTTACACGCTTACTCCTACCTACTTGACTTGGCGTGATTTTTGGCCTTAAGCCTAGACTTGTTGGCGTGATTTTTGGCCTTAAGCCTAGACTTGTTGGCGTGACTTCTGGCCTTAGCACAGACTTGTTGGCGTGACTTCCTGACCTGGGTGTTTTTATTTATTCTATAACTTATTCATTTAATGGTGGCATGAACTTGATAAAAATCATGATATGTTAATATTGTTAAAACAGATTGTTATGTGGAATGCGTCTTGTGTCTTGATTGGTTTATGGATACCCAGTATGACTAGAACTTAACTCTGAGGAATTATAGGCTCGACCCCATGTAATACTAATTGACTTTCATGCCTTGTCACCATTGATAATGATTGTGACATTGACTAATAATTGATCATGCGTTCCTAGTTGGAACTAAGAGACTGGCTAGTCGTCTTATTGAATTGAATGAATGAGACACGTTCATGTAATAAACTATTGCAATCGATTAGCCGATCCCGAATATTGGCATACAGGCACATGCAGGCTTAAAATTATTTATTTATTTATCTAGTTATTTATTTATCTTACAAAATAGCATGTGTACTTTATGGTCAAGGCATGATTTCTTCGTGGTTAGATTTGATTGTTGCATCACGCTATGTAAGACCTACAACCTAGCCGCACGGGTATCGTTGTAGAGTTGCGCATATCGTACCCCGTACAAAAGTACTCATTTGAATGACCATGATCCACGGCATGGAATTTCACTCAACGTAGAGACTATTAAGTTAAATAAAATAATGATTGCATGGAGAGAATGGATTCCTGAGTTCTTACATGGCAGCCCCCTTGGGACTAGTAGTGTCCGACGGGTCGGCTGGTTCCCACAGATACTGTAAATCTGTCACACGGGCAGGGAACGGTATCTGCTTATATTATTGTACATGCTATATTAACGGTGGGCGTCCCGCTGGGACTCGTCTAATTACATGATTGGCGCAATTGATTGATTGGATAGACTAGCCTTGCTCGCACATAGTAAGAACTGAGGAATCCCTATTTGCATAATTCCAGGATAACTTGGGACTCACAATAGCAAGTCGTAGTAGTTGATTGGCCGTTCAAGATGATTTGTTTGTGTACTGTACCTACTCTGTTGCCTAACTGAGATGATCAGAATGTCAGGACATGACGGGCCAACTTCTATCCTTATTTGGTTGGGAGGTTGGTTCGAAGTGTCGTGATGTTATGTGAATCCTAGTAGATAGCAGAGATATATTATCATATTCTCTTATTACTGGTTTTATCCTTCATATCGTGCTCCCTTGTGGTACTTGCTATTAGAGGTCTAACCTCTCTGGTTTTGCATGGCCAGATTTAGAGCCGGTTCCCGAGGATCCAGATTACTTCTACCTCTAAGATGGTCAATACTAGGGGAATGATCGCAGGAGGACTCGAGTGGGTCCCTTACTTCACCGCTCGTTTTGTTATTTACTTCATACTTAGCCGTTTGGCACCGACATGTTAGTCGGATTGTCTTGCACTTACTTTTACATGATTGTAATTAAGTCAGACTGCAGCTGATAACAATTGTGTATATGTTACTATACCATCTAGCTATGTTTTGTAAAGCCAGATCTCAAGAATATTTTGACTGAGCGTTTGGGACGCCTTACTGCTTTATCTTACATGTTCTCTATTTCTGTTTCCTTGTTCGAATGATTGAGACAATAGATGTGAAGTGACCATAGAAAGACTTTTATGTAGTATGCACCCCCTCGTCTGGTTAGACAGCATTGATCGTATTATACGGTATTCATCTACCCGTAATACGTAGCTGGCTGAGTCATTCCCCCGCTCTCCAGTATTCTGGTTCTGGGGCGTGACATTGCTGCTTAATCAAATCTGTAGTTGGTCCCCCCGGTATACAATCGTCGTTTTGGCTAGCCATCTGTAAAAAGATGGTTGTCAAAACGCATATGTAAGAGCATGATAGATTAGAGTTTCGGTTTATATATGATTAAGGTTTGGATTATGTTAGGGTTAAGTTCGGGTTGAGATTAGGGTTAGGATTAGGAAAATGGTTTGGATAAGGTTAATGTAATGACCCGCTCTGCCCTAGCGGAACGCCGATTCAAACGGCAAGTGCAACGACTCAAACGAGCCGTCGACCCGAAGAGTTGGCATCGACCTGAAGAAGAATCGATGCAAGGCTTACATTGGCCCGTCAAGATGAATCCAGACTTAGACTTTCAAAGGCGCGCTCGGAGTATCGCTCGGCCGATGCGAACATCGCTAAGGTGGGTGGCTCCGATGAACCCGTCTTTGCTTAGCCTAGACACATAACAATACGGACACTAATACTAGAATCGCTGGGCGATAACACCGCGTATGCTAATAAATGACTCAACGCACCTAGCTAAGGGAGTAATCCCATCTTATATGCTTGTATAGAATATGGAAAAAGAACATGAAAAATGTGAGAACTCTCGCACCGCGCTCCACGCTCGTGCTAAGGCACAAGCTTACGTGCAAGTCCCTTATGCGTTCAACAATAAAACAATGAATGGTTTACAACAATGAAACAATGAATGGTTTACAATAATGAAACGGAAGACTATCGACATAGTCGCTCCGAGTAGAGTATAGCAACATTGAAAGGCTACGGGACCAATGGGTCGCCAAGGCGACTCCCGCACAGGGAGTTATAAAATGTATAAATGAATGAATGAATAAATAAGTAAATGAATGAATCGACGAATGAAATGAATGAATATGTGAATGAATCAATGAATGAATGAACAAGTGAAAGAAAGAAAGAAAGAAAAGAAAGAATGAAGAAAAGATAAGAAAGAAAGGAATGGTTAGCGACAGGTGTGACGGGCACGTGCAACGGGGCTCGCTACCCGCGCTGCACGGACGCCAACCTGGTCGATAACGCATTATGGCTAAGGATTAGCCTATGGCTCAAAGACAGCCGTTAAGTTAAAATGACAATAAAATACGAAATGGTCGTGGACGGCTCGTGCACGAGTGAAAAGGGATTCCAAGGGCAGCGAACGACGATTTCGTGGCCGGCCTAGGCGGAATCATGGCCTACGGGCGGACAGGTGTGCGGGCTTGGGCACATAACCAAACGTAGGGCCGGTTATTCAATAGTCTATCAAGGTGTACCATCCATCACGCTTGATAGATGAGAATGCCACAGGGGAAAATGTCCAAAATGGCTGACATGCCAGCGACCGGTGCATATAGATTTAAGTGGGCTTTGCTTGTGGCAATCCACGTGCAAGTCCTTGCATTAAAATCAAAGTAATCTAAGTTAACTTAATGAAGGGCCCTCTGAACAGACATTGAATGTAACATATAAATGATCAAAAGTACTTCGGCAAAGGAGTTAGAAAACACGCCTACGACGTGCTAGGACCCGAGGCAGGGACACGCCCTTGACATTGAAAGTTCACATGAATCACGTTAAGTTATTTCCTATGAATTATTGACTAACTTGGTTTACTTTGGACAGGGAAGGCCGGACGGTAAGTATGGGTAAGTTATGCATGTATTTCCATGCGACACTTATATTCGACAACACGAGATAGGCTATGAAATATGCCATGAAACTGATCCTAAGGCAAGATTAGAAAGACAATGAATGATAGACGATGCACAAAAGTAAATGTTTTCCATAAATAAATTCACTTTATTTATTTTGTATCTGAGAAAATTACAACTGTAGGAATCTAATCTAGAAGACGATTACTTTATCCCTTGGACGATGCGATGAAGAAGGCTCGAACTTTGAAGAACTTGGACAGCAACTGGGCAATCTCTCTGTTCTCTCTGAAATTGACTGTAGTACTTGATGAAGATGAAGAAACTCTTTTTTATAGAGTTCAGGATAACTGTCCTTAAGCATACGCTCAGGTAGTTACTTGACGTGTGCATAACTGCAGGGACGCGTGGCTAATTCTGATGGAGACACATTAGCGTGCGGTTGAAAGTAGTGGAACATGTTCAGGAGAGATTGATGGCATGGATGCCACGTTGCATAACTTCTAGAGAAGTGGATAACTGGGTACAGGACACGTGAGAACGTGTGTTGACTGTAATCCTGGATATGGTTGCTGTAATACGCTGTCTCGTTGAAGGAGAGTTATACGCTGACTTGGATGATGTAGAAACAAAATAAAGCTGATACGCTTACTGGAGAAGAAAGGAGTCGTACGCTCACTTGATGAGGAAGGAGTCGTATAGACTTCATACGCTCACTGGAGAAGAAAGGAGTCGTATAGACTTCCTACGCTCAATGAAGAAGGAAGGAGTCGTATAGACTTCATACGCTCACTGAAGAAGGAAGGAGTCGTATAGACTTCATACGCTCACTGAAAAAATGGCCACGTGGCCATCATCAATCTTCTCTGATACGCCATATCTTCAAATAACTGTCAAAATATTTTCTTGAGCGTCGTGACTGCAGATATGACGGCTGACAGACTGTCAAAACTGACAGTAATAATGGCTTTTACATTTATGAGACATGCTGAGCTGTCCTCGCAAAAGACAAAACCGGCTCTTCGAAAACCTATACGATGGCTAGTCTCCATTGGACAGCTGTCTTTGCACAAAAGACGACGTGTCAGATTCATCCTTTATTAAATATATGCCGTACTGTCATCCCAAAAAATATTCACTGAGCGTATGGCCTGTAGATGAGCGTATGGCCTTGACTGAGCATATGGCTTTGAGCGTATGGCTTGGACTGAGTCTTATGTCAGCGTGTCATAATTTTCACACCCTACAAGACCCCCTTCAAAGTTTTCGAACTTTATGAGTTTCAAAAGTTCGAAATTACTTTGAATAAAAAAAAGTGGGAATGAGTCTTGACACGCTGGCATTAAGTCTGTTTATGCAAAAATGAATTTATTAAATGTCATGATGACTCTTCATTTTTCGAGACTGATTGAATCTGATTTATGGAAGAATATGAACCGCCAGCAAGCTTTGTTATATAAACTGAGAAAATTCAGTTTTTGACATTCATTTCTTGTAACCATGACTCCAAAGGAAGCGGCTGAAGAAGAAGCACGAAAATTAGGTTTCTATGCCCATGGTGACCCCACCTTTGGAGGCAAAGAACCGGAGCCCTTCGTCATCGAGTTCAAAGATGACCCCACGCAGTTAGCCAAGAATTTCTTGGGTTACTTCGGTCTGGACGGCTCCTCTACTTCTGATGGGCGGAGCCTCGCAGAGAAGCGTGAAATGCTCGCTGCTCTGTTGCACCGCATGGGGGTCCAAAGCGTAGAAGAGTTAGGCGTCAAATTTAGCCGCTCTGGAAAATAGAGCGTGACTTTGTTGCACCCCTTTCTTTCCCTCTCTTTTTTTTGTTTTGTAAGGCCATCAGTGCCTTAATGAAATAAATATTCAAGAATTCTCTGTTTAGTATAAATTTGTGTTGAAAACTAACGTGCACCAATAAATAACTGTAGATTACGCTGTAGGTTACGCTGTCTTCCAATGTTTGTAAGTTACGCTGGATAGCGTACATCAATGAATAGCATGCACCAATGAATAGCTGTAGGTTACGCTATCTTCCAATGTTGTGGAAAGCACTCTTTGAATATTTCCAAGGCTATGCTGGTTTCCAAAGTACACGTGGCACTCATTGCATATTTTATGAGCGTTATTTGTGGATCCTTTCCAAGAATAGGCTTGCGCTCTATACTTTAAAATAGACAGAAGAGTTTCACTGAACTCATCCCCCTCTTCCTTTTCTTATTCTCTTCTATGAGAATGAACGTGAGATTTCACTCTCGAATCGGAAAGCAAATGCTTCTAAATGTTCGAATTCTGAGCAATATGTCAGACATCAGTTTGCCAATTCTTAGCATCAAACTTGAAGGTAAGTCCGGCATAATACACGTACTGTTTTCGCTGTTAAAAATAAGCTTTCTGTCTCCGAGCGTGCTTGACCAACCAATGCGTTTCATATGACATTTCTGTTGATTTAATTCTTTTCTTCATGCTGTTTTTCGCAGAAACTTGGCTAAAGATTTTCTTCAGAACTGGCATTGGTGATGTGGATGCTGTGGAGAATGTCCTTCTGACACCAACATCAGGGAGCTCATACGCCTTTGATGCGTAAATCAGACAACTCAGGACTCTTCGTGGGATAGAAGGGTCTTCCTCAGATGGTAGGAAGAGCCTTTATACACGAGAGTTGGATGGTGGAGTCAACTCTACTACCGAGAAATCGGGTAGTAGAGTTCCTTTTACGGGAGAACTGGGAATTGTATCCCAAGGTTGGATACATTCCTGTCTCCTCTGAAAGGTCGCTCCTAATCCACCAGTTGTATTGGCAGCAACACGTTTTCGTGTTGCCCTACTCTGTGGTTCTCCTCTCGTCTGAGAGATAAGACCAGAGTTTGATTCCTGCTGGACACCCAGGAATTGCCACAAACAACGAGATTTCCAGAGAAGATCCAAGAAGAAATAGATCTCAGTTGTACATAGAATGAAAATCCAAGATTTGTAATAGATTTCCATTATGATTTGTAAGAAAGTTTAAGAAAATGTAATAGACTTTTTTTTTGTAGTGAAATGGGAATGGAAATGACAATTCTTCTATGCTCAATAATTTGTATTTGTGGATGAATTGTGGACATGATAGATAATAAAATCATCTTTTCTGTTTTGGAGTATATGATATTATCAGAGGTATTATGGATATGATAATATATAGGAACTCGAAAGAAAATAGATTGATTTCTATACAGAGGTCAAAACATGACAAATGAGTAAGTAGATTCGGAATTGATTCAGAGATAAATAACGAATCCCCACTTAATAAATTGATAGAAGATTATGAACGGACGAACCGTTAGGAAATGATGAACAGATGAACTGTCGAATGAATGTAATAAATGAACGGATGAACCGTCAAGTATTAATGAACATGTGAAACGTCGGATGAATGTGAGAAATGAAAAGATGAACTGAATCTCGGGAAAGAATACGTCCCTTCGATCTTTGTAACCATGTGCCTATAAATAGAGCATATATTTGAGTAGAAGGATCACACATCATCCTCTTTTATCCACAATGTCTTCTGAAAAGAATACAAAGAAGGCTGAAGTCGTCTCCGAAGTTACTGAAGGTGCTAAAGAGCATCTACCTCCGCAGAAGAAGGAAATGGGCGAAAGCTCATCTACTCCCAAGCCGCCGAAAGATATCCTGGACTTCCTGGTCGAACCAGGAGAAACCGAAGAAGAAGAAGTAATGAGGCTGGCTGCCTGTCAATTCTTGGTGCGGTCAGGAAAAGATGTACTCAATTCTTTTGCTGATTATGTATGTGGCCCTCGTCCCAAGTATGGGAGGGATGACAGTGATCTTCCATGATGATGTACTCTTTTTTCTTAAAGAATTTGTCTCCAAAATAAACTCTGTTTAAGGAAACTTTGTTTACGATGTATCCTTCCCACTTTACATCAATTTTGCCTTTATTCACTGATCTTTAGACTCAGAAATCAGAAGGACTAAATATCAAAATATGATATTGAGATAGAAAATTCAGAGGTAATATGGACATGATTTTCTATTCAAGATCTTTATTAAAACCCCTGGGGATCTAATAAGACGAAATATCAAATTCTCTGGGAAGATGATACATGGTGGAATATCAATTTTCTCTGGGGATAACGATATCGAAATAACTTTTGTAGAGAAGAATTTCATATTTGCTGGGGAATGATGAAAATATTATACATAATATTTCTTTAAGAATTTGCCATTGATAGGCATCATCATGACTTTCCCATCCATAGAGGCAAGCTGGTATGCTCCGTTAGAGAAGACTTTGTTCACTACGAATGGGCCTTCCCATTTCGCATCAAATTTGCCTTTGCTCATATGTGTCATGGTCATAGGACGTCTGACAGTAAGGACCAGTTCTCCCTTCTGATATGCTCTGACTTTGACTTTCCGGTTAAAAGCTTTTGAGATTCGGGCCTGATACAGCTCGATATTTTGTTGAGCATACAATCATTTTTCATCTAGAGCTTCCAACTCTTGAAGTCGAAGACGATCATTGTTTTCTGTTGTCAATTCATTAGAGATTGCAATTCTCAAAGAAGGAATCTGGATCTCAAGGGGAAGAACAGCTTCACACCCATATACTAAAGAGAAAGGTGTACATCCGGTCGCATTGCGAACTGTGGTGCGGTAGGCCCATAAACATTCACCAAGCTTCTCGCTCCAGTTGCGTTTGTTGGAAGAAACGACTTTTTCAAGAGTTTGATGATTGTTTTATTGAAAGCTTCTGTCAATCCATTGGCTGCTGGATTATATGCTGTAGAAGCTAAATTATTAATCCGATGATCGTCGCAGAATCGAGTAAATTTCTGACTGACGAACTGCGGTCCGTTATCATGGATAATACGCCGAGGAACACCAAATCGATAGATAACATGATGTTTGACGAAGTTGATAACACTAGAAGTTTTAACTTCAGATAACGGGATTGCTTCAGCCTATTTGGAAAAGTAATCGGTTATTGCTAAAATAAACCGATGTCCTCTTGATGATGGTGGGTTGATGGGACCAATGACGTCCATGCCCCAAGCTTCAAAGGGCCATGATACCGCTGTTGGGTGTAAGAACTCTGACGGTTGATGAATAAAGTCTGCATGAATTTGACAGGCTTTGCATTTCCGAGCATATTGAATAGCGTCAGCCACCATCGTGGGCCAATAATAACCCATACGTTGGATACGATCTTGAAGTTTAGGACCTGGTTGATGAGCTCCGCAAACACCATCATGTGCTTCACGAATTATCTGTTGTGTTTCTTCACCAGCAATGCATCGGAGGAGAAGACCGTCGTAAGACCGACGATATAATGTTTTCGTCGTATGATTATAATAGAATCTGAGAGATCTACGTCGAATAGATGCTGCTTCACTCGGATTATCAGGAAGTATATCATACAAAACAAAGTCTAGAAACGGGCGTCTCCAGTCTTCAATTATGGCTTCTGTTTCATTAGAAAAGACATATTCCATAGTAGAATCGGAAGAAGACGAGGATATTTTGTCAAACTTTAATCCAGCATCAAGGTTGAAAGAATCTTCGTCTGGTTTATAGGGAAAAGCCAAAGCCAAATTATTCTCAACACAAAATAGTTCTCGGTTATAAACCACTATCACTTGCTGACGTCTGATTGGTATAGCTAATACAGCAGCAAGATTAGCTAAAGCATCAGCTTCTGCATTATAGGCTCGTCGAACATGTTCAATAAAGAAACCTTCAAAAGATGAGGCTATAGAGAGTGCTGCTCGATGATAAGGTATCAAATCCTGATGACGAACTTCATACGTTCCTCTGATCTGATTGACAATAAGCTTAGAGTCTCCATAAACTTCCAAATATTGAATATCTAGATGTTTAGCAAGTTGAAGACCAATGAGTAATGCATTGTATTCGGCTACATTGTTTGAACATGATTGATCTAGAAAATAAGCCCTCTGAATAGTTAGTCCTTCTGGGGATACAAGAACAATCCCAACTCCAGCGACAATATTGCCGTTAGGACCTATTCTAGATGCTCCATCAAAGAATAGACGCCAGGTAGGAACTTCTTCCGAAATCAGATTTGAATCCAAGACTTCATCAGGAATCTCATCATATAATTTAGAATCTTCTGGAATTGCATGAGCAGCCAGAAAATCAGCAAGAGCCTGTCCTTTAACTGATTTCTGAGGAATATAATGCATATCGTATTGAGCTAACAAGATTCCCCAATTAGCTAGTCTGGAGTTGAGAACACCAGGTTTCTTCATCATAATCCTGATAGGATTCACTCTGGAAATGACATGAATCGTTTGACCGATAATATAATGTCGCATTTTCTGAACAGCAAACATTAATGCTAAGCATTCTTTTCCGATTGGAGAATAACGCGGTTCAGCACCTGTCATTGTGCGACTGAGATAATAAATAGCCTGTTCATGGCCATCTTTATTTTTCTGGGCAAGTAATGCACCAAGAGAATGATCCATGGCTCGAACATATAGAAGGAATGGTATCCCCGAGACGGGAGGTACCAAAACTGGAGGGTTCATGAGATACTGTTTAATATCGTCAAATGCTTTTTGACATTCTTCGTTCCAGACGAAAGATACACCTTTCTTTAGAAGTTTGTTGAATGGTCTGCAGCGTCCTGATAAGTTGGAAATGAATCTCCTGATATAAGCAATTCTTCCTTGAAATCCTCGTAGCTCTTTTAAGGTGCGTGGAGGACGCATCTCTTGAATGGCTTTGATCTTCTCGGGATCCACGTGTATACCTTTAGCGGTAATGACGAAGCCGAGAAATCTACCACTAGAGACGCCCAGGAAGGACTTAGTAGGGTTCATTTTAAGTTGATGTTGACGCATTAAATCAAAGATAGTCTTCAAATCTTGGATATGATCCTCCTTTCGTCGACTTTTGACTGCAATATCATCAACATAGCATTCGACTATTTTTCGGAGATGTTCGCGAAATATAGTGCTCATTGCTCGCTGATATGTTACTCCTGCATTCTTGAGACCAAACGGCATCACTGTATAACAGTATGTACTGATCGGCGTTCTGAAGGAAGTGTGTTTTTCATCATCTGGAAACATTTTGATTTGATTGTATCCCGAATACCCATCCATAAATGACATTCGTTCGAAACCACATGTGTTATCGATCATGACATCAGTAATTGGAAGAGAAAACTCGTCTTTAGGACAAGCCGCATTGAGATCACGAAAGTCTATACAGACCCGAATCTTGCCAGTCTTTTTAAGGACAGGAACGATGTTAGCCACCCATTCAGGATGTTGTTCCTCTCGAATAAATCCAGAAGCCATAAGCTTGTTGACTTCAGCTTCAATTGCATCCATGATGTCTGGACGAAATCGTCGCTGTTGTTGTTTGACCGGTTTAGCATTTGGCATGATATTGAGTTTGTGCATTGCAATCTTCGGATCTAGTCCTGGCATATCTTCGTAACTCCAGGCAAAGACATCGATATAATCACGAATAAGCTTGATCATGTCTTGCTTATCTGTTTCTGAAAGACTTTCACTGATGAATATTTATTTAGGAGAACCTTCTTCACCAACATCAATTTGGATTAGTTTATCTTCGGTAGGAGGTTCTCTCTGCTCGAACCTGCATTCCCATTGATTATCTAATCTTTGAGCCCATTGTTCCGATTCGGGTGATATTTCAAAATTATCCTCATCTTCATCATTTTCCTGCGGGCCATCAACAGAGACCATATTGACGGACAAAATAGAACGATGAAGATCGCCAATACTCGTGTCAGAATCCCAAGAGAGAGAATCAGAAGACTCAGATCGTTCGTCTTCATCGGACTTTGAATCTTCATGGACTATGTTGATAAAGGAAGTAGGAGCAATGTAACCTAAACCACATTTTGTCCTTCCGTATTTTAATGGAGGAATTCGAACAGGCATTCTTCTTCTTTTTCCATTATTGAGACTGGTTCTAAAGTCATAACCCATATTCTTGATGATATTTTTGGATTGTTGACTGTAGCGACGCAGTTGTAACCTTCCAGTATCATCGTTTATGTCATCTTCTTCCAAATTAGGAGGATTCTGGGGTCCTTTATAAAAGAAGATTGGATTTTCTCCCTTTTTTCTAGTAGGGACCACGAAGTATGATTTTTGTATGGATTCCAATGATACGTCTGTATAAAGAGTTTGAACAACCCCTATAGTTAGTGACTCTAAGCTATCTAGCAATTGTAAATAACTTTGTACATGATTACAGACATCAATATACTGCAAAGGAGATGCTTCATTAATATTAAATACTGTATTTACAACAGAAGGCTGAGCCTTATCAGACTTAGTCAAATTAATGACAAAAGAGAGAGAGGAAGAGCGATCAGAAGTTTTGTTTCGATTAAGATCGATAACAAAAGGCTCAGAAGAGGTGAGCTCCCTTGAAGAAGATCGTGGATAAGTAGTACGTCCACTAACTGGAATGACTAGAGTATCTAGTCTAGCCTGAGAAGGTGGAGGGGGAGTAGTACGTCCACTGACAGGAATTATCAGTGAGCCTTGTGGAGCTTGGGAAGACGGTATAGTAGTACATCCACTGACAGGAATTATCAATGAACCTTGTGAAGCCTGAGCAAGTGATGAAGTAATACGTCCACTGACAGGAATTATCAGTGAGCCTTCTTCGGATGATCTAACAGACTGCGGAGGAGTGATACGCCCTTTTACAGGAATAACAAAAGTGCCAACTTTTGCTATTTCATCATCATTATCCATAGCTTGCAAGACTTTTGAGTATTCATCTTTGTACATGCGAGCGTCATTGAAGTAAGCTTCGACACCTTTGAATGGATAGAGATCTGCAACCTCCTTTTGAACTTCTCCATTATCATCAACATATTTGAAACACTGATGAAGAGTCGAAGGAACGACATTATGTTCATGCAAGAATGGTCTCCCCAACAGAGCATTGTATGAGCAACCATGATTGTCGATGATGTAAAAAGTAACTTTAGTGCGAAGATCGCCTATTTGAATTTTGAGGCGAATCTTGCCCAAAGGCTCACTTTTTCCTTGATTAAATCCCAAGATGGTAGTGATAGTGCTGGAAAGACTATGCACAGGTATCTTCAGTGCGTCTAGCATAGCTTTTGGCATAATACTGAGAGCAGATCCTGGATCAATCAGGAGACGATCAACTTTCATAGAATCAATATATCATGTATGATATAAAGGACGGTCATGTCGATTATCCTCTAGCAGCATATCGTCCTGCATAAAGATAATGTTTGGAATAAATTCCAATACATTATGGCAATGAGAAACAGGTTCTGTTTCCAATTTCTTGAGAAGAGTTAAGCAGGTTTCTGCTTGCAGCAGGGCTTCACTTAGAGTTTCTCGAGTCTCTTTAGAGAGGCGTAAGAGCTCGAAGATTGATAATTTAGCTGGGGTATTGGCTAGTTGAGCCAATATATCAAAATTATAAGGCTTTTCAAGTCCTGTAGGAGATAACTTCTTCAATGGTTTGTCGAAGCGGACTTGTTGTTTGCCTTTGTCAGCTGCTGTTGGTTTAGAAGGAACTGTCTTAACAGGAACATTTAAAGGCTCTTCAGTAGAGACTGGAGTTGAAGCTGTAACCGGAGGGACTTCAGAAGTTTCTTCAGGAACTTCAGCATAATCTTTTAGATATATTTTTCCTGACCGAGTTCCAGCATGAACTTCAATTTCAGATTCTGGTTCAGGATCTATGGAAACCATGTTGCAATTCTTTATTTTGCTCTTGGTTCTTTTATGTTTGATGAGAGCTTCATTCCAGAAACCAATGCCAACACGAGATTGATTATGTCTCATAGTGATGGCTAAAGGTGCTCGGAGTCCTTTGCCTAAGTTCAAACCAGGAGCAGTGGCTAGATCATAACCCATCTTCGCCATCAATTCACGAGATTGTGAACTGTATAGATGAAAAGCAGGCTTGTATCTATCTTCAAATTGAGGTACAGATTTTGTCTCCGTAGGGAGTGAATTTCCTGCTGAGATGAAAGTAGAGGTTAGATAAAAATCGGGTGTGAAACTAGAAGTCACATTGCATGACTTAGTCTTCCCAAGCTTCTTTTTAGATGAGGAAGTCTTCCGAGGAGAAGAGGAAGACATTTCAAACTCCGTCATTAAATTCGGGTGAATCCACATGATCTCTCCCTTCTTAGTTGTGACAGGAACAAGTCCGCCATTCTGTGCTGGTGGGATGTTTACAACTTCGAGAGTTGCTTTGGGGATAGGAACAATCCCACTTTCTACCATTAAGGGAGGGAAGTCACCGAACCGCATTGAAATTACATTTGCTGTGACTGTCTTGTCTTTGGGTGTCAGTGTCACAGCTCCTGATTTAATCATCTCTTGAATTTTCCCTTTTAATACATAGCAAGACCGAATTGTATGACCCAGCATTCTATGATATGGACAGTATTTTGGATGATCTGTCTTATTGGCTTCATCAGGCTTTTTAATTTCTGGCAATTGAATCTTATTACCTTTGAGTAAGCATTCAAAGATACCCTGAACATCATCATCGTCGAAAGAATATTCTTCCTTCGGCCGAGGAGATCTCTGTTGTTGATTTGTTAGAGCTGGAGTAGCTTGGGTAGTCTTTACCTCTTGACTACTGTTTTGGAGATTGACTTCAAGAGCTTCTTTCCCTTTGCGATTGTTGGGTCAAGTACTATTGCTAGCGCTCTGATTTGATTCCTTGGGAGCCATTTGTACCCCCAGACCCTTGAAGGTCTCAGCACTGACCTCAGCAGCCTTGGCACTGACAATGAAAGAAGGCCAATCTTAGAACTGAGTGGACCCTGTCCACATGCTGATAATTGGTAAGAGATTTGCAAGTGTCGATGGTAACAGCATCGGGAGTTCCGAGAGGCATTTTGAGTGCTTCTCTTCTGAATCTTTCAATGAAGTCCTCGGTGGTTTCATTATTTTTCTGTTTAATTCTTATGAGGGCTGACATGGTCATATCGTTGAGCCCTTCATAGAATCGTTCAAGAAACATTTGCTTGAAACCGGCAAATGAGGTAATACACCCGTCAGGGAGACTTCTATACCATTCATAAGCCGTTCCTTTGAGACATCCAATGAACACCCGAGTAAGGAGGGCGTCACTTGGTTGCAGTTGATCAGTCATTACTTCAAAATGATTAATGAACTGACTTGGGGAGGTTGTCCCATCATAGAAAGAGATGGTCGGAGGTTTGTATTTTGGTGGATACGATACCTGCTTCCATTCTATCGGGTAAGGTTGCTTGATACCTAACCTTTGCAAACCATCCTTCTGTTTGAATGCCTCGAATTGAGTTCGGAGATTCTTTAACTCTTCAGAAACAATTCCAGAAGATTGGGGAGTTGTAACTTGTTGAGTGTAATTAGGAGGAGGGACTGCAGCATATGTACCACCCCCAGCTCCAGACTGACTTGGAGTGGGTTGTTCAGGAACATTAGATTGTACCCCCGGAATAGTAGAGGGTTCCTGGTTTGGAACAACAGGAGTATTTAATATAACTGGAGGAGCTGTCTGTTGGACTTGCTGAGTTTGATACTGAGCTTGCATAAGAGTGTGCATAGCATTCAATGTATCTGCCATAGCTCGCAACTGTTGTTCTAAGGAAGAAATCCTTTTTTCATGAGCTTCGGTGCTAATCGAAGGTTCATGATCGCCCTCTGCCATGTAAGTGGTAATCATTCGAGGAATAGATGACGAAACAGTCTGTTCTGAATCATCACTGTGTGAATCAGTATCTTTTCCAGGGCTTTTTACGGGAGTCAATACTGGAAAATTGGACTCTCCAAGGAAGTCTTCTGTGATCTCCGGATTACCACTTGGATGAGAAGAAGAAGAGGCTCTGGCCAAGGCTCCGGTCCTGGATCGGGTGCCGAGATAAACACCATCTTCAGAGTCTGATATAGCATCAGACCGTATGCTACCCCCAATATTTCTGGAGGTCATGTTGACAGAAGCATAAAGAGGTTCATCTTCATCCAACATTGGTTCATATTGAATCCGTTCGAAAACAGATTGTCTTTTTGGTGAACAACAACATTGAATTACAACTCGAGGTTGGAAGTTGCAACCATGCTTTTCATGGCAAATATGAGCAACATCATAGCCTAATGGAGTGTCAATTCTCCGTTTATTTTGCAAATATTCCCGGAGATCTGTAGGAACAGATTGGGAAGTACTTGAAGATAGTTTCTGTGTAGAAACTTGTCTTTTGTTCTTCTGTCTTCTTGGTTCCTGAGTGTATAAAGACTGATTAATTTGAGCCACATAGTTCTTGGCATATTCTGCATCAGGGTCTAATATACTTGTCTCAGTGGAACCGAGACGATTCTGATTAAGCTTGTTACGAAGATCCGTAGGAGATCTGACTTTGATATCAGTCTTGGATACTTGTAATTTGCCTTTCTCAGATCGAGAAATTTGGAGAGAAGGAAGATGGGTATTATTCCGACTGGGAGTCGGTAATAATCCATCTTTAGAGGAATTAGCCAAAAGGCGTTTTCCTTTGTTTGATCTAGTAAGAGTACTAGTCAAATTAACTCCAGAGGTAAAGACCTTAGGAGTAGAGGAGTTGACTAAAGAGTCTTTCTCCTTGGTTGGCACAAGATGTGCTAGTTGAGGGGGAATCATTTGTATGTTCTGTGGAAGAGAACCCCCAGCTTGATTTTGAGAAACAGTCAAAGGACTGTATCTGTTAGCATACGCTGACTTCAGTTTGGACTTCTGGTCATACGCTGCCTTTTTATTAGCATACGCTGGCTTTGGCTTAGCGTACGCTGCCTGATGTTGGCTTTTATACGCTGCCTTTGCTGTACGCTGCCCTTTGAATACCATACATTCAGAGTCATCAATGGCTAAAGAGCCGACTGCTGTCGTAAGAGTAGAGGGAGAAGGAACTTTGACATGTCCAGAGATGGTTTTCCTTGTACACGCTGACTTGGTTAAAGAACCAACTTTGTCAGTGTGACTAGGAGAAGCCACTGTTGCCGTGTTCAGAGAAGCCGTAGTGTGCTTCATGGAAGTTGAAGACGTGTTCTTGTCAGCATGAGAAGTGACAGAAGCGTCTCGGACTGCTGCAGTAGATTTAGGGACATAGACAGAGCGTCCCTTCTTCTTGGCAGCAGGAAGAGCGGAGGAAGCAGTGCGGCCCTCCTTCGCCTTGAGCATTTCTTCATAAGCCGATTGGTCGAATTGTACAACCATCGTCTTCTTCGTCAAGCCGATCGACGAAGTATCGTATTGAGTTGTTGCTATCTCGTTGGAGGAGACAGCTTTCCCCAGCAGAGTCGCCAATTTGTTTTCCATAAATAAATTCACTTTATTTATTTTGTATCTGAGAAAATTACAACTGTAGGAATCTAATCTAGAAGACGATTACTTTATCCCTTGGACGATGCGATGAAGAAGGCTCGAACTTTGAAGAACTTGGACAGCAACTGGGCAATCTCTCTGTTCTCTCTGAAATTGACTGTAGTCCTTGATGAAGATGAAGAAACTCTTTTTTATAGAGTTCAGGATAACTGTCCTTAAGCATACGCTCAGGTAGTTACTTGACGTGTGCATAACTGCAGGGACGCGTGGCTAATTCTGATGGAGACACATTAGCGTGCGGTTGAAAGTAGTGGAACATGTTCAGGAGAGATTGATGGCATGGATGCCACGTTGCATAACTTCTAGAGAAGTGGATAACTGGGTACAGGACAAGTGAGAACGTGTGTTGACTGTAATCCTGGATATGGTTGCTGTAATACGCTGCCTCGTTGAAGGAGAGTTATACGCTGACTTGGATGATGTAGAAACAAAATAAAGCTGATACGCTTACTGGAGAAGAAAGGAGTCGTACGCTCACTTGATGAGGAAGGAGTCGTATAGACTTCATACGCTCACTGGAGAAGGAAGGAGTCGTATAGACTTCCTACGCTCAATGAAGAAGGAAGGAGTCGTATAGACTTCATACGCTCACTGAAGAAGGAATGAGTCGTATAGACTTCATACGCTCACTGAAGAAATGGCCACGTGGCCATCATCAATCTTCTCTGATACGCCATATCTTCAAATAACTGTCAAAAGATTTTCTCGAGCGTCGTGACTGCAGATATGACGGCTGACAGACTGTCAAAACTGACAGTAATGATGGCTTTTACATTTATGAGACATGCTGAGCTGTCCTCGCAAAAGACAAAACCGTCTCTTCGAAAACCTATACGACGGCTAGTCTCCATTGGACAGCTGTCTTTGCACAAAAGACGACGTGTCAGATTCATCCTTTATTAAATATATGCCGTACTGTCATCCCAGAAAATATTCACTGAGCGTATGGCCTGTAGATGAACGTATGGCCTTGACTGAGCATATGGCTTTGAGCGTATGGCTTGGACTGAGTCTTATGTCAGCGTGTCATAATTTTCACACCCTACAGTAAATAGAACGTGTTTGGTAATGATAGCATTGTGGGCGAGCTAGCCTCCCCACCAGTGCATAACAATGTACTGATAACCCCACAGTCTGCTTGCAGGAAGCAGGAAACGTCGGCGGGTGCGGAGCTTTCCTCGAACGTGCTAAGGCACGGAGCTACCTCTGGAGCCTTGGAGCGTTGCAAGAAGCTGAAGCACCCTATACAGGACATGATGTATCGGAACATCGCCATGAATCATACCATCTTGTAAGCCACTTGGCACGCCTTTTATGTTTCAGGGAGAGAGAGCTTGAGCGATTTGTAATATCGGCCTAACGCCGCTTGTAAACTTCTTGAATATCAATAAAGAGTTGAATTCGATTTTAATTTGTGTTTATTTACTTTCCGCTGCAAATGAGGACACTCTGTGCGACTCTGTGGCCTAGCTCAAATCGGTCGTTTCTGGACTTGGCCTTGCACGGGCGCAACCTAGGCCCGTGCGGCATCACGCCTTAGCGAGGACGATCGCTCCTGCGGGAGCGATCGTGACAGTTAATGGTTTAGTTTACGGGTTAGGGTTAAGGTTAATGTTAGGTTAAAGATTTAGCTTAGGTTAGGGTTTTGTTACAGGTTAGGGAGATGGTTGTCAAAGGGTTAAAGTTAAGATTTAGCTTAGGAAATTGGTTTGGATTATGTTAGGGTTAATGTTAGGTTAAAGATTTAGCTTAGGTTAGGGTTGGGATCTAGATTAGATGTAGATTAGTCTAAAGGGCTAGAATTAGGGTCTAAATTAGGTGTAGATTAGTCTTAAAGGTTAGGATTGGGAAATAGATTAGTCTTAAGGGTTAGGATTGTGGTCTTGATTAGTCTTAATGGTTATGATTGGGATCTAGATTAGGTTTAGATTTGTCTTAGGTTAGATGTTATCATTAGAGTTAATATAAAATGCTAAAAGTATCATAATATAAAATGCTAACAAAATGATAATATAAAATACTAGATTAGATTTTCTAACCAAGACTTCTTCTTCTTCTTCTTCTTCTTCTTCTTCTTCTTCTTCTTCTGCCTTCTTCTTCTTCTTCTCACTTCTTCTTCTGCTTGCCTTCTTCTTCTTCTTCTCACTTCTCCTTCTTACTTCTTCTTCTTCTCTGTTCTCTTCTACTTCTCCTACTCCTTTTCTCAGATCTACTTTACTCCCCTCCAACCACCAACACCCGCACTTACTTTCACTCTGAACCAACCCAGCTACAGAAAATCGAACCAACGCGGAGAAAAAACCACCCAAACGAAAATCCGACATTGCGTGTGTCGAAAATTTTGGTCATGCCAAATTTCCGACATACGGTTTGTCGGAAATTTGACGAAGTCAAATTTCCGACAAACGGTGTGTCGGAAATTGGGCTTGACCAATTTTCCGACACACGCAATGTCGGATGCTATCGTGGACGCTAAATTCAATAAATTTTATCGTTTTCGTTAATTTTATATAAAATTATATCGGTACAGTAAAATTTCTGAATAATTTTTAGATTTGGAAAAATACTTATTAATAACATTACTCTTGCTTCCCGACACTGTTTGGATTTAGATCCCGCTTGGTTCAATGTAATGAAATCAGGGCCGACCCACGGGGTTGGATTGTCCTAGCCGGAGCTAAATTTGGTTGCCCTTTGCCCTTTATATTTGACTCCAAAAATTGATGGCGAGTAGGGTTGGCAGTGACGTCGAAGTATCCAGTTCTTATGGTGTCGTGGAGCTCGGATTTTGAGTCCCTCTCCTTGAGCTACTCGAGGTTTCCCGGTGGAAGCTCAAAATATGGACTTAGTGAATTGCTAGTTCAACTGACAATTGACTGTGAATGCTATGTTGGCGGAGAGCTGGAGATTTAGGGGTATTAGGGGGTTGCCCTAAAGAGAGGGTTGTCCAAGCCGGAGGACTTGTTCGACTTACCCCCAGAGCCGGCCCTGAATGTGATCATAATCTCAATGTAATCAAATTAAAAAAAATTATGTTTTTCATTTGATTACATTGTGATTACCAGTATACCAAACGAGGTCCGTTTTTCATCTTCCTATTCTGTTGGGATCTTGACAAATCTGTGTGTCCTGTTATCCTTAACTAACTATGCTACATATATCTGATGACACAGTAGTAACAAATTATAGTAGTAAATTTCTGACAACACACTATATATCTGATGACATAGTAACAAATTATAGTAGTAAATTTCTGACAACACACTATATAGATTCAATTGTTATGGTGTTGTGACAAAGAAGTCTTTGAATTCTTCTGAGTGATAGTAGATGTATGCATGTATGGGTACGTAATACTTCAGGTGCTTCCACATGCCACAACCACGAGGATAGAACTCTAGCCTCGTGCACTTTGGATTTTGTAGTATAAGCACATGGCCATAAGCATTGAACTCTTATGGGCTGGGCTGTTTGTTTCTGCGAACTGTGACCAAGTAAAAAATAGTTTATGTATGCATTACTGTATAGTTGAAAAAATGGTGTTTGGTTGGTTGTTGAAGTGAGTAAAAGAATATAATTTTTATTGAAGTGGCATAAATAATAATAATAATAATACTAAAATAGAGAGGAGGTGGCCCTCCAATCAAACCCATGAAGTGGAGATGAGGAATTTTCACTTTCGTACTCCACTTCGGAAGAAAAAAATTCGATGTCAAAATTCGATATCGTGACAGACGAGATTTGTTGTTCATGTCAAAGTACGGTAAATCTTGTATGTAAATTTTTCAATCAAACACGTGAAGTGGTCTACAATTCAAACTTTGGCCCCTTTCGTGTTCCATTCCGTGCACCAAATAACCCCTTAGTTAAACTTTTTTTTTTTATAAACCAGCTTCTACAATCCTAAATTCTTTATATACACGAGGGCCCACTTTTTCAAGAGTCCATACTTAAGTTTTTCAAATTCTATTCATTTTGAATTTGATCTTAGATAATAAAAGAAAATGTCTCGTTTGGTTCGCGAAAAGGAAAGGAAAGAAATCAATTCCTTACACTTTTGTTTCATTTCAGAAATTATAATTTACATCGATTTTTCTTTTCAATGTTTCAAAATTTTAATGAAATTGGAAGAAAATTGAATCCTTATAGTAGGAAAGTAAACTCTTAGATGGATGGAAAGGAACTATTTTTCCTCGAGATTCTCTTTCTTTAGAAATCATTTTCCTTTCCATCATCTTTTTCGTTGGCATCCAAACACAGAAAAATAATAAATTTTCTTTTCCAATGTCATGATTTCATGAACCAATCATGGCCCATTTTTTGTTTGCCTAATTTTTAAACATTTTTGTACAAAACAAAAATAACTTAAAAAATTCTTCATGTCATGTACCAAACAAAAACTAACACCACTACATAACTATCAATATCTACTGGTGCATGTAAGAGCATCATTAGTAGTTGGGACTCTCAAATGCAATTTGGGGTCCAAAATTAAAAAAAAAAAAAAAAAGGTAAATATAGAATAGGTTTAATTTGTATGAAAATAGTAGAAAATGATAAAGTGAGCTCCGATCCCAAAGATTGTGTAGTCAAAAATTGATGTGGAAAAAAAATAATGTAAAGTCTCGAATCTAGAAAGTTGGCCTCCAAATTGGGACTTAGAGCATCTCCAACCCTATTGTGAGCTTAGAGAAAAAGGGTTGCCACATAGGAATGACAAGCTTTCATTCCAAAAATTCTTCTCCAATGCAAATCTATTCTACTATATAATAGAAAAACTTGGATGGTGAAACTTTTGAATTCCGAAAATATCCTTATATACTTATACTAATTAAAAATAGTTCATTAATTTTAATAAGGACAACTTAGTAATTAGGAAGACTACCCTTTGGTCTTCCTAAACTAATTAAGAAATGTTAAAATACGTGCAAGGCACGTGCACATATGCTAGTGTAGAATAAAACATGAAGTTGACATGACAATGACATGGCAAGGACAATGTGAAGTTGGTTGTCTAGATCTAGACAATGCACTTCACAATGACTTTGTCTCCACATCATCAATTATGAATAGAAACATTTATAAAAAAGTTGAAGAAGTGGAGGAGTTGCCTTGGAAGTTGAAAAAAATATTTTTTATTGTCCCCTCAATACTTTTGCATTGGAGAGAGTTTTTCTATCTCATTGTCTTTTGAGATATAGTTTTGCCACATAAACAAGACATTGTCTTGTGGCTCATGTCACATAGGAGCCACCTAAGACTCACAACACTTAACAAGTCAATAGGGTTGGAGATGCTCTTACTATTCTACAAAATGAATTCCCACAATCTATAATCTAAAAATTGGGAGGTTCAACCCTTAGTACCCATGGGTGGGATGAGACCAAATTATAGAAATTGAAACTATAAATGAGACTTACTATTTTATAAAAGTAAGCTCTTACATTCTAAATCTAGAATGTAGAAAATGGGACGAGCCTTACTAATGATGCTTTAAGGACGTCAAAACTAGGACAGAAATGAGCAGATACCCTTTCTGTGTTTGGTGTATGGGGCTATTAGCTTGTATCTTTCAGATGTACTCAACTTGGAAGATGGATGGATCTCCATGTAAGCACCCCTCTGACTAAATCTAGCAGTGTTGGATTTTGATTAGGTCATACATGACTAAGCTTAAGCCTGTCAATGTGAAGTGGGTTCCAGTAGTCAGTAGACAATTTTGCAGCAAGCACCATCAATGATCAAGAAAGTGGTGGGGAGTGAAGATGTCAACAGCATTATTGTTGGCTTTACATTAAGTTATACGTGAGCTACTTAGTAGAGGTCATCAAAGTCCAGGAATCCTGTACAAAATTAGACAGGGAGTGTTGACTGCTTGTTTTTTTTTCTCTTCAGGAGCTACTTAGTGACTAGCTTTCTCTTCTTCCCATGGCTTGGGATTTTAATTGTCATACTCTGTAGTGGCAGTTGTGGTGTCTTTCTCCGTTCCGTGAATGGCTCTATGTAGCTTTGCTTTGAAAAGTGACGGTGGTTGTATTATTTATCTGCTCTGCCTAACATAACTTATTATACATTAAAGTATATTTGTTCTTTCAATAGGCTCAACCGCTCGAGGAGGGTTGGGGAACTCCCGCCAAACTCTTTTTTGACAAAAGAAGCATATATAGCTTCTTCTTCTTTGTTCTCAAGTTCAAATTCACACAAAAACAAAGTTCAGTTTAGATTTTTAAAAGTATCGAGAAAAATTATATTTGTGCCATTGTTAATCCTCACCCTTTCTCACTCGATCAATCTTTATTTAGGGTCTGCTTGGTAATGATATTTTCACCGGTTTTGGGGTATTTCTGAATTGACCGTTTATGAAAACTCATGTTTGTTAATTTTTTTGAGACACTAATATTGGTTGGCTCAAAACCCCCCAAAATCGGTGTAATGTATTTTTGGGTAGCTTTATAAACACCCCAAATCGGTAGATTTTGAGCGGCTCTATTTTTTCATTCCATTTATATCCTCACAAAAATATATATAATTATAACTACTGATACTCTTCCCTATTTAATTTATTCGTGTAAAATATTTTCAGAACCGTTCGTCAGTGAATTACCAAGCATGGATTGGACTGGTTTAAAAAGCCGCTACTTAAAAACCATCGAAAATCGGACCCCTCATAACCGTTCATAACTGGTACTCTAAAAACACCTCATAACCACTACCCCTACAATTGCCAAGCAGACCCTTACGTTTTGTATTTGAAGGGACGACCACTCGGCAATTGGAGCATCATCAGAGGCGGATCTAGAAACTATAACTGGAATGGACTACAAATTTGAGTGGGCTAGAAGTGGATTAATCCTTTTAAAAAAAATTATATTAAAGAAAATGTAAAAAAAAAATGGGGGGACCCAAGCTAAGCTTGGATCCGTACGTGAGCAGTGAGCATCATTGTGCTCTTCGGATGATTAAGGAAATATTGAAACGCATTTTGTGTGAAAAATAATCTAATTAATCCTCCCTACTCAGCTGTGGCTATGTAGTAGTGCGCACCTGGCTCCAAACCCACTCAGTGTGTAGGATTATCTCAACCTTCTAATAAGGAAAAGTAATGTTGGTTCAACATTGTCCCCCATTTTGTAATTTTTAATCAAAAATAATTGTCGAATTAAGAGGAACCGTGTGGTAGACCGTGCTGACGTAATCGTCTCCTATTGGCTCCAGCTCTCCCCTCTCCCTCCAGTACTGGATCCGTCCTGTCAATGAGAGACCGTGCTGACGTAATCGTCTCCTATTGGTTCCAGCTCTCCCCTCTCCCTCCAGTACTGGATCCGTCCTGTCAATGAGAGACAATCACGTCAGATGGATTATGGACTTACCAATCTGTTGAACATGCGTATGAACTAGTTTGTCCAATTTTACCAGACGAATTGGGAATTGGTCTGATCGAGTACCAAAATGAACTCGAGTTCATTTGGGCCAAATGTGTGTCTAAGATTGATGGTGTTGCCACTGGATACTTATCGAAAAAAATGTTGAAGAAGTGCTGCAATCAGATTTCTAACGAATTTTTGCATGTTTTAATGTTTTCTTAGTGGCATCAAGAATGATATGTTGTAGAATTTCGAGGGAAAAAAATTGTTCATTTTTGTGAAGACTAATCTCCTGACAA
Source organism: Iris pallida (assembly GCA_029216955.1). NCBI lineage: Eukaryota > Viridiplantae > Streptophyta > Magnoliopsida > Asparagales > Iridaceae > Iris > Iris pallida. The sequence goes on from JANAVB010036220.1 coordinate 3,688,617, forward strand.
CAAGTCTGCTTGCTATACAAAGTTTATAGGAAAAGAAACAGCTAAAGTAGAATTACTTACTGACTAAAAAAGTAGTAGAAATTGTTATACATATGTGCCACTAAAAATAACATAAAGGCTGGTGCATGGGGTAACTAAGATTCGAGCATCTCCATCGATTATCTCCCAGTAACCAGCAAGTTCTGAAGAACTTTTGGAATGCTTTTTATCGGACAACTCAAACAAAGTGTTGTGCGCTGATGGAATGCTTGGACAATCGTTGTTGCAAAAAGCTTCGGCTACAATGTAGGGGCGGAGCCACATACATCAGATTGGGATCCACCGCTCCCACGGTGGACCCCACTGTCTTCTATCTATTTACTTGTATGCACACAAAAAATAAAAAATAAAAAAATAAAAAAATATGTCCCCACAGTTCCAAAAAAAAGAGGAAATCGCCCCCACGAAACGAACTGTCTGGCTCCGCCCCTGCTACAATGGACAGATAACTCTCTTTTTGGCTCCGTTGGAGTTACCCAATAATTATGGACCACACATGTAAAATTAAATGTCCTGTGTTATCTAAATAATTAAGCCAAATTAAAGTTATATAATTGAAAACTGGACTTAATGGTATAATTGTCATGGAGATAATGTTTAGATATCTAAGAGATAATCTAATTTGATGAGAGACTAAATTTTATATATATATATATATATATATATATATATATATATATATATATATATATATAGTCCAGGCCTCGCGGGGCGGAAGCCACGTCCGCCCCTCGACCATTGAATCGAGCCCCCCCTCCCCCCCCCCCCCCCCCCCCCCAAATCCGGATTCATATATATACCCTAACTTTTAATGCTACAAAAAGAGAGTTTTTCATTTTCTCTTATGCATCCCCATCAACAACAAAGAGAGGGACAAGATATTCATCTTTGTTATTAAGGTTCGTATCAAGTTGGAAGATTGAACCACAAAAAGAGAATCACCACAAGATCAATCTAGCCAAACGATGGATTCAGGTACGCTTTTAGAATTATTTATCATCATCAAGAGGCAATTCCTATCAGTCTCCTCTCTTCCGTCTCTTCTAACTCTTCGAAGATCTAGTTGGAACACTAATATATATAAGGGAGCAATCCTTGATCGATTGTAACTGTCCAATAAAGACGTGGGTAGATAACCAGGGAGTAACTCCTTTAATGAATCAAGGAGTTACGAGCAATAACTTCCTAATGAATAGGACACTTACGAACTGAACCACCTGAAGTACATGGCTAGCAAAATCGCGACGCTGGCACAGAGAAGAGTGTAGCGGCGCTGCATGAGCAACCCAACTGAATCACTGGTTCGGCAGCCACGAGCCCGTCGCAACGACAGGCAAGAGCACGCCAACTATGCGACTGGTGCGAACGTGCAAAGAGTTTTATCAAAGTGTCTTTTGCCCACAATTTCAGCTTGGAAAGCATATAACAAAGTAGTTCCGTTTCAAACTTTTCAAGCTTACTTTCATTCCAAACTTCTCCATACTTGATCCTTCCACACGACGTATCTAACCGATTCCATCTTCTCTGCTCTAGTCCCATGTCTGCATACAGCATACTACTAACATGTTATGACACTAGAACGCTCTACATAGAACGGAGCCTTGGAATCACCAATTATTTCAGCTACAAAAAAAACAACTAACCCATAAGCCAAATACTTGGCATGAATACCTGTGAGAAAAACAGGACCAAAAAAGTCATTTATTTCATGTGTTTATGGATGTCGAAGAAAAAAAAAATAGTTTCCAAAAGAAAAAGATATGAAAGAAAATGATTCATCTCACACATACCCGATTCACTTTCACTTACAATTTCATAAATATATTCTGACTTGATTATTTTTGACATTTCCAAACACCGAAACAAAAATTGAAAAATTGACGGGAATTATAATTTTTTTATGCCCACGAAAAGAGCAAAGAATTGATTCCCTTACTTTTCTTGAGACCAAAAGGTAGAATAACAATAATTCAAGCAAGGAAACAGCAAGGTGCAGCACTCAATAGAGCATGGAATGAAATGATAGCTTAGCAATACAACAAAACCAGATTGTTGTTCTTGCAACCAAGTTCACACCTTATTATATATACAACATCACCATATAGCAACAACCTGAAAAAATGGACAAGTCTTGCCTACATAACCTGTTAGAATACTACAATGTCAGCCAAAATTGTTGCTCAAGAACAACTCTCCAAACAACTCCAAGATGCATATGCAAACAGAGACAAAATAATACAACAGAATAATTACTTGATTAGCAGGAATGCGAACAAGAGGCATTAATTGCAAGTACAGGGTCAGGAAAATTTGGTAAGGTTAGAACTGGCTCCACTATGTGATTGAAGCTTACTCTACTCTACTCAGCTTGCCTCGCCGAACAGGGGCTCTCTAACCTACTTACAAATACAGCATGGTACACTGGCTTCTTCCTCGAAACCATCATATTTCTGTTGATACTAACAAGGCTTCTGAATATACATGTCAACTCGGTCCTTAAATACCAGTTGAAGTATGGCGATGCAATGCAAAAGCACATCCAACCATCTGTAGCAATTCTCCTCAAATGAGAGCACAGGAACTTGATGGGGGAACTTGGGAATTTACAACTAGAAGGGCAAAGGTCATTGGGACATGACCAAGCTAGAACACAGAGCCAATGGTGGAGCAAACAAGGGATCGCCTCCAACCTTGCAGTTCTCATGGTCAACGACCGTCAAAGATTTGGGCACCAAAAACTCTCCACCAGCGTTATATTCTTCTTCCGTCTCCCGACTGCTACTGCTGCTTGTGCTACCACCAAACTGCTTTTTGCACCTTGGGACGCCGCCGCCTTTACCCAATTCTCGTGGATGTTTTCTTTTCTTATATTTGTTCCAGTGCAAGCCATCAAGTCCACGGGCTAGGTTCGGAACAACAGCTTCTCTCTCCTTCTGAAATGAAGGCTCTCCACTCAATAAGGGTTTACACACTGCCGAGATTTCCCTCTGTATATCTGCTTCCGCCTCTTGGTTGGAGACCGAAGCTCGCACCGGTACATTTCCCTCACTAGGCAAACACAGAAGATTCTCCCTATCCATATCAGATAACAATGACCTAGCCACTTCTGGATGATCCTTTATCCGATTCCATTTGTTACCCACCCATTCCTGTGCGGGTCTCAAATCGCTAAGGATGAATGTAGAGAAGAGTTTTTCTCCTGCAAAATGAATTTAAAGTTAGGGGGGGGACATTGGATTTTTTTTTGGTTAGGTTTGAAGAGGCTTGAAGTCAAATGCCGGAAGAAGAAAAGAAAATAGTGAAGCAAGCAAGTACCTGGGAAGTAGACAGAGATTCTTTCTGAAGCTTTTTCAACGATAATCCCCTCCCACCAGCCATCATGCCACCACGCATCCACAACAGACCCAACGCCAAGGCTGCACAAAAACTTGGCAGAGTGTGATGGGGATGGAACAGGACGAACCACAGACCTCCCGCACAATCGAACACCCAATCTATCAGGTGTTGCTACTCTCGATGCCAAAACCCACTCCTATACAAGAAAACATTTTTAACAATCAATTACGAAGGAATGTTACAAATATCATTTATGAAAGAAGTGGAAGCATATGAATGAGTAACAAGTTCAAGACCTAAAAATATGAAGTGTATAGACTTTAAAATAAGCATGGAATACAGAATAATATTATAATAATAATACAAAGTCAAAAGCAAGTGAAATAAAACATGAGACTACCACACCAACCACTGATCATTGATCACAAAAGCATGCAAATATCATGGTAGCTTGTACATCTTAGTGGTGCATAAACTTGGATGAAATACCTTAGAATAAAAATATTAAATACACTAGGATTAACATCTCTAAACAACAGACTTGTGAAATTCAACAAAAAAAGGTGCCTAAACTTGGGTGAAATACCTAGAATAAAAAGATTAAATACACTAAGATTTAACATCACTAAACCGAATTGAGAATTTTTAAACAAAAAAAAAAGAGTACAAGACTGACAAACCTATGAGTTACTATGCACTTGGCTACCTATGTTCCATGCTCTAGTTACTATAATAATGCAATTGAAAATCTGGTCATCACATGATCTAACAATGTTCCTACCTTTTGGGTATCATGTGACAAACCAATATGGTGGAGCCTAATGAAAAAAGAAAGAAGAAAAAAGGTAACAAGAAGCCAGGAAGCATAGACAAGCCAAAATCAGTCCTCTGCCGTATGAGCCTTGTCAAGACATGTTTAGGACACAACACGGACACAACACAGGTACTACAAAAGCTCAAAGCGAAACAATACATGATACAACCATCAATCAAAGAATGCAATGAAAAGCTGAGTTACCTCTAAGTTGCCAGTATCATCAGCATCTTGAACATCCTGGTACTGAACCTTCACCTTATCACGATGCCTCTTAAGAACCACACATCGGAACCAACACCCTCTCATGCCACTGTCTTGAGAAAGCACTTCAACATGGCTTCCTTTGGCTAGCTGTTGTTGCTGTTGCTGAAGTTTGTACTTGAACAATTGCTTTCTCAGCATATCAGATGCAACGTATCCTGAAACAGGCCTTGGTCCTCTACTGCCAACAGAAGTCAAGCTCTGTGACTTATTTATATCCCTACCAATTCCTGTAGCATTGATAGTTTCACCATTCAGCCGCTGCTTCTTTTTCTTCGGTTCAATGTAACCATCCTGATCAAGACTACTACTGGAGCCACGATGAGTTATCTTCAACCGCACTTTTAAGGAAGTCCCTGAAGTTGCATACATGGATCGAAGCACCTCCTGGCTCCAGTAGCCTTGGACCTGAGTGATGTCAAAAGGCTTGACATCATCATTATCGATCTGCCTTCGACACATATAAGGTTCCCAGGAGCTGAATCTGTGTCTTGCCTCATTCTGAAACTTGTCAAAGTCCTGTGCACTGAGGACTGAGGCTAACCCATCTATGCATTCAACACTGAAATCTTGAAGACAGAGAGAAAAGAAAATCTCTCTGTCATTAACGTCTGGAGGTAAAACAATACCAACCTCGTCAACTTTGTGAAACCATCGCACCACCACCATATTATTAGCTCTTGTGTCCTCATATAGATCTTCAATATAGGCAACAAGCCTCTTGCCCTCTTCGGCCATTACATAAACGAAGTCATGGACCTAGGGGAAAACAGCATATTATGAATTAAAACATTAAAACAAGGACATAGTGTATGATTAATAATAACAAGAAGCCCTAAACTTTACTTACTGAAATTGTGATTTTGTTCCGACAGAAAGATCGATAATGCTTCCGCCGTTTCCTACAATTCCATGGAGAACCTAACCATGAAAATTCTTTAGAATGGTGCGCCATTTTTCCTGAAGAAAGGCCCTGAATAAACAAAAGAGGGGCAATAGGAAAGAAATAAACGGAAATGCTTTACTTGTCACTTGGTATATACGTAATGTATAATGAGGAAAAATCACAAGTAAACGGTTGCTCCTGTCTACCTTGGAAGTAGTGTCATCTCTAGGTACCACATCGTCATCCAAAAATCCATCACCCAAAAGAGAGGGTCCAGGAGAAACAGAATCTGGAGACATAACATCATGTTGTTAGAAGTAAAAAAACTTCTAATCATACAACAAGAAAAGTGGATTGGAAAATTTTGTTACGTAGAATACTATATATAACAAACATATAACAAACCATGCTAAAAGCATGGAACGGAAAAGACAGTGGAAAGATCATATTTCAAAACCTAGGCTATTAACTCCCAGAGTTAGTCAACCAACCAGATTTTGCATTCTACATTTAAAACAACCGTTAGTCAACCAGAATTTGCATATCAGTCTTTACTGCCTGCCTCATAAAGACACCATTTCTACTTCTAGCCACCCATTTAAAACAACCGTTACTCAACCACAACTTGCATATTGATCTTTATTGCGTGCCTCTAGTATTTATATCTATGTATCTAGCTCAGCTTCTATGCAAGAGGCAACCTTCATGTAAGTGGAACACAACTAAAAATAATAATCAAAACCCAGATGCCACAAAGACACCATTGCCAATGCCAGCCACCGTTGTTATTGCCACCACCAGAAGCTGTGGCAAGTCAACCATCATCATGGCCACCTGCAGAAACAGCATCCTCTGCTGCTAGGAAGCAGGTGTCATGGCTGAGGCCAAAAGAGTCTGCAACCCACCGTTTCTTGTTTCTCCAATCTCTTCCTACTCTTTCTTCTTAAACACAACAGGGCTCCAGTGCTCACAGAGACCGATAACCAGTTTGGCCGCCCAAACCCCTCACCCAACCTCCAATAGCAGTTTCATATTGATCTTTCCTGCCTGCCTCTAGCCAACATATCTCTGTATCTATCCCAGCTTCTATCAGAAAGGTAACATTTATGCAAATGGGAAACAATTAGAATTTTCCAAAACCCAAACCCCGTAAGGCACACATCATTGCCACTGCCATGGCTGAGGCCAAAAGAGCCTGCAACCCACTTTTCTTATTTCTCCAATACCTTCTTACTCGTTCTTCTTAAACACAATCGGCCTCCAGTGTTTGTAGAATCTGAAAACCAGTTCGACCACCCAAACCCTCCCCCAAACCCCAATACCACCTAATAGGTGCACAAACAAAAATTACTCATACAAAGGAGTGCAAATATTTTAAGAAAAATTTAACGACAACTGAAAACTTTAACCGGAAAGGAAACATAATCCATATGTTTCTGCATCGTATTCTCAGATGTCCCATGTATAGTATATGGACACCATCTCACGTTATTCTTGGATGATTTCTTTAGAATAGCTCCTCGAACATCCTAGCAAGGTTATGTGACTAAGGAGATTACAAGTACACCAGCAACAAGCCAGAGAAACAGAACCTTCCATTGGAATGGATTCTACTTATCTTAAAAAGCCTAAGAAATGAAAAGACACATGATTCCCAAATAAATAAAGTGCCTAGAAAGTTCAGCTCAATCCCATATGACAAAGATGGAAACAAAGGAACCTTACAGCAGTATCTGAGATAGGAAAGGTTTATCGTGTCTACTTCCCATTCAACATGAGCTATCTGGCAAACCAGTAGTTAATCTCAGGATTCACAACTTAAGGCTTATAATAGTAGCAGCAGAAGCATATGATGCACGCACATCTACTTTACATATTCATCATGAGTTATCTGGCCAATCAGCTATTGATCTTAGGGTTCACAGCCCAACGTACATGATAGTGGCAGTAGGGGCATAGCTCAGATGAGGTAAAAGAAGAAATCATCCACCAGAAAAGATGGAGAAATATTAAACCAAATGAGGAGAGAACAGGAGATGACGAGCAAAGAAAGGCGAAAAGCAAGTATTTCAGTTGACATAAGGCTCTCCTTAATGAAACACGAAGGAGTATTCATTCTACTGTTCTCTCTTAAGGAAAGGGGGAGAAGTAAACAAAAGGGAAAGGCCTCCTGCAGCTAAAGAGAATCTATCACGCTGGTGTAAAATTTGAAACTGAAATTGGTAGACCAAATTTACAGTCCATCCTAGTGGTTTGGACCTTTAGTAGGGGGATGATGTCCTAAGTTTGAGACCAAGGGAGTATTTGATAGTCTAGGGGAACTTGGTGTGTGCTCCTCTGTTGCATGAGCTTAAACTTATGTTGCACAGACACATACGACAACGTAAGGACACGGTGACACAACACCTATTTTGGTATGTCCTAGTGTATTTTGTAGTGTCCATAGTGTGCTGAGTATGTGTCGTACATGACATGATGGCCTAGATTTTTGGAGTGTCCGTGCTTCCTAGGCTTAAACTAAACTACATATCCAAAAGACAAGATAGGTCAACCTACCTACCAAATGACCATCTAGGTTTCATGACATGACCCTCTGCTCTACCTTGGCTAGGAATTTAAGACCAACATAGAGGGTTGACGTCAGGTAGACAGCTGGACATGAAATCATGGTCAAATTTTTTATTGAACTTTCTTATGCTACAAAACCAATCTCATTCTGATGGTCGAGATTGGATGATGATGATGAATAACTTTGTTTGCCAAAATTAAGCTCCAAAGACAATCATTTGGCAAGAAAACCTGAATTCAAGTCCCATCCAACCCCTATGGACCTGATTTGGGCTGGACAAAAGGTCAACCAGATATATCTGGGACGGTTCTACAGTTGGAGTGAAAAGATTTGTTTCAGACCACACATCATCCCAAATTCCAGCAAACCCGGACCATTTCCACAATGTGAATACAATATTTCTAGGAATAAAAATTTTTGCAAACCAAAGAAACAATCCATGACAAATTTCAAATGTTTCCATACCCTAATCTCTAGATGCACCCAAAGTGAACTTAATATCAAATTCTCAGTGGTATGTTCATTATATTCTATGTAAACTCCAACAAGGAAATAACAATCTTTTCACACACAAAAATTCCCAACCCAGAACCAATCACGAACCAGGCCTATGGAGATAGCATCAGATCTAGACTATTACCAAGGATTTCTTCAAGTATCAATTTCCTCTACATCTCCATAACCAAAAGACCAAGAAAGAAACAATTATTCTACAGTTCTACACCTATGAAGAAGGGAAGCAGAACCTCAATATGGTTTGTTCACTTACCTCTATCACAAACCACGAAAGAAGCAAATTATCAACAAGAACTCGAGAAAATCACCAGATCCAAGCCAAACTTAACCTTAACAAAACTAAACAAAATCTAAATTCTTGCTTGCTTCCGAAAACTGCTAAAAATCAATCAAATCCTCCTACATCTCCCCAAAATTTTCTAGCTTTCTCATCTAGTTCTCATAATCCCGTCACTGAACCAATAAAGAAACAATTTTCCACCAAAACAAACGAAATTCTTCCAGATCCACACTAAGCCCCAAATCTTCAGGTCCCCAAACCGTGAAATCCGAAAACCCAGGTTCCTACCATATCATTCAACCAAATCAGAAAGAAAAGAAAAGAAAAACACACTTTCAACAAAATCACATGATGTCATCCATCCACAATCCCAAAATCCATAAAACAGAAAATTTGAAGCACCTAAAATAACTGACATGAGCGCAAAGAGCTTTGTCTAGCTTTCTCATCTATTTCCCAATAGTCTTTCATTGCGGAACCAATAAAGAAGAAATCTTCCCACCAAAATAGACGAAATCCTTCCAGATCCACACGAAACCCTAAGTTATCAAGCCCTCAAATCCTAAAATCCCAATCCCCTCCCCAGGTTGTCTACAAAACCAATCAAAAATAACAAGCAGCAAATTTTTCACATGATACCACCCAAAATCCCCAAATAACTCGACAAATAGTGTGAAGCACCTAAAACGATCTCAAAGAGCCTTCTCTAGCTTGTTCTTCGATTTCTCGCACTTTTTCACCTCAGAACCAATAAAAGAGCAACCTTTCCACCGAAACTAACAAGTTTTCATGCCCCCCAAAACCTAAAACCCAAACCACCCCACCACCCGCCCGCCCACAACGCAATCCCCACCCCCACCCCCCGGTTTTTCAACCTAAAAATCAACCAAATCAACAATAAAAAAAGAGATAGTAAAGTTTCAAAAGAATCACATGATACCATCCAAAATCCCCAAAACACTCGACAAAAAAGGAAATTTCAAAAGCACCTGAAACGATCTCGGAGAGCCAATCGATGACCTCCCTCCTGGACTTCCACTTCAAGCACCCGAACCCGACGCCGGAGAGGGGGGCCGCCGAGGAGGAGGAACCTCCCGCGAAGACCGACTGCAGGAACTGGTTCCTCACGGCGTAGCTCATGTGCCTCAGGCTCTTCTCCCTCCCGACCACCGCCAGGTGCCTCCTTCCTTCCGAGTCCTTCACGTAATAGTTCACCACCCGCCTCCCCTTGTCGTTCGACACCACCACCTCCTCCCAGCCCACGAAGAGCCTCGCCGCCTCCTGCATCGGAACCCTAACCCTAATTCTAGAGGAGAGAGAAAGAGGAAAGCTTTGATTTTTATTATTATTAGTTTGGTATGAAGGGAGGAGTGAGGAGAGAGAAAGAGGAAGACAAAAAAATATGAGGAAGAGGAAGGGGGAAGGAGATGGGAAAGGGAGGGTGGATATTTAGGGGATGAGAAAGGGACGGCGAAGATTTCGTCGACCACGTTAATGCCGGCGAAACAACCTCGAAGCTCCGTTAATTCTTATGAAGCCATTTTGCACAAAAGGTACAATTTGTAGATTAGTCCTTATATAGTTTCATTGCTATAGAAGATTTTATTAGGTAAGAGAGTTAGAATTTGCATATTAGTCCTTATTATTTTTGTGCTAAAAAAATTTTTATGGTATGTGTAGTTTTTTAATTTTTTTACCACGATGCAGATTAGTCCTTCTTATATTTTGTGCTAAAAAAAACTTTATGATGAGTATAGTATTTTTTTACCGCGGTAGCAGTGTGGTAAGAGAGGAAAACTTTATGGCAAGTATAGTATATTCTTACCACGTCGGCAGCACTAGCAGATTGGTCCTTATTATATTTTGTGCTAAAAAAAACTCTATAGTAAAAATAGTATTTTTTACCACGGTGGCAGTGTGGTAAGAGAGGAAACTTTATGGTAAGTATAGTATTTTCTTTTCATAGTAGCACTGGCAGATTAGTTTTTACTATTTTTTGTGCTAAAAAAAGTTTATAGTATTTTCTTACCACGATAATAGTAAGAGAGGAAGCTTTATGGTAACTATAGTATTTTTTTTTTTTCATGGTAGAACTTGCAAATTAGTCTTTACTATATTTTGTGATAAAAAAAAGCTTACGGTATTTTTTTACCACGATAATAGTAAGAGATGAAGCAAGTATAGTATTTATTACCACGGTAGCACTGGCAAGAGGGGAGGATAAAAGTGTTACTTGGGCCGCCAACTGACCCAATTTGGTCTGTTTGATCGGGTCTTGATATGGTCAAAGAGTCAGGTCGGACCCCTGTTAGCAATCACCCGAATAATACGCAAATTTCTCCGTATCTTACATAAACGTATAATACTTACGTACTTTTAAAACTTTTGGATTTGTACGCGAATTTTAAGACTGTGGCGTTTTAAACGCGTACCGTACGATTTTTTTAAAAAAATGGCCAAAAAAATGTGACCAAGAAACCCAACAGTTTGAACTTTCTTGACTCTTGCTGCTATTAGATATTAAGACGGACACAATTCTTAAAAATTATCAAAAGAAAAGAAGAAAAAGTGTCACAGTAACCAAAAAAAGAAACCCAAGAGTCTTTGCACATGTTGCTTGCAACAATCAAAGAAAAACCTTTCGGTTTTTCATCATCCAACCGCTTCTTATTCTCACACTGAACCATTGTTTATGAAGGAGTAGAGGTGGATGGACCCTATATATATGCCGAATTTTTAGTGCCGATTTGGTTCATATTAAACGTACTAAACACTAATTAAATCTGATCCGAATGTTTTTCGTTAGACGAATTTTTGACCGTATTTACTTATATTGTGCCGATTTACACTCGTACTTTTACCGTTCCGAATTTGTTCCGTTTGCCGAATTGCTAACAAGGGGTCGGACTATAGACCAAACTCCTAAGTTCAGCCTGATCCAGAATCCGGTCTAAGCAACATCCAGCTCAGTTGCTGGCCCATTCAATTAACAAAAAAATTAGAATATATATATATATATATATATATATATATATATATATATATATATATATATATATATATATATGTATGATCGGGTTTGACCGGGTGTGGGTCAGATAAGCTCGGCCGGATTAGAGAGCAAAATATCAAATCTAGCATGCCTAGGGCTGGGTCCAGGTAAGCCTTAGGCCCATGCAATGAATTTTTATCGGGTCCTTGACCGGGCCGGACTTGCGTGTCTAGGAAAAATAAATCCAGCTCGACCTATTTGGACGACATGACCGAATCGAGTTCGGGTTTGATCGTACGAATTCAGATTTGACCGAACTGGTTCTATGACGAATTTGGGACTGTCTGGTGTTGATAACATCTTGGTGGAGGAATAGCCATGGGCTGAAATTTCAGTCCGAAAAGAAAGAAGTTTAGCTCAGAAATTAATGATTGTTTATATCTTAAAGTTTTTTTTTAATAACCCCATGAAAAGTAAAAGTTTTTCATGTTGCACTTTTTTGATGTTAGTGAAATTTCTCATAGTCGGAATGGACTGAAGTGAAAAGTAAAAGAAGACTTTTTCTAAGGGCACCCCCACTATTACTAGGGGCTATCACTTACTAGGGGACAGTCCAAATTTGAAAAATTTTTACTGGGGACGTCCCGAAAATTACTTGGGGGCAGCCCAATATTAGGATTTTTCTCTCTCCTCTCTCCTCCTCCTCCTCCTCCTCCTCCTCCTCCTCCTCCTTCCTCCATTAGGATTTTTCTATCGCCGGCAGAGTGGAGCGGCGTCAGCAGAGCCGAGACTCGCCGCAGCCGTTGGGTTGGGGTTCACACGACGGCGCGAGAGGTGGTCGACGACGGAGGAGAGGTGGTCGGTGTGGTCGGCGACGGAGAGGTGGACGCACTCGACGGAGGAGAGGTCGGCACCGGCTCGGTGTGGTCGGCTGGCTGCTTGGGACGGTTGTAGGTCGGAGGCGGCGTCGGAGAGGAGGGTAACGAGGGTGGCGCCGACGAGGGACGCGGCGACGACGAGGTCCTCGACGGCGGGGCGGCTCTCCAAGGCGACAACGAGGCCTTCGCATCTGTTGCTGCTGCTTCTTCTTCTTCTTCTTCTCCGAGGACTGCCAATATGCTGGCAGTCGCCAGTAAGTTGGCAGTCCTAACATAACTGCTAACATATGTTAGGACTGCCAGCATGTTGGCAGTCCTATTTGCTGAAAAAAAATTGGGCTAACCCCAAGTAAAAAAATTTGATGGCAAACTTGTAATTTTTTGCAAAAATTTTGGAATAGTTCCAAGTAATTGGTGTGATGCCCTTAGAAAAAGCCTAAAAGAACTGAGGCTAGTGAGTCTTTCACATCCTTTGTTTCGGTTACTAATCTAGTCACTTTCATCATTTTATTTGTTTGTATGTAAGTGGAATAATTTATAGTATGAAATTATTATTTTTGTGTTTTGTTACTAATATTTTAAAATTTTATACTTATGTTTATCATTTTTATAAATTATAATACTTTGGATAAAAAAATTCGTATATTTAATCTCAAATTCATATCACGTAAGTTTGGATGAGAAGGAAACATTATATGCTCGTGTCATAAATAAAATTAAATTTTAAGTTTTTCTTGCTTGCAACCGAAATGGTAAAAGTGCCACAAGAAAATGAAGCCACTCTTACTTCACTTATTTGCACAGAACACTTTTATTATAGTTGCTTTGTTGAAAGATATAAAAAAAAAAAGGATTATTTTTTGAAATACGTAAAAGAGAGTAAAGAAACAATAACTACTTTTCACGTGCTCAGTTGCTTGGTTACAATATAAGAATTATTATATTAACCATAATGAAAAATCGTACTTAAATCCGACCGTCCTCCAAAATTGTATATGCTCATACTGTAGTTTCTATTTCTCGATTTTATACATTATTATTTTGACTTTTCAGTTAACCAAGCAACTTTTTCTTTTTAATTTATTTTGTTCTTCTTCCTCCTCTGTAATTTTCTTGTTTTTCATTCCACTTTAATATATTTTGTCAGTATGGTTGAAAGGGAAAAAAAAATTGTTAAACGTATATACAAAGTTCTAGAAAATAAATTTTAATTAAAATATATTTAAATTACATTTAATTTAACTATATAATATTATTTAAATATCTGAAGTTCTAATTTAATTTTTTAACAATTTTTTTGTGCACGGGTACTAAGTATATATAATGTTGTTTGAAAACCGCCTAGAAATGTATTGTCAAGCTTGGAAACGGCTTGGAATTTATGGACTTCGTTTTGCTGACCTCCAATTCGTGTTGGCTGTACTAAGCTTTGCCTTAATTTTTCAAGTGTGATCTAATTTTTGATGATGTGTTTTGCAAGTTCTATATATTGGACGTACAGGAAAGTCATAGAGAACTTGCTGTAATGAGTATATTGGTCCTCTAAATATTTTGTTTTAGTAGTTTGTATGAGTTAGGCCTGCAAAAAAAATTAAATTAAATTCTAATTTCTTGAGCTCAACTCAATAAAAGCTCTACTTTATTAGGTCACGTTCGGTTCACGAAATTAGAATGTCGGAAAAGAAACTTATTCATGTGTTTGGATGTTAAAAAAAATGATAGAAAAAACAAATAACTTTTAAGAAAAAAATCCGAGAGAAAATGGTTTTCCACTCTCCTATGGATTTTTTTTTATCCAATCATTCACTTTCTTTTTCATTTTTTTGGACTTTTTCAAATACTGAAAAAAAAATTAAAAAATTATAACTATTGAAAAGAAAAGAAAAACAATGAATTGATTTCCTTCTCTTTCATTTCGGAACCAAAGTAACATGAAAAACTCGGCTCTTGAGCACGCAAACAAAGTTAGTTTCTTAAGCTGGAATGTTAATGCGACTATGTGAGATGTGTGTGCCTGTTGGCCTTGTTCGTGGAAAGGAAAGAAGAAAAAAAAAGCAATTTTTTTATAATTTTTTTGGTTGAAAAATTATAATTTCTATCGTTTTTTTTTTATGTTTGAAAATGTCAAAAAAATTTGAAAAAAAGTAAATACTTCAAAGTAGAAAAGTGAATTCTTATTTGGATGATGAATCATTTTCTCACATAAATTTTTTCTATTAAAGGTCACTTTTCTTTCTTCGGCAATCTTTTTTGACATTTAATGATTTTTCTTTTCTAATACTATAATTCCGTGAACCAAACAAGCCATATAAATTTAGTGAAATGATATAAGCGCCAATTAGTAGGTAAGTGTTACTTATTTGGTATATGGAGCATTAATAATGCCCTCATAGTAAGCGTGTAATATTTTTTTGAGCGTCCTTTCTTCAAATTTGACTGTAGCTTAAAGCCACCTAGCCGTCCAACGGGGGATTCGAAGCGTGTATTTGGTATGGGATTTTTTCGGACAAATTTATGATGAAAATATTTGGTTTAGATTATAAAAAATTATTTTTGAAAGTTAAGAGTATCTGGTATATATTTTGGCCACATAAAATAGAAATTATATCCCTTAAAAATATATGAATTTTTTTTTTATTCTTTAATATTTTTGTTAATTTTTAAATGTGGACAAGTGTCCACTGCAACATTCAAGTGCTATAAAATTTGACTAAAATAAAAATATAGCACTTGAGACATCTTTCACTATGGATTGCAGTCTTCAAGCGCTACATAATTTGACTAAAATTAAAATGTAGCACTTGAAACATCTCTCACTTTGGGTGCTTTAAAAGACACTCCAGATCTCCTAGCTCATTTACATTGATTTTTGGGTCCACCAAAACTAATGGTTCTTTATCAAACTGGGAATGTAGAGGAAAAAAAAATGTAGAGAAAATGGAGGAAAAAAATGAGGTTAATTTGAAGTATTTGTTTGTAATATACCATTATGTGCCAATATCAAGTATACACTCCAAAAGTAATAATTTATACAATTTTTAATAATTTAAAATATTTGTTTGAAGTGTTTTCATTGTGGATACTCTAATTAGCCCTTAACCGAATGGATGTTTATGATTGTTATAACTAAGGCCACATGTGGTTCGCATAATTCACAACATTGGGAAAGACAAAAAAAAATCATTCTTTTTCCGTATTTAGACGCAAAAGAGAATGAACATTAACTAAAATTGATTTCCAAAAAAACAAAAAATAAGAAAAAAAATAATTTTTCCACCCATCCAATTTACTTTTGTACCCTCAATTATTTATTTTCTCTTCCAATTTTTCGAATCTTTTCAAACAAAATAATAATAATAATAATAATAATTAATATTATTATTATTATTAATGAAGAAAATAAAACGAAAAAAAACAAGAATTATGTGAACCAAAGAGAGTCCTAAGTAGAGATACGTCACTCTTATTACTATGCTTTTGTCCATACATAAATATAGACAAAATACGTGCCGTCACGAAATATATATATATATATATATATATATATATATATATATATATATATATATATATATATATATATATATATATATATATATATATTTGACAAGAACAAGCGTGGTGCTCTCACGAAGCTGCAACAGAGAACTTGCATACAAGCAAAAAAAACATAAAAACAAATTAACTGCGAGCGAATATTTAGGAATAGATAATAAAAAAATTCAAAATTAATTTATTTATGAAAGCTGGTTTGAGGAGGTCCAAACAATTGAGATTTTCAAGTTGGCTGCACCCGTTGCAGGTCCGGACTTAATATGAGGTACACGAGACAGTTGTTTCGGATCCAAAATTGTTGTGGACACCAAATTTTTTTTCTTTTACTATATATGCCCACTGCAGTCAAGTCCGACCACTGTCCGACCCCGAGTTCTTTTAGGTAAGGAGTAGTTTTTTAGATGGGGGAATTTATGAAATGCCAAAAAAACGAAAAAATTTTATGAAAAACCCACCGTGCAATAACATTTCATCGCGTGTCCAGAATTATCAAAAAATATATAAAGAGGGTTCTGAATGACCTTTTTGTTATTCCTTCTAATTTATTGAAAACACCCACGAAACTACTTTTAAAAAAAACGTTTCGATACTTCATCTTCTTCCATACGCTGCTCACTTTCGAATGTAGGTTTTCTCCTCAAAAATCTCAAAAACTCGTTGAAAAATTTCGGAATGACCGAGACAAACGACAAAAGTGCTAAAACGGAGGTCCAAATATCTTTTTTTTGCGATTCTAAAATTTCGGAAGGCCGACTAACGGAGAAGCTATTAATCTCAGGCTCCTCGAAGATACGCTCATTTTACGATAAATCGGACCTCGTTTCGACCTCCTAGTCAAAAGTTATGGCCCTCCAAAGTTTCAACTGACCATAAAATGCAGGAGAATGGTCATTCTTCGTGTTAGAACACGAAGAATGCTAATTTCGTATGAGGGTGGCCATTCTCCATCTTAATTTACACGGAGAATGACATTCTCCGTCTTAATTAACACGGAGAATGGTCTCTGTGTTAGTAACACGGAGAATGGCATTCTCCGTCTTAATTTACACGGAGAATGACATTCTCCGTCTTAATTTAGCACGGAGAATGGCCATTCTCCGTGTAATTTAAGACGGAGAATGGTCATTCCAGTGTTAAAACGCAGGAGAATGGTCATTCTCCGTGTTAGAAACACGGAGAATGTCATTCTCCGTGTTATTTAACACGAAGAATGACATTTTCCGTGTTAATTTACACATAGAATGGCCATTTTCAGTGTTAAAACATAGGAGAATGACCACTCTCCGTGTCATTTAACACGGAGAACAACCATTCTCCGTGCTAAATTACACGAAGAATGACTATTCTCCGTGTTAAATGACACAGAGAATGATCATTCAAATGTTAAAACACAGGAGAATGCCATTCTTCGTGTTAGTAACACGGAGAATGCCATTCTCCGTGTTAATTTACACGGAGAATGACATTCTCCTTGTTAAAATGCAGAAGAATGACTATTCTTCGTGTTATATCGACGGAGAACAGTTGACAGAAACCTAATTTTTTTTTTTTTATTTTGTGAAAAAAAATTTGACATGAATAAAGATTCAAGAGTTTTCGTTCTTCTTTCAAAACGATGCTAACTCTTATGGAAAAGAAGAAGAAGATCTGCTCTCCATAATTGACCTAATTGTCGGAAAAGAAGAAGAAGAAGAAAATGAGCGATGATCGGAGTTCGACTGAAAAAAAAAAACACGGTGAACTACGAACGATTTTTGCGATCTCTGCTGAAGATGAGAGCAATGAGATTCAGATCTCTCGTGAAGAAGAAGAAGAAGAAGAAGAAGAAGAAGAAGAAGATGACGAGAATCGCAATCCAAATCTGAGTTTGTGCGGAGGGGTAGTTATGGTATTAATTTTGTAAATACAGAACATCTAAAGGAAATCTTGGAATAGTCAACGTGGAAATATATAATTCTGGGCATTTCATAAAACCCATCATGCGGATGGATTTTTCATAAAAAATAACCCCGAAATTGGATTTTTCAGCAATTTCCAGTTTTTAGATTTTTGTGTGTGTGAGAGCGAGAGGCTCCTGTGGCTGGCTAGATTTAGAATTTTTATTTTTTTTCCTTCTGCTCTAATATTTTAGGAAGACTCGTGCAGTGTGGCCGACTCTTGGAATTTTGTTTTAGAAATAAGGAACAACCCATCTTTCCTCCACACATTAGTTATTTATCATTATATATATAATAATATAAATGGTTGTTAAGTGCATTTTTTATTTTTTATTTTTTATTTGTAAAAGATTTTGAATCTTCTCGTGAAAAAAATATATTCATATGACATGTCAAGTGCATAAATTACAATAACTTATATCATTGTATAATTATTTCAATGCTATAATTATTAACTTATAATTTATTGAAAAAAATATGTTAATTGCTAATGTCTATAGTTATTCTTGCCGTGTTGATCTAGTGGCCGGAGTCGAAGACTACGATTGAATTTTGCTCCTATAAGTCATACTTTAATCAATCCATTTCTATTAGATGAGCTTTATAATTTATTAATATATATTTTTATAAATTGTTGTGGATTGTTTTTAGTATTTCTTTATAATTACATATATTCTTCTGGATATTAGATTTTGTTTATTGTTTATTTCTTAATTTTGGGTTAAAAAATACTATCATATCATTATAGATGAACAAATAATATAATATAAATATTAATCTTTCAGGGTATCATTTTTAGAGTTCGTTTCGGATCTCAAAATCTAAAGTCTGATGCTGAATCTTGTGGAAGGTTCAGACATGAAGGTTCTCGTTCCCAACAGATTATTAAGGGTCCTTGTGGAACAAATAATATAATATAATATAATAAGAAGTTTTAACAAAATCAACTTTGATGATGCAACTGCTTTAATCAACTCCATCGCAGTTGCAGTCATGGCCAAAGATGCTCAATAATATTTT
The DNA here is from genome assembly GCA_029216955.1 of Iris pallida. Taxonomy (NCBI): domain Eukaryota; kingdom Viridiplantae; phylum Streptophyta; class Magnoliopsida; order Asparagales; family Iridaceae; genus Iris; species Iris pallida. The sequence goes on from JANAVB010036220.1 coordinate 3,707,703, forward strand.
GGGATATTTAGACTTTGGATTTCAAATAAGTTTCAAAATTTGTATTTGAATCTCCATATTATACATAATTAGTGTTTGAGTCTCAAAAGTATCACTAATGTCTCCAAAGTGTCACCAAAAGTGTCACTAATTATTTATGGTAACACTTTTCAAACTCAAACACTAATTATGTATAATCTGGAGACTCAAACACAAATTTCAGAACTCATTTGAGACCCAAAGCCTAAATCACCCTAATATTTTCCTTGAACTGGCACACAAATGATCAGCTAATCAGAGCGAGTTAAGCTTGGAAGTCGAACTCCAAGCGATTCGCCAAGTATCTGTCTAGCTTCACAATTACAACTAATTCCAAGTTATTATCGAAGGCGATGTAGGTCCCATTTGGTTTGAGAAAAAAAAAACAAGACAAGAAAATCAATTTCATTATATATATTTTTTCTTTTAAAAAATTATAATTACTATCAATTTCTTTTTTCTTCTTTTCATGTGTTTAAAATGCCAAGGTAAGAAAGTGAACCAAATGAGGCCAACTCATCCCATGACTATTACAATATTTGGTTCGCTCTATTCGATATGATATTCCTGTGGATATGCAACGTACATTTACTTTCGTTCCAAGATTGGACAATGGGGTTGCTCACAAACTGGTTGAATGTGTTGAGTTTTGGTTTTTTCCTTTAGAAAACTTTAGTCCCACATCGAAAAAAACAAAGAGATTGTATCTCTATATATTAGTTTTGTTATTATTGGAGATGTACATATGGTGTGGAGGTGCACATGGGTTTGTCATGTGGGGTCATTTTTCTAATGGGAAAAAGGCTAAATCAACAATAGAAAGCATTCATGCTTTTTGCTCTTGGAAAATTTATTTCCATGGGAGCTAAGCCCCGTAGGGGCTTAGCGACTCGGACTCGGGCTCATGAGGCGTAATGTGGCGTTTTATTGGCACACCGAACAGTTCGGGGTGGTTTTTACATAAGGCGTAATGTGGCGGACTCGGACTCGGACTCGGACTCGGACTCGATTGCTACATGTTCGGGGTGATTTTTACCACGTCCCTAACTTTGTGGCAACCGAACAGTTGCTGCAGGGCCTATATAAGGCATCCTCTCTCTCTCAAGGCTGAAAATATACAAGTACGAGAAGCCACCACAAAAAGTTTATGAAGTATTTTTTTAGCACAAGTAAACAGAGAATTCAGAAGTGTTCTTTAACACAGTTCTGATCTTCCAGTAGCCTTCGAGAGAGAGGAAAGGCGCGCACCAGCGTTGCTTTTGCATGAGAGTTTGTGTCCATCCGAGGAGTCAGAAGAGCAGGAGTGTTCCAAGTTCTCCGACGAACTTGCTGGTTCCTGGAAGCTGTTCGTGTAGGGCGAATAAAGCTTTGAGCAACGGTGATTATTCACCCCATCAGGAGTTCTTCCATCTTTCACCAGTCACCTTCTTCAGTGCTGCCAGTAATTCTGATTGTATCTTCTTTTTAGAAGTACTACGATCAATTGCTGTGGATTACGAAATCTTTTTAGATTCTCGTAATACTAAAACAAGATCTTTTTAGATCTTCGTTATACTCACGCAACCTTCCTAGAAGTGTTGCGTTGGAACATTGTTTTTACAATTGTTTCATCTTCTCAGTTTTCCATCGAAAAATTGTGCCCCGGCACTAACAATCTCAAAGCTTTATTGCTACGATGGAAAACATTAATGCTTCACTCCTCAATACTGACTTTTGTAAGTTAGAAAAGTTTGATGGAGAGCATTATCGAGTCTGGAAGAGGAAGGTTTATCTCACTCTTCAACTCAGAGACATGGATCACGTGCTTTTTGAAGAGAAACCTACCGTTTCAGATACTGGGTCTGCACCCGCAATCACTGCGGCTACTAAACTTCAGGCCAAGTGGAGAAGAGAAAATAGCATTTGCAGGCTGCTTATCCTGAATGCTATGGAGGATTCCCTAGCAGAATCCTACAATAAGAAACCAATTGCCAGAGACATATGGGAGTATCTGGAAAAACTGTACGAAGAAGACAAGAACAGGAGCAAGATATTTGTGGTTGAAAAATATCACAAATGGCTCTTTGAGGACGAGAAGTCCATGTTGCCGCAAGTAAAAGAATTTCTGAAGCTGCGACAGAAGTTGGAAGACGAGGCGATGCCCCTACCCGACAAGTTTGTTGTTGGAGGGATTGTCTCAAAGCTCCCCGCTGGGTGGAGTAAGTTCTATGCAAATATGCATAGGAAGAAGCTTGAGATCAGCCTTGAAGATCTCTTGCAGGAAATCTATGTTGAGGACCAGATGCAGTCTCAACTGAAGGTGGACGCACTATCCAAGCAATTGGTTAACATCAATCTGGTTCATACCAAGGAACAAAGGGGAAAGCAGACGGCTTCCCAGCAAGAAGAAGGACCCTAACAATCTGAACGTGAAGGGGACTTCCTTCAAGCGAAAGAAGGCAAAGTCTCAGATGCCTTGTTTCAAGTGTGGCAAGAAGGGCCACTTCAAAAGTGAATACAAAGCAAAGACCAAGCAATCAGATCAATGAGAGCCTAGTAAGGTATCTATAATCACTGACGTTGTTGCTATGATTGCGCAGGTTGATGAGGTAAGGACTGACTCTGACTGGTGGGTAGACACTGGAGCCTCCTGTCATGTCTGCTCCAGTAAGGAGTGGTTCACCACCTACACACCTACTTCTGAAGTGGTTATGATGGCGAACCAGGCACAAGTTGAAGTGCTCGGGATCGGGACGGTGGTGTTGAAGCTGACTTCGGGGAAGTCTCTGATGCTTCAAGGCGTGAAGCACGTACCTGCTATCGCCAAGAACCTGATCTCAGGAGGCCTACTCTGCAACGCAGGCCTCAGGATGGACATCAATGCTGGCCAGATGGTGATGTCTATCAAGGGAACATATTTTGGAAAAGCTTTTTATACCGAAGGAATGTTCAAAATTCAGCTTGTAAATCAGTCCAATGTAATTAATGTGATTAATGAAATCACTCCTTCTGCTTATACTCTTGAGTTGTGGCATAATAGGCTAGGACATGTTCATTGTAAACGAATAAACAGAATGTCTAGTCTAGGACTTATCTCCAAGTGTGGGGGTAAGGTAGAGAAATGTGAAGTTTGTGCTCAAACAAAGATCACAAGGAAACCCTTTTATCGGATTAATTGAAGTACATATCTTCTGGAGTTGGTACACTCCGATATCTGTGACTTCAAACAGTTCTCTACAAAGGCCGGGATGAAGTATTTCATAACCTTCATCGATGACTTCTCAAAGTATGCGTTCGTCTACTTGTTGAAGGCTAAAGACGAAGCATTCGAGAAGTTCAAGGAGTTCAGAGCCGAAGCTGAGCGGCAGACTGGACAACAACTCAAAAGAATAAGAAGTGATCGAGGTGGGGACTACAGGTCTCATGAATTCGCATCGTTCTGCAAAGAACATGGAATTGTCAATGAGATTACGGCTCCGTACTCTCCTCAATCAAACGGAGTAGCAGAGAGGAAGAACAGAACGTTAACAAAAATGATTAACTCAATGTTGTTGACTGCTGGTCTTCCTAAGTGCTACTGGAAAGAAGCTGCACTGACGGCCACTTTTATTCTGAATAGGGTGCCTCATGCAACTTTTGACATTACTCCTCATGAACTCTGGTTCAAAGTCAGACCTAACTTGAATGTCATTCGAGTGTGGGGGTGTCTGGCATATGTCAAGCTTCCATATCTGAAGTTTCAGAAGCTTGGGACAAGGACTACTAAGACAATCTTCTTGGGGTATACCGAGAAGAGTGATGCTCGGAGATTTCTTGATATTGAGTCAAATCATATCATTGAATCTCGCGACGCGGAATATTTGTAGAAGCATGGAATTTCACAACCAGAAAGCCCATGCGCCAGACACTACATGCGCTAGAACTCAGACGAAGAACTTCACAGTAAAGTCAATAAGTATAGACATTTGAAGAAGGACTTTTCATTATATAAAAGTCTATTACATGTCTAGAAAAGGTTGTACAAAGGAGAATTTCTACAAAGAAAGAGCCTAAGTCTACAGCCAGCGGCCATCATGCGCCTTCAGATAAGCGCAGCGGCCACCATGCGTCTCCAGATAGGCGCAGCATCACTATGCGCCACCAGTGAGGCGCAGCAGATATCATGCGCCTCCATCCAGGCGCATCCCATCATCTCTTCAGCACCTCAGTTATGTGCATCCCTTCAGCCAAATTCTTCCAGCCAGGCTCACCTGGCCGAGCAGAGCCCAGTTATGTGCCGCTCTTCCAACCAGGCTCGCCCGATAAATGCTTCGACACAAAGCATTTAACCCTCTGGCTGGAACCAAGGAAGAGAAGAGCACCGCAAATGCTGTGGCCAGGGGAGGCTTCGAAAGAGCCTCCAAAGCCGAAGGAAGACCGTGATCGAAACCACGGCTAAAGGAGCAGCTTTCGACACGATCAAAGTGGGGAAACCCCACTTTGCAGGAAGAGAGAGCCTTGCACCGCCATTCCGATCTACGGCTCTTCCGGAATAACGGAGACGAGGCTCGAGCATCCCTATCTTTGGATGCAACAGGCACCTTTCGCCTGCCTCAGAAGCCCTCGACTCCGTCTTTTGGATGTAACAGTCACCTTCAAGTGTATCAAAGACAACACAGCGTCTCATCTTCATCCTCGGGAGCACTTCGTCAGCAGAATGCACCCGTATGTTCAAGTTCATATTGGAAGTACGTGAGGGAATGAGAAGCAAATCTTCTCTCCATGCCACTATTTATAGGCCGGGCAGATCAAACCCACGCGCCAAGTGGATGGCCCTCCGAATTCCGTGCAATGAATTTACATTAAATGGATGAACCGGACGCCTCGAATTCAGCCAAACGGCTATTTATAGCACTCGAAGAGCGAGACAGCCGCATCATTAAAAGACATGTCCGATGCGCCAGCCAGACAGCGCATCACACGGACGCGCCCTTCGGCATTAGGCGCATCACACAGACGCGCCCTACAGTACTCAGCGCATTATAGAGGGTGCGCCCCCACACATCTCCATACCGAGTGGAACGCCAACCGATGCGCCCACTCAGCTGTCCATCGAACGTCACCAACATTAAATGCTGAACTGACAGAGTTGGCAGCACGCCTCCCAAAGTCTGAACAGTTGACAGCTTTATTCAGAAAACGAAGCGTCGGCAACGTCAGCATCATCATGACTCTATTCCGACGGCTACTGCCACGTGGCCACCCGCATGCGCCTCTACGACCATGCGTCCACACCCGCATGCGCCTCTACGGCCATGCGTCCAAACTAGCATACGCCTCAAAAGCCATGCGCCTCAGACCCTTCACTGATATACAGAGAAGAGTCTCCAGTTGAAGTTTTGCATGCGCCTCAAAAGCCATGCGCCCCAGACTGATCTCTGATCCCGAAAGACAGAAGGAAAGTCGCCTGCATGCGCCTCAAAAGCCATGCGCCCCAGACTGATCTCTGATCCCGAAAGACAGAAGGAAAGTCGCCTGCATGCGCCTCAAAAGCCATGCGCCCCAGACTGATCTCTGATCCCGAAAGACAGAAGGAAAGTCGCCTGCATGCGCCTCAAAAGCCATGCGCCCCAAATGGTTTGTAACTCCTAAAGGTTATGAGCCGCAGCCTCCTCCTGCGCCCAATCCAAGGCGCAGCCCACCAGATCACTCCTCTCCACCAAATCCGAGATCTTCGAACCATGAGTCGATGACACGTGTCTTTTGACTCAACTCGTCCAAGATTTCAGCAACGGAAAGATCTTCCCCTTGCTACGTGCCGGCTCACAACAGCAGTATGAAGAGTTCTCCCCCTCGATCAGGGCGCAGCATCCATGCGCCTCCATCAGCAACCTCCACGTGGCGTCCCCACACCGGCGCATCCTACATGCGCGCATGAGCAGCCAGCCTGCAAAACTATAAATAGAAGGATCATCCCCTTCACACACAGACGGAGACTCAGAACATAAGACTCACAGAGAATCCACAACAGAGAATCACCGGAGAGGCAGTTCTAGACACTCAACGTCTTCCTCCTCTCGGCAAGCTCCAGCACCCAGAGTAATCAACACCTTCAGAGAACCGATAACCGCCGTCAGCCGGTCAACGGAGTCAACGCATTACCACTCGCTCCATTGGCACTAAGGACCCAGCTTAAACAAAAGTGTACTCCTAGGACTACATCTAAGTCCTATATTGTATCACTGTTCTGTTTGTATTAAGATTTCAATCAAAACAATTTTAATGGCAAACAAGCTGGCGACTCTGCTGGGGACCTCTTTCTCCTCTACCGAGAAAGTCGTGTCACAGGCCGACGACGTGAAGGTGGGCTCCTCCCACAAGACGCTGGTAGTGCGCCTCAATCAACAGGCGTACGAGGAGTTCATTTCTGAAGGAAGTGCGAGTCCTTCGAAGCGGCTGTCGAAGCCGAAGAAGACCCGCGCAGTCTGGGTGCGCAAAGTCGACGCCTCGGGCACCACCGTTGAAGGGGATGCGCCCGTCCAGCCTTCCCTTTCTGCTGACGTCCTCAGCAGTCAAGGTGCGCCCGCTGATGCAGCACATCTCTCGGGGAAGCGTGCGGCTGACCACGTTCCCCAGCCATCTTCCTCTCAGGCGAGGAAGATACGTCGACGGAGCAGGGGCACAGCCAATGCCCCGCGCATTACTTCTGATGCGCCACAACGAGCCTCTGTCTTCGACAGACTCACTCGCTGTAACGGCGAGGAGAATTTGGATGCTGAGTACTATGCGCCCCAGCGGGCTGGTACGAAGAAATCCAAGGCGGCACGGGCCACGCGCCACAAACGTGCTATGCCAGCAGCCGGCCAGAGGCACGCGCTTACAATCACGCGCGCTGCCGATGGCAAGCTGTACAAGGTTGACTCAAGTGCTCCCGCACCGACAACGAGTCGACCTTCAAAGTCCTCATCTCACTTGGGCGCATTCACTGCGTGCACAACCAAGCCGAGAGAGCCAAACTCAGTGGTCTTGAACTCCCGCGCCTACTCTGGTTGTGCGTTTGAGGTCCGTTCAAGTCACTTCAAATGCTGTGGTTCCCCCACTACTGATCGTGATGCCTGCTTGGTATTAGATCAGGGGGCGCAGCACTCACCCGACTACCCCGGCGCTTGGCCCTGCCATGCGCCTGAGAGGGGTGTGAGGGTAGCACTCTCCTCCAACGACTTGTGCAACGTGATCACTCACAAGCGCCGGTCAGGAGAGTTGACCAACAAGCACGATGCGCCTCTCACGGGGCACACTTGTGCAGTGGTCACCATCAACTGCTGTTGCAAGACGGCAGTACCGCCAAAGCAGTCGGTCTTCCAATGGCTACAATCATCGACACCCCTCCGACATCGCCTTGGGACGAAGGTGTCAGCAGAAGAGGAACTAAAGATTACGTCATGCAACGTGATCTCCAATTCCTCATCTGTCCGGAAGACGACTGCCAATTCCTCGTCTTCATCCAAAAGCCAGCCGAGGAAAACCAAGGCAGCTGTCACGACCTCTGGAGTGTTCGAAGGCACTCGGTCGAGGAAGAAGTCCTTGGAGGAAGCTGGAGGTAGCCAGACCCTTGTCGAGCCTCCTTCCGAAGACGAAGATGTCCAAAGCACAGCTGCGGCGGATCTTCATCAAGGCGAAGATGGCCTCCCTGAAGCCCCTCAAAATGACGATGTCCTCCAGGACACCGCCGGGGGTAGTGCTGAAAACGAAGAGGCCCTTCAAGACAGAGCTGAGGGCAGTCAGGCCCTTGCAGATGCGTCTGTCGAAGACGAACTCCAGAATGTGGCTGGGGGTGGCCAAACACCAGGAGAAGTAACTCCCCCACATGAGAGCGAGGCTGAGAGCGAAGCCTCAACTAATCCATCCACTTTCGGCCGTGTCATGACAGTATACATGACCGGGGGTGATCTTGAGGCTGACGCGCCGCCACAGGACATTGTCCAGCGCATAGACTCGCTAGAGGGAGGACTCAAAACCCTCTCTGCCTCAATGCAAGCACTGACTCAAGCAGTGTTTGAGATGCGGTCGGCCTTGATCAGGACACCTTCAAATGGTCCCGACCCAGGAGCCAATGGAGAGTCGAGTGTGCCCCTCCAGCGGACACCCTCAGACACAGAAGCACCCCGGACATCGGAGCCCTCAAACGCTCCACTCCAGGTAGTACCTCCTTCCCCGACTCCTAGCTCCACGGAGGACGTGGTCGAAATGATCAAAGATCTGCGGGAGCGCTTCGAGTCCAAGAACAGGCAGGAGGAGCGCCAGAAGATGGGCATTCCCCAGCCTTATCCCCTTGAGTGGAACAAGGTGGTTTATCCCCCAAAGTATAAACCACAAACACTCACGCCGTATGACGGGAAGGACTCTCCACGACGGTACCTGACGTACTTCCAGTCGCAGACAGGGCATCTTCCGAAGGAGGACGCACTCCTCACCAGCATCTTTGTTGGGGCCCTGAAAGGGGTGGCGTATGACTGGTACTGCAGCCTCCCCGATAATTCCATATCGTCCTTCGACGACCTGACACGCCTCTTCCTCGACCGCTTCTACGACGGTGGGAAGGACATGACGATGGCGTCTCTCATTGAGATACGCCAGAAAGACAAGGAAACGGTTCGGGCATTCATCGAACGCTTCCGTCAGGCCTGCTTCAGGCTACCTCCAGGCATGCCAGAACATGCGCTTCTCTCCGCTTGCAGTATGAACATGCTGCCTGCAGTAAAGCTCTGGCTTAACTCTACTCCCCCTCCCGACTGGAGCTCCCTAATCATTGAAGCTGAAGCTGCAGAGAAGAAGGCGGCCAATGCACGTCTTCTGGGTGTTAGCTTCCCCGCCTTTGACGATAAGGGGAAAAAGTCCGCAACCAACAACTCCGGACGAGAAACAAAGGGAAAACAGGCATTGACTGTTAATGCCTCGAAGGGCGCATCTGCGCCTACTCAAAAGCCTCTACTGGCGCCAAGACCCAAGGAGGTTTATTCATTCAATGATGACGACACCCTGCAACTCTTTGAGATACTGAAGCAGGGTGACAAGATCAAGCTTCCGGACCCGAAGCGGCCTGATGAAGTCGGGAAAGTGGACAACCCGAGGTACTGTCACTACCATCGGTTTGTCGGACACCCGACTAAGGACTGCTACGTCCTCAAAAATTACATCCAGCGCATGATCAATGCGGATGTAATCTCCGTCGACTACGAAGAGAAGACGGTGTCAGCTAATGTGGTGTCACTTCAGTTCGGCACCTTGCCGCCGACTACCACACAAGATGGCGTCGTCCCCATCCCTAAGGTGACAATGGAGGTGGTGAATTTGCCACCCATCCGTGACAATGTGAGTGGACTTGTCCCACTCACCACATCTCGAGGAGAGGTCCTCTGGGTTCACCCCGACCTCGTCTCCGAGGTAACTCAACCGGAGGTACGCCCTACCTCCAAAGCAAAAGGCAGGAAGATCAAGTCTTGCCGCACGGTCTCTTCTTCAACGGAAGAGGCGCTTCCTGTGCAGACGCGTGCACAACAGAACTCCCAGCCCGGTGAAGCTGCCGCCGAAGTGGTGCCTCCTGGCACCATCCCTGAGGAGGGTTCATCCAAGCCCTCAGCAGCCAATAAACAAAAGCAAGTGGAGGCCCGTTTCGACAGACCTCTGCGGAAAGAAAATGCTTCGGGGCTAGCCAAGCCCCACAATTTTGACATTCTGGCACAACTGGCCAGTACTCCTGCACGCTTGTCTTTGTTCGAGCTCCTGCGTCTCTCCAAGGACTCCCGAGAAGCTCTCTGCGAAGCTCTGAAGGATGCCGAATCCTTTCTCAGTCAGGTCAAGCAACCTGAAGACCTACCAACTACTTGTGCACACTGTCATTGTGCGGATGAAGTTATCCCAAACATAACCTTCACCCAACAAGACATGCTGCTCAAGCATCACCGACATAACCGACCATTGTATTACACAGGGTACATCGGTTCGGTAAAGGTGAGCAGGATTCAGATCGATCCGGGGTCTTCCCTAAGCATCATTCCAAAGGCGCTGCTATCAAAGCTGGGGATCCCAATGTATCGGCTAGCGCCCTCCAATACGACCATCAGCGGCTTCAACGCCAGCAAGAGCGAGCCACTGGGCAAGATCCGGCTGAAGTGTCACATCGGCAGCCTCAAAACTGAGGTGACTTGTTATGTGGTGGATGCCGAGGTCAACTACAACATCTTACTCGGACGACCATGGTTACATGAGTACATGGTGGTGCCCTCCACGCTCCACCAATGCATGAAATATGTATCCACCAACGGCGTCATCCGGACGGAGTTTGCAGATATCGATCCCTTCAAAGGGATTGAGGCCTACTTCACCGATTCCGACTTGTACAAGCCACTTGACGAGGAGGAAGCCAACGACGCCGATGATGAAGCAGAGACGGCAACAGAGCCGGACTTGGAGCCCGAAGCGACTCCTGACGCCCCCTTGAAAATCCGTCTGAAAGGGAGACCACCCCAGAAGGCGCCTCCAATGAGAATCAAGCTATCAGGAAAAGCGCCAGCTCGCGAAGCTCCCCTGAAGATACGCCTCAAGGGGAAGCCACCACAAACAGCGGCTCCCCTGGTGGTAAAATTACAAGGGAAGGCGCCACTCATCGAAGGCGCAACCGAGGCACCCCTCAAGGTGCGTCTTAAAGGCAAGCCGCCGCAGTCATCCAAGATGCCGGAGAGGGCTCACATAACCCTCTCAGACCCCAAAGTCAGAGCGGTGGAGGACTCTCCTGATCCGGCCCCAGTGCTTACAGACGAGGAGCTTGGCGAATATATCTCTGCTGATGTAGACGCACCCTCCTTCGACAATGTAATCCCACGGGATAAAATTTCGTACTTTATCAATAATAGAGTGTCTTTCAATTACTCTTGTCTTCCACACTGGAATGCCATGTATACATTAGACAACGCTCTACGGTCGTTGCAAACACAAGTAACGACCGTCTACCATAATCAAATAGTCCCGTCTCAAGGAGTCTTCATAGTCCCTCCACGAAGCCGAGACGAAGGCACCATCATCTCGGGCAAAATCGAGCGTCGTCGGAACCTTCCGTCGATCGAGCCCGAACCTGATACCGGCAGAGTACAAGTCTATCGATACACGGATGTGGCTAAGCACATAATCCAAAAGATGGGCTACGACCTGAAAAGCAATAAAGGCCTAAACTACGGCAAGGGTCGGCATCTCCCTGTCCGGCTTTCGATGCCCAATGGAAAGCCACAGGATTACTATAATCGGACTCGACAGGGGTTAGGCTATGTCACGCCGCCATCAACTCCAGAGAGTTCAGACGCAGAAGACATAGAACATTCCCACTCATCAGAAGCATCGACGTGGGACTCCGATACCAGTATCGAATCAGTCTTCAGAAAAGTGCTGTCAGCTAACATGACATCGGCACAACCTCAGAAAGATGAAGGCGAAGACCAACCCTTCGAAGAGGAACCCTGGGCTCAACGCCTAGGAGAACAATGGGAGTCTCGTTTTGAGTTACGAGAACCTCCCACCGAAGACGAAGTCGAGCAAATCGACCTCGGGGATGGGTCTTCTTCTAAACCCATCTTTATCAGCAAAAGCTTGGAAGGAGAAGACCGAGAATCTTTAGTCCAACTCGCTAAGGAGTATATCGACGTCTTCGCCTGGAGCTACGAAGACATGCCGGGTCTCGATCCACAGATCGCGATGCATAGGTTGAACATCTTACCAGATGCCAAACCTATCAAACAACAACAGCGACGCTTCCGCCCGGACATCATGAACGCCATCGATCAGGAGGTGGACAAACTCTTGACCAGTGGCTTCATCCGTGAGGAACAACACCCGGACTGGGTAGCCAACGTCGTCCCTGTCACCAAGAAGAACGGGAAGATACGAGTCTGTATCGACTTCAGGGATCTCAACTCTGCTTGCCCGAAGGATGAATTCCCGCTCCCAATCACCGATATAATGATCGACAACACATGTGGCTTTGAACGCATGTCCTTCATGGACGGGTATTCAGGCTACAATCAAATCAAGATGTTCCCCGATGACGCAAAACACACGTCATTCAGGACTCCAAAGGGTGTTTTCTGCTACACAGTAATGCCCTTCGGCTTGAAGAACACCGGTGCAACGTACCAGCGAGCTATGAGCACCATCTTCCGTCAACATCTTCGCAAGACAGTTGAGTGCTATGTTGACGACATCGCAGTCAAGAGCCGCCTCAAAAGAGATCACCTACAGGACCTAAAGACGGTCTTCGATCTCATGCGGGCACATCAACTCAAAATGAACCCCGCTAAATCCTTCCTGGGGGTTTCTAGCGGCAAATTCTTGGGCTTTGTCATCACGGCAAAAGGCATTCATGTCGATCCCGAGAAGACTAAAGCCATCCTTAACATGGACCCTCCGAAGAACCTTCGAGAACTTCGGGGCTTACAGGGACGTTTGGCATACATCCGGAGGTTCATAGCAAACCTCTCCGGTAAATGTCAACCCTTTACTCAGCTCATGAAGAAGGGAGTCTCTTATGTCTGGACAGAGGAGTGCCAAAAGGCTTTCGACGACATCAAGGCTTACTTAACAAGCCCGCCAGTCCTAGTGGCACCTGTCGCCGGCAAACCATTCCTCCTCTACGTCCGTGCCATGGATCATTTCCTCGGCGCTTTGCTGGCTCAAAACAGCGATGCAGGCTACGAGCAAGCAATCTACTACCTCAGTCGAACACTCATCGGGGCCGAACACCGGTACAACCCCGTTGAAAAGGAGTGCTTGGCTTTGGTGTTTGCCATTCAGAAGACTCGTCATTACGTCTCGGGCCAGACAATTCACGTCATCTCCCGAGTCAATCCGCTCAGAGTTCTCATGACGAAGCCAGGGTCATTAAACTCCCGGCTGGCTACATGGGCGATCCTACTAACACCATACAACATGGTGTTTGTTCCGCAGAAGGCAGTCAAGGGTCAGGCTCTGGCTGACTTTTTAGCTGCACACCCCATCCCAGAATCTTCAAAACTCTATGAAGACATCCCGGATGAAGTCCAAGAATCAAACGTCACTGAAGGAAGCCCCGTTTGGCGGATGTTCTTCGATGGCGCTTCAAGAACGGGCCCCAATGGCCAAATCATCGCAGGAGTGGGGGTAGTCTTAGTCTCCCCCGATCAGCTGGTCATCCAGCGCGCATACTCCCTTTCGAAGCCGTGCTCCAACAATGTTGCTGAGTACAATGCACTCGTCATGGGACTCCAGCTAGCACAACAGCTGGGGGTGGATCATCTGGAAGCCTACGGCGACTCGAAACTCGTCGTAAACCAGATTCGGGGGCAATACGAGGTTCGCCATGAAGATTTGATCCCTTACCATGAAGTTGCATTGAACATCATTTCAACCTTCACTGGGTTCTTCATCGAACATGTACTCCGCCTACAAAACTTGGAGGCTGACGCTCTAGCTGGCCTCGCAGCCTCATTGGCCGCGCCCCTTGGGACTCAACACTATGTCACGGTAACTGGCCGAGACTTGATTTGTCCCAGAAACAACCTATGTTTGCAAATGGCTCACGCCATGCCGACAAATACTGGGGTTAATGTCCGAGACTGGAGGTTCCCGTTCATCGACTTCGCTGTCTACGGAATCCTTCCAGAGGACCCGAAGGAAGCCGTCTCAGTCAGGAGACGCTCTCTTCGATTCTACTACGATACAGCCACTAAAACGCTGTACCGACGCTCCTTCGACGGGCTTCTCCTTCGATGCCTGTCTAACGAAGAAGCGGCCGAAGCTCTTCGAGAAGCTCATGACGGAACTTGCGGAGCTCACCAACCAGGGCCTAAGTTGCAAGATCGACTGCGACGTATGGGCTACTACTGGCCAACCATAGTTGCCGACGTAGTGGAATATGCTAAGAAGTGCCATGCATGCCAACTTCATGCAGACTTCATACATACACCATCTGAACCTCTACATCCTACAGTCGCCTCCTGGCCATTCGAAGCCTGGGGCATAGATATTGTAGGGCCAATCACCCCTCCTTCATCGAGAGGACACCGCTTCATCCTGGCCATCACCGATTACTTCTCCAAATGGGCGGAAGCAGTCCCACTAGCAGAAGTAAAAAGCTCCAGGGTGGTCAGCTTTATCAAACACCATGTCATTTACCGTTTCGGGGTACCCCGGCGAATCATCCATGACAATGGTCCTCAGTTTATCAGCCACATTTTCAGCAGGTTCTGTGACAAGAATCGCATTCAAAACGTAGCCTCAACCGCCTACAATCCGGCAGCAAACGGATTGGCTGAGGCATTCAACAAAACTATCGTCAGGCTACTCAAAAAAGTCGTGTCATCCAACAAACGCGACTGGGACGAAAAGCTTGGCGAATGCCTTTGGGCCTACCGCACAACGGTACGGACCCCAACAGGCAACACTCCATTCTCCCTGGTCTACGGGAGCGAAGCAGTACTGCCTCTCGAGATACAGATACCTTCGCTCCGCGTGGCAATCACAAATGATCTCACAGAAGAAGACAATCAACGTCGTCGTCTGCGGGAATTGGAGGCACTTGACGAAAAGCGTCTCCTAGCTCAACAACGCATCGAACTTTACCAAGCCCGTATATCACAGGCTTTCAACAAGAAGGTCAAGCAAAGAACTTTTGTAATGCCTGTGGTTCGTATTACGTATTTCTGGAATACGTGTACGTATTTATTCTTGTATTGCATGATTCCTTGTTTAGTTTTCTTCATGGCTTGGCTTGGTTTATTCTTGGCCTGGGTTGGCTTGGTTCGATTGGGATTATTTTGGTTCATCATGAACCATGGATAAACCCCCTACCTACCACCACCTTTGATATTTATTGCCCTTTTCTTCTTTCTCTCTCTTCATTACTCATCTTCTTCTTCCTCATTTACTCCCTTCACCTACCAGAGAGAGAAGAGAGAGGTCTAGGCAAGTGCAATCTTGCTTCATGATGGATCTCATGTTTTATTGTTCCATTCTCTTCCTTACTAGATTCTAAGCCTCTTTAGAACTGGAAGTTTTCGGTTTTGATGGTTATATTTTTGTAGATCTAAGTTTTAAATTCCTTCTTGTTTAGTTTTCTTGATTTTGATCTCTTAAAACTTGGTATTTCCAAAAACTAGTGGTTCCATGTTGTAGAGAATTTAATTTCATACAGTTTTGGCTTTTGTTTCGCTTGATTTCGACTCCGGATGAGGAAGTTATGGCCATTACAAGTTTTCAGAACTTTCATGGCTGAACTTGCTGTTTGGGGACGATGAACCTCATGCGCCGGGAGGCCATGCGCCGATTTGTGCAGGAATCCCATGCGCCGATTGCGCAGGAATCTCATGCGCCGATTCGTGCAGGAATCTCATGCGCCGATTCGTGCAGGAATCCCATGCGCCGATTCGTGCAGGAATCTCATGCGCCGATTGCGCAGGAATCTCATGCGCCGATTCGTGCAGGAATCCCATGCGTCGATTCGTGCTGGAATCCCATGCGCCGATTGCGCAGGAATCTCATGCGCCGATTCGTGCAGAAATCTCATGTGCCGATTCGTGCAGGAATCCCATGCGCCGATTGTGCAGGAATCCCATGCGCCGGAATTGCTCTATTTTGCTGTTTTGCATGTTTAAGTCGTTTTGTAGCTAGAATCTTGAAAAACTCAAAACATGAAAGTTGTAGATCTTTTCCTTGGCTTCAAGAACATGTTACTAGTTATTCTATGCAAGTTTCTCTCATTCATGATAATGTAAGGGTAGAACACGATAGTGGCCTGTTAAGGCGCACTCTTGACAAGTACCAAGTGGACATGACATGACCTGATAGTAGCCCGCCGTGGCGCACTCCTGACAAGAAAACCTGATATGATATACCCTGATATGCTGTTGCGACGGCTACCTGACATGACATGACCTGTTTAATTAATCAGGACACCATGGGCGATTGTGCTTGTACAAATAATCCAGTCCTGTCTTGCATCATGTCTAGGAGGGGACTCCTGAGTACCACGGTCAGGAGTACCTACTGAAATGGACTAAGGTTAATAATTAGTATAATTCACTAGTCATGAAGAGATGTTCCCCAGTTACAGGCGATCCCGTTATCCCGGCCGCTAATGCTTGGACTTGTAGCCTGCCGACGAGTATGGCACATTTCCAGCCCACTGTTATGTGGGGCACTCTTGATTGTCACTTTAAATGATTGAACTCTATTGTCACTCTAATGTATTGTACTCTCTGAATTGTCACTATAATGATTGCCTGGATAACCTGGATAGCTGCAGGGCCTGTGACTACTTGGAGCATCTCATTGCATCTTGCTAGTAACTAGGATTGTGATAACCCTAGTTAGTTAATGTAGAAAGCCGTAGGCAATGATTGGCCGTGATTGATTGGATGGAGTATAGTCCAGTATGGTATTGTCTAGAATTGATTGATTGCAAGATTGTACCAGAATGATTGAATGATTGTCACTCCAGATTGTCACTATAATGATTGTCACTCCAGATTGTTACTTGACCTGATTTCTTATATTTATCTTGCCGATAAATGGTGAGAGAAACCAAGTTCCGTTCAGACGAAGGGTTACAACTCCGGTCCTTGTTTGGTTTACGGGTTGTAACCTGGCTATCTGAATAGTCCCATGGTTATCTCATCGTATATCATCCTGTCATGCTTTCTTTCCATATGTCCTATATTTTAGTGATTCTATACAAGATTGTCTTTTATAATTATCCATCATGCTTTTTCTTAACTACTGCCCTTTTATTATGTAATTTTACTCTTGTGCTAATTGCTGGTTTTAGTTCTTAAGTGAAGCCTCCTTTGTGGCACTTGCTCTTTCTGGGGTCTGACCCAGCTGGTTTTGTATGGCCAGATACCGGAGCAGCACCAAAGGATCTCCCTGCTTTCCAGCCCGATGGTGGTCACCAGGCGTAACCAGGGCTTCGAGTGGGTTTCTTTTGTTCTCCCACTGTAATATTGTAAATTATTCTTTTGAGGCGTTTAGCCGACGAGCAAGTGTTAGCTCGATTGTACTTACTTACTGTCTGCCTACGGGCTGTAGCATGATTGACAAGCCCCGGGGGTTGATCATGTATGACTGAACTCTTGCTAGTCCTCGCATTTTGTAATGACTAGCTTCATGATCATTCCGAATATGTAATATTTGGGACGCCTTACAATTGTATATTTGGAGATCTGATATCTTGTGATTATTATTAGTTGGTTGAGATTGAGACAATAGGCTACTTTATGACCTTAAGAGACTGATGGATTGTAGTGAAACCCTCACATATCTAGACAGCCGTGACCGTATAGCGGGGTGGATCCCATTCCGTTATACGTAGCTGGCTATGTCTGCCCCCGCTCTCCAGTATTCTGGTTCTGGGGCGTGACATGGTTTAAGTGGTGGCCCATGCAGGTCTTGTTAATCAAGATGTGTGAGGGTTTACCGAATAGATGTCTCAATCAGTACTCGTCCTTGATCTCTGCTCGTATCCTCTTGATTCCTGAAATTCTTGTCCTGATCACATGCTTGTAATCGTTGATCTGTCCTGGTCCTTCCTTATTGTTCCCATGTCGTCTTCTTCAGCGGCATTGAACCTGGACCTGCCGATCAGCAAGGCGGATCACCTCCCATGGACCAGCAGCAACCAGAAGATCAGGCCCAGCACTCAGCAGCAGCCTTCCGGTCCGTACCTCCTGGAGAACCAGTACCGCCAGTTCAGCCCGTCCAGCCAGCAGGGTCAGAGGATGGAGGATTGGTAGGACTCATTCGTGAGTTGCTCGCGTCCCAAGATCGTCAGGGAGATGCCCTGCACCAAGCAGTACAAGATGCTCTGAATAGAAGTGGTCCTCGAGGGAACAGTGCGGTCAACAGTTTCAAGCGCCTGAACCCTCCATTCTTCGATGGCAGCGAGGATGCCATTGCTGCCGATGCTTGGCTACAAGATATAGAGGTGATTCTCGAAGCCGCGAAGACTCCAGAAGACGAGAAGGTGGCTGTGGTGCGCCTACAGTTATTGGATCTAGCCCGCAGTTGGTGGGCCGCACAAGCAGTAGGATTGACAACACCTGTCTCCTGGGCAATGTTCAGCGAGAAGTTCCAGACCAAGTATTATGATGCAGTGGCTCGGTATGACTTGCAGACCAGGTTCAGTAATCTTAAGCAGATGGGGAGGACGATCGACGGATATGCGACCGAGTTTTCCAGACTCAGTCAGTTTGCTCCCACCTTGGTGGCAACCGAGTTTGACAGAGCACAGAGGTTCCAGCAGGGACTTCACCTGGAGATTATATTGGCAGTAGAACAGTTCGAGCATCAGACCTATGATGCGGTGTTACGAGCAGCAAGGAGGCACGAGTATACCTCCAAGAGAATAGTGGACAGGACCGGAGGTCGGAAGCGGTCCCATAGTCAGATGAATCAGTCTTCAGCACCAGTCCCGGCAAATAGGGCTTTGACTATTGGAACTCCGAGGCAAGCAACCTCAGTTACGTCGGTTCAGCACTCAACCCCGACGTACCCTCAGCAGAAACAGAAGCAAGCACAGTCTTCCGCCGTAGGCTGTTCTTATTGTGGAAAGCCTGGACACGTGGTAGCAGAGTGTCGCAAGGCGTTGGGATTGTGTTTATTGTGTGGAGCACCGGACCATAGGGTGGGGTCCTGCCCATTCAGAGTTGATTCAACATCGACAGTATCTAGTCCCTCGGTTAGGGGACCAGTACCAGCACCAGCACCAGTACCAGCTCCAGTTCCCCAGCAACAGCAGTTCCCGTTCCCGAGGCCATTGCCGACTCAGGCCCAGACTTTCCAGCAACAGAACCCGCGGCAGTTTGCCTTAGCCCAGGCTCAGGTTCAGAATCGGTCGAGAGGTATATGCGTCCTCTCATCTTGCTTTTCTACCGTCATTATGCGGGGTGCATGACATATTTCATGTATCCTGATTGTGACGGAACATCCCGGACCCGAGCCATATCCTAGATCATTCGAAAGGGTTGGTACCAATAACCGTAACTTTTGTATGAGGATAGGTCCGTGTCCATGTTTGACCAAGGGGAGAGACCTCAAGTGCAAGACTATCAGTTTAGTTCATGTTGCTTGAGTTCATCGCTCCTTGGGAGAGTCAAACGTGGGAGTGTGAGGATGATATCCGATCACGTTATCCCGACTTGTTTGACTCGTGAGGTATAATGTCCTTCTTATGCCTCATGCCTTCGATTCCTTGCTTGCATGATTGATTGCTTGATTGATTGTCTAGTATAGCTTGCCTGTGATTAATGTAGCTTGTCATTGCTCCTCTAGCCTCTTGATTAAATTTCGAGGACGGAATTCTTTTAAGGTGGGTAGAGTTGTAATGCCTGTGGTTCGTATTACGTATTTCTGGAATACGTGTACGTATTTATTCTTGTATTGCATGATTCCTTGTTTAGTTTTCTTCATGGCTTGGCTTGGTTTATTCTTGGCCTGGGTTGGCTTGGTTCGATTGGGATTATTTTGGTTCATCATGAACCATGGATAAACCCCCTACCTACCACCACCTTTGATATTTATTGCCCTTTTCTTCTTTCTCTCTCTTCATTACTCATCTTCTTCTTCCTCATTTACTCCCTTCACCTACCAGAGAGAGAAGAGAGAGGTCTAGGCAAGTGCAATCTTGCTTCATGATGGATCTCATGTTTTATTGTTCTATTCTCTTCCTTACTAGATTCTAAGCCTCTTTAGAACTGGAAGTTTTCGGTTTTGATGGTTATATTTTTGTAGATCTAAGTTTTAAATTCCTTCTTGTTTAGTTTTCTTGATTTTGATCTCTTAAAACTTGGTATTTCCAAAAACTAGTGGTTCCATGTTGTAGAGAATTTGATTTCATGCAGTTTTGGCTTTTGTTTCGCTTGATTTCGACTCCGGATGAGGAAGTTATGGCCATTACAAGTTTTCAGAACTTTCATGGCTGAACTTACTGTTTGGGGACGATGAACCTCATGCGCCGGGAGGCCATGCGCCGATTCGTGCAGGAATCCCATGCGCCGATTGCGCAGGAATCTCATGCGCCGATTCGTGCAGGAATCTCATGCGCCGATTCGTGCAGGAATCCCATGCGCCGATTCGTGCAGGAATCTCATGCGCCGATTGCGCAGGAATCTCATGCGCCGATTCGTGCAGGAATCCCATGCGCCGATTCGTGCAGGAATCCCATGCGCCGATTGCGCAGGAATCTCATGCGCCGATTCGTGCAGAAATCTCATGCGCCGATTCGTGCAGGAATCCCATGCACCGATTGTGCAGGAATCCCATGCGCCGGAATTGCTCTATTTTGCTGTTTTGCATGTTTAAGTCGTTTTGTAGCTAGAATCTTGAAAAACTCAAAACATGAAAGTTGTAGATCTTTTCCTTGGCTTCAAGAACATGTTACTAGTTATTCTATGCAAGTTTCTCTCATTCATGATAATGTAAGGGTAGAACACGATAGTGGCCTGTTAAGGCGCACTCTTGACAAGTACCAAGTGGACATGACATGACCTGATAGTAGCCCGCCGTGGCGCACTCCTGACAAGAAAACCTGATATGATATACCCTGATATGCTGTTGCGACGGCTACCTGACATGACATGACCTGTTTAATTAATCAGGACACCATGGGCGATTGTGCTTGTACAAATAATCCAGTCCTGTCTTGCATCATGTCTAGGAGGGGACTCCTGAGTACCACGGTCAGGAGTGCCTACTGAAATGGACTAAGGTTAATAATTAGTATAATTCACTAGTCATGAAGAGATGTTCCCCAGTTACAGGCGATCCCGTTATCCCGGCCGCTAATGCTTGGACTTGTAGCCTGCCGACGAGTATGGCACATTTCTAGCCCACTGTTATGTGGGGCACTCTTGATTGTCACTTTAAATGATTGAACTCTATTGTCACTCTAATGTATTGTACTCTCTGAATTGTCACTATAATGATTGCCTGGATAACCTGGATAGTTGCAGGGCCTGTGACTACTTGGAGCATCTCATTGCATCTTGCTAGTAACTAGGATTGTGATAACCCTAGTTAGTTAATGTAGAAAGCCGTAGGCAATGATTGGCCGTGATTGATTGGATGGAGTATAGTCCAGTATGGTATTGTCTAGAATTGATTGATTGCAAGATTGTACCAGAATGATTGAATGATTGTCACTCCAGATTGTCACTATAATGATTGTCACTCCAGATTGTTACTTGACCTGATTTCTTATATTTATCTTGCCGATAAATGGTGAGAGAAACCAAGTTCCGTTCAGACGAAGGGTTACAACTCCGGTCCTTGTTTGGTTTACGGGTTGTAACCTGGCTATCTGAATAGTCCCATGGTTATCTCATCGTATATCATCCTGTCATGCTTTCTTTCTATGTCCTATATTTTAGTGATTCTATACAAGATTGTCTTTTATAATTACCCATCATGCTTTTTCTTAACTACTGCCCTTTTATTATGTAATTTTACTCTTGTGCTAATTGCTGGTTTTAGTTCTTAAGTGAAGCCTCCTTTGTGGCACTTGCTCTTTCTGGGGTCTGACCCAGCTGGTTTTGTATGGCCAGATACCGGAGCAGCACCAAAGGATCTCCCTGCTTTCCAGCCCGATGGTGGTCACCAGGCGTAACCAGGGCTTCGAGTGGGTTTCTTTTGTTCTCCCACTGTAATATTGTAAATTATTCTTTTGAGGCGTTTAGCCGACGAGCAAGTGTTAGCTCGATTGTACTTACTTACTGTCTGCCTACGGGCTGTAGTATGATTGACAAGCCCCGGGGGTTGATCATGTATGACTGAACTCTTGCTAGTCCTCGCATTTTGTAATGACTAGCTTCATGATCATTCCGAATATGTAATATTTGGGACGCCTTACAATTGTATATTTGGAGATCTGATATCTTGTGATTATTATTAGTTGGTTGAGATTGAGACAATAGGCTATTTTATGACCTTAAGAGACTGATGGATTGTAGTGAAACCCTCACATATCTAGACAGCCGTGACCGTATAGCGGGGTGGATCCCATTCCGTTATACGTAGCTGGCTATGTCTGCCCCCGCTCTCCAGTATTCTGGTTCTGGGGCGTGACAACTTTCCAAGTTGGCGACCTGGTTTTAGCAGTCAGAGGGCCAATGGTGTTAACTCACAAGACACCAGGGAAGTTCGAGCCCAAATGGGAAGGACCCTTCATCATTGAGACGGTATACTCAAACGGTGCTTACCGGCTCGCCAAACCCAATGGGGACTTGTTCATGATGCCCATCAACGGCAAGTTCCTAAAGAAGTACTACTCTTGACATCCTCCAAGACATGTATTTCCCCAAACAACCTCTTTTCACAAAATCAATCGCTTCCGGAACCCAGCTGTTCCGTGGCATCCTTCCGTAGAAAGATAACCACGTCCATATTACCTCTGAGTTGTCTCTCTACATCCTACAAAGCGGAACCTTACACTTCGTGAGCTTACGCTATCCTTCATGTTTACCACGTCCACATTACCTCTGAGTAAACATCCCGTACAAACAACTCCTACGTTGTCGTACATTGATCGCAGAACTTCCACGTCCACATTACCTCTGAGTTGTTCAGCGTATCCCCCAGGATCATTCCTACCACGTCCATAAACACCTCTGAGTAGGAAGATTCTATCATTTGAACCTAATGATTGCCATGTCCACATTACCTCTGAGCAAACATGTTGGTTCCTTTATACTTATTATATGTACCTAAAAACCAAGGTGCGCAAAAGATAATAGGTCCACATAAATCATCAAGTTCATGAAATCAAAAATGAACACATCAAAGAGATAGTGTATTTCTTTATTTTTTAAAAAAGGAGTACAGAAATACGCTATTTCCCCAGCAAGAGTTGCAAAAAACACATAAAAAAGAAGAGAAGCTACAATCCCCGATCCTCCCCAGGGTGGGATGAGAGTTCTCTGACTCGACGTCTCAGGTCGGCAGTGCGAGTTTCCACAGTCGCCTGGACTCGCAGCTCGGCTTCTTGACGCATTAACCCGACAGCCTCAGCGGAAGTTTTACTCTCATACTTCTCATCAAGCTGTCGTCGCTGCTGAGCCAAAGCAAGGGTCCGCTGAGTAAGAGTCGTTTCCTCCTGCTTGAATGCCACGTGTTCAGCCAGGACACGCTCAGCCTCTAGTTGAAGTTGGGCCCGCTGGTCTTCAAGACGGCGCATCTGAGCATCAACCTCTGCGATGTTAGCATCCACCGCAGCCCGCTTCTCCGTCGTCTTCTTCATAGATTGAGACAGCTGCTCCGCCGCAGCCTCAGTCCCAGCCACTTCACGCTCCCAACTGCTCACCTCGGCTCGATGGGAAGCCTCGATCTCAGCCATCGACTTTCCTATCTCTGCATCTATCAAGACCGAGAGGTCATTTCGTTGGATGCGCTGCAGTTCCGCGAGCCGCTCGTCCAGCTCCATCACCGAAACCTCCAGAATTTCGGCCATATGGTCATGGCCCTGGTGAATGCGGATTAGCTCGATACAAGGCAGTGCCAAAGCTTTTGCCGCCGCAAAGCTCCCCTTGGCATCTACCACTGCAGATACACCTTTCTCCAGCATTTTGTACACTCCCTCGACGAGGCGGCTTCCGCCAGCACCTGCGGCATCATAGCAGGAGTTGAGGGAGCTACTACAGTTTGCGGACCGGAGGAAGATCCGCCGACCTCGATCTGAGAGGTTTGAATCTCGGCAGCAATAGGCTCTTCATCAACAGGGCCCAGACTGCTAGCCCGAGGAGTCGAAGGAACAGAAGGAGCCGGCGCATGCGTCGTGATAGTACCCCAAGTAGAAGGAGCAACAGAGGGTTCCACACCCTTACCCTTCTCAAGCCCGGAGAAATCACCGACGTCAACGGCTACTTCTACCCCCGACATTCTATCAGCATCAGCTACCTCCCCCGGCAAAACGGAGAGATCGACATCTATCTCCTGGCCAGCCCCAGGAGACAAGACCGGCAGAAGGGTCTCACTCTTCTCAAATCCCTCTACAGGGACAGAATCTGTCGCTACCGCCTGATCGGTAGCCATCTCTATGTCCATGGTTGAAGCCAAGGTAGGATTCGGCAATGATTCAGCCGACCTCCCTTCATCATGGCCAGGAGGGGAATCAACCCTCTCCTCTATCCTCACCGCTTCTGCTGCCCCCGCAACGGACCCTTGCAACGCTGGAGGGACGTCACCAGAAGGCGACGAACTCCAATCCACTTCATCATCAGGATGCCTCGAGTCTGTAGGACCCTCAGCGTCCAAGGCCTCCACGGCAGATGGTACTATCCCAGAAGTTGTTGCGACTTCAAAGTCAGGAGATACTAAAACCTCCGCGGGAACATCTTCGGGACCCTCCTCCACAGGAGACATCATCGTTGGTGGAATGCGCTCCTCAGAAGAGCCTGCCACCTCCTTCGGCTTACTGGTGCCCGATTTCGAAGCACGAGACTTCTTCTTCAATCCCTACAAGAAGAAGAGCATAAGTCGCCACAATGACATAAAAAAAACTGGAATTATGAAGCACTCCTTACCTCAGCGGGAGCTAAGCCCGTTGGCGCTACAAGTGGCGTTTCCGTAATCTTCGGGGTCGACGTCCTTCTCGACCTTTTTGGTACAGAAGAACCAGCTTCTGTGTCAGCCCGTCTTTTCCCGACAGACGGGTCTCTCACTGGTGCCACAGCAGCAGCCCGATACCCCGCTAATTCTGGCGGACGATATGACCGAGCTGCCACCAACATATTCGTGGTTGCTTCCAACTGGGTTCCAATGATGAAACTAGTCTCCCTGTCATAACCAGGAGATATAGTATTCATAGTGCAATACAGCTTGGCGGTCGGATATAAGATCGGCGGCCGAGGATTGCGAACTGGTGTGGTAAACTTAACGCTAGTACATCCAGCGTTATAATACTGCCAGCCCCGGGCTCCATCCAGCAAACTCCCGATGAAGCCTAGACTGCTACTGGGATTCCGCAGCATTAGCTGAGTGTAGCCAAATTGACGAGCAAATCGGCTTGGCAAGTACGGTTCCAGATAACACCTGTTCTGATTACGGTAGACCAGATGCGAAGGCCGGATACTCTGCAACCAACGAAAACTCCATTTCGGCAAAGTAACCGCATCCTCGCCAGAATCAACCAAATCCTGGTCGGCCTCGAAATTCTTGAAGATCGGGCCAACCTTCACGATTTCCCACCCCTGAAGGAAGGACAAAACCCTCCTACAAACGGGGACGCCAGTGTAAGACCACTTCCTCTTGTAGAAGCGGCGAATGAAGGCATCTCCTTCAACATGGTCCTCCTCAGGACCAGGACTCATCACATTCGGATGATGTAAGATCAGCCACCCCATAAGATAATGGAAAGGCAGCTCGGCCCGGGGAAAGTTGTCATTATTACCTTTCTCGTGGATCACATCATCAGCAAAAGACCTCAAACTGCGCAGCAGGTTGCACACCATCGCGGGGAGGAGAGCCAGAGGTCGTCCAAAGGCCAACTTCACTGCAGGCAAAATGAGATTCCGATGTACCCTCTCAACAGCACCGGATCCCCCTGCAAATATGCAATCCCGGAGCCATATCATCAAGTAGGCCGTCAACACTGCCAGATGACATCCGGTGCCCGCAGTGCCAGAAACAGCTGTACGTGTTCTTGTCGCTCTTATTTGAATGTGGGGTCCTCTCGTCCAGCCGGGTTATTTCAGAACTCACTTCCGCGGGTGTCAAGCCATGCGGAGTCGCAAACCGGATCCTCGAAGGATCCGCCAAATCCTGTCTAAAAACATAGTCCCTCCAAGCAGTCACGTGAGGTTAGGTCTTACCCTTGTCCCTCCGGTGCATCAGATAATGATGGCTCGTCACCTCCTTGAAAACGGCCATCATCTCCGGGTCCTTATCTTCCAAGACCTGGATCTCTTCATTCGATGGGAAATATTCCTCGTACGGTTTCGAGCCCCAAGGAAGCTTGGACACTTCGTACATCTCATGAAGGGCCAATCCCAACTCCCCCACTGGAGTAAAGAAGCTGCCAGTCTGGGCGTTGAAAAGCTCCAACAGTGCAAGGAACATCGGCTTATTGAGGTCCACGCCTGCCTGCGTGGCCCGAATGGCGGCAGTCAGCCCTATCTCTTTAAGCTCAACTTTGAACCTGGAAAGCACCCAGGAGGTCAACTCGTCCCACTTTGGGATGTAGTGACACCAACCTTCGACTCTAAAACCAGCTGTCGGATACGTGACCTTCGACGTCAGCATCCGATTTGCAAAAGTCGGGGCACTGAAGGGAAACGTGTCATTTGGGACTTCACTATAGATGCTCCCGGGACGCAAAGCTCGGTAACTGAATGAAGAACCAGTTCGTGAAGCGGTCAAGGTGTCTCGCTGGTTCGAGGTGGTGTCAATCGAAAGGGAGCCCCCCAAGGCACCTCCTTGAGAAGGAGTAAGTTCCCAACCCATCCTTCTCTTCGAAGCTAGACGATAAAAGGCTGTCAATAGCAACTGGCGGTCAACCTGCCGCATGTATAACATCATGCCCTTAGCAGCGAAGAACCAGTCTTCTCTGATCTTCCATATCTTTGCCTCGGAAGAGACTAATCGGTCGCCAAACAGAAACGCAGGCTTTAAGAAGGTCACACCTTCAGAATCAGCAGACTTCAGTTTACCGCTCTCCATCATACTCTGGAGGAAAAGCGGCAACTGGACCTGGATTTGTAGCATCCTCTCACGAGGTTGGTCCTGAAGGATAGCATCCTTTGCAGGGTTGATCACCGCCTCATCAAAATCAACTCCCATCTGGCAAAGAGAAGCGTCCAGAAGGACCTCATTCAACAAAGGGATCGTCATCGACACTGGCACAACAAAAGTGGAAGTCAGGCAAAAAGACAAAATATGACAAGCAGACTGGCGCATTGCCAGGGTATGAACCCATACGCATCTGCTTCGGCGCATCATCAGGGCATAGGCCCATGCGCGTCAGCATGTCTCGGCGCATCATCAGGGCGTAAGCCCATGCGCGTTGGCATTGGAGCGTCGGCGCATTATCAGAGCGTGAGCCCATGCGCGTCAGCAAAGGCTTCGGCACATCTTCAGGGAATAAAACCCATGCACGTCAGCCATTAAAACCTCGGTACATGATAAAGGTATAAACCTATGCACGTCGGCAGGACAGAACCTCGGCGTATCATCAAAGACCAAAGTCTATACGCGTCGGCAGTTAGGGCATAGGGCCCAAAGCAGAGACGAAACCCACCTGTCACCTCAGGACGAACGTCGACAAGAGGCGCAAGAGTGATAGGTACATCCTCATCGACAGACTCCTTCGCTTTCTCCTTCCCCTTGCCGGCAGCGCCGCGAGGAGTCTTGGGAGCCATTCTCTCGAAGAAGGAGAAGTTAGGGTTTTGAAGAAGAAACTCTAAAGAAGCAGAGGCACAGAGAAGAAGAACTCTTTCTCTCTCCGACTCTTACCTATTTATAGGGCATGGTCGCACGCGTGAACAGATGACGTGTGATCTCAGCCGTCGACTCGGGTTCTGCACAAGGATAGCAGCAAATAAAACCAAAAGATCATCATTAATCTTTTTGGTTACCGAGCACCATCATCATTAACTGAGAAGAGCATGCGCCCGAACAAGCATGCGCCCAGAAATCATGCGCCCTGACCTCCATGCTTCTTATTCAAAGTATTCCAAAACTTATTCAAAAGTTTTGAAAACTTTGAAGGGGGTCTTGTAGAAGCATAGAATTTCACAACCAGAAAGCCCATGCGCCAGACACTATATGCGCTAGAACTCAGACGAAGAACTTCACAGCAAAGTCAATAAGTATAGACATTTGAAGAAGGACTTTTCATTATATAAAAGTCTATTACATGTCTAGAAAAGGTTGTACAAAGGAGAATTTCTACAAAGAAAGAGCCTAAGTCTACAGCCAGCGGCCATCATGCGCCTTCAGATAAGCGCAGCGGCCACCATGCGTCTCCAGATAGGCGCAGCATCACTATGCGCCACCAGTGAGGCATAGCAGATATCATGCGCCTCCATCCAGGCGCATCCCATCATCTCTTCAGCACCTCAGTTATGTGCATCCCTTCAGCCAAATTCTTCCAGCCAGGCTCACCTGGCCGAGCAGAGCCCAGTTATGTGCCGCTCTTCCAACCAGGCTCGCCCGATAAATGCTTCGACACAAAGCATTTAACCCTCTGGCTGGAACCAAGGAAGAGAAGAGCACCGCAAATGCTGTGGCCAGGGGAGGCTTCGAAAGAGCCTCCAAAGCCGAAGGAAGACCGTGATCGAAACCACGGCTAAAGGAGCAGCTTTCGACACGATCAAAGTGGGGAAACCCCACTTTGCAGGAAGAGAGAGCCTTGCACCGCCATTCCGATCTACGGCTCTTCCGGAATAACGGAGACGAGGCTCGAGCATCCCTATCTTTGGATGCAACAGGCACCTTCCGCCTGCCTCAGAAGCCCTCGACTCCGTCTTTTGGATGTAACAGTCACCTTCAAGTGTATCAAAGACAACACAGCGTCTCATCTTCACCCTCGGGAGCACTTCGTCAGCAGAATGCACCCGTATGTTCAAGTTCATATTGGAAGTACGTGAGGGAATGAGAAGCAAATCTTCTCTCCATGCCACTATTTATAGGCCGGGCAGATCAAACCCACGCGCCAAGTGGATGGCCCTCCGAATTCCGTGCAATGAATTTACATTAAATGGATGAACCGGACGCCTCAAATTCAGCCAAACGGCTATTTATAGCACTCGAAGAGCGAGACAGCCGCATCATTAAAAGACATGTCCGATGCGCCAGCCAGACAGCGCATCACACGGACGCGCCCTTCGACATTAGGCGCATCACACAGACGCGCCCTACAGTACTCGGCGCATTATAGAGGGTGCGCCCCCACACATCTCCATACCGAGTGGAACGCCAACCGACGCGCCCACTCAGCTATCCATCGAACGTCACCAACATTAAATGCTGAACTGACAGAGTTGGCAGCACGCCTCCCAAAGTCTGAACAGTTGACAGCTTTATTCAGAAAATGAAGCGTCGGCAACGTCAGCATCATCATGACTCTATTCCGACGGCTACTGCCACGTGGCCACCCGCATGCGCCTCTACGACCATGCATCCACACCCGCATGCACCTCTACGGCCATACGTCCAAACTAGCATGCGCCTCAAAAGCCATGCGCCTCAGACCCTTCACTGATATACAGAGAAGAGTCTCCAGTTGAAGTTTTGCATGCGCCTCAAAAGCCATGCGCCCCAGACTGATCTCTGATCCAGAAAGACAGAAGGAAAGTCGCCTGCATGCGCCTCAAAAGCCATGCGCCCCAGACTGATCTCTGATCCCGAAAGACAGAAGGAAAGTCGCCTGCATGCACCTCAAAAGCCATGCGCCCCAAATGGTTTGTAACTCCTAAAGGTTATGAGCCGCAGCCTCCTCCTGCGCCCAATCCAAGGCGCAGCCCACCAGATCACTCCTCTCTACCAAATCCGAGATCTTCGAACCATGAGTCGACGACACGTGTCTTTTGACTCAACTCGTCCAAGATTTTAGCAACGGAAAGATCTTCCTCCTGCTACGTGCCGGCTCACAACAGTAGTATGAAGAGTTCTCCCCCTCGATCAGGGCACAGCATCCATGCGCCTCCATCAGCAACCTCCACGTGGCGTCCCCACACCGGCGCATCCTACATGCGCGCATGAGCAGCCAGCCTGCAAAACTATAAATAGAAGGATCATTCCCTTCACACACAGACGGAGACTCAGAACATAAGACTCACAGAGAATCCACAACAGAGAATCACCGGAGAGGCAGTTCTAGACACTCAACGTCTTCCTCCTCTCGGCAAGCTCCAGCACCCAGAGTAATCAACACCTTCAGAGAATCGATAACCGCCGTCAGCCGGTCAACGGAGTCAACGCATTACCACTCGCTCCATTGGCACTAAGGACCCAGCTTAAACAAAAGTGTACTCCTAGGACTACATCTAAGTCCTATATTGTATCACTGTTCTGTTTGTATTAAGATTTCAATCAAAACAATTTTAATGGCAAACAATATTTTGAAGACAAATTTGCAAGGCACAAGAATATTGTTCTTGCGGATGTTCCAGAGAATAATGAGGGTACGCAGGTCTTCAATGAAGATGTGGTCCAAGAAGATGTTGTTGTTGAAACAACGGTTGAACCAGATCTCGCTGAACCGTCAACGAAGCGAGTGAGGAGGCCGAAGGACTTCGGAAGTGACTTTGTCACCTATCATGTGGAAGCTGATCCGCTTACCTATGATGAGGCGATGAAGACCAGAGACACGGTTTTCTGGAAGGAGGCGATTGACAATGAAATTGATTCCATCACCTCAAATAACATTTGGGTGTTGGTTGATCTTCCTGAAGGAGCGAAACCCATCGGATGCAAATGGATCTTCAAGAAGAAGATGAAAGCAGACGGAACTATTGACAAGTTCAAGGCTAGGTTGATAGCCAAGGGATTTTCTCAGAAGCAGGAGATTGACTACTTTGACACGTATGCTCCAGTAGCCCGGATGACCACTATCAGAATGTTGATAGCTCTCGCAGCAATACATAAGATGGTGATACATCAGATGGATATAAAAATGGCTTTCCTAAATGGCGAGCTGACCGAAGAGATTTATATACAACAGCCAGAGGGATTTGTCGTCAAGGGTCTTGAAGACAAAGTATGTAAGTTGGTGAAATCTTTGTACGATCTTAAACAGGCTCCCAAGATGTGGTATGAGAAATTTGACAAAGTTATAAGGTCAAATGGCTACATGGTCAGCGAGACGGACAAGTGTGTTTACACGAAGTTCGCTGATGGAAGAGGTGTGATCGTTTGTCTGTACGTGGACGACATACTTATCCTAGGTACGGATATGGGTTGTGTCACTGAGACAAAGAAGTTCATCTCGAGCAAGTTCAGTATGAAGGACTTGGGGGAAGCTGATGTGATCTTAGGGATCAAGATCATCCGGACAGATACTGGATTAGCGCTGTCACAGTCTCATTATATTGAGAAAATGATCACTCGTTATGGGTATCGGGATCTTCCAGGGATCGATACGCCATACAGGTGTGATATGAAGCTGAAGCCTAATTCAGGAAAAAGTGTCAGGCAGCTGGAGTATGCAAGCATAATCGGGAGTTTGATGTATGCTACTACTGCCACAAGGCCTGACATAGCTTTCGTCGTAGGAATGCTGAGTCGTTTCACGAGCAACCCATGTGTTGAACACTGAAAAGCTGTGAAACGGGTTATGAGATATCTCAAGAAGACTCAGACATATGTACTGTACTACAGCGGAGATCCGCCGGTAGTGGAAGGCTTCAGTGATGCCAGCTAGTGCTCAGAGGTGGAGAGCGAAAGGTCCACAGGTAGATTCATTTTTACAATGGGTGGAGCTGCTATATCGTAGAAGTCGAAGAAGCAGACTATGCTCTCGCGGTCATCCATGGAATCTGAGTTCTTTGCACTTGATACCGCAGCCGAGGAAGCAGAATGGCTTCGGGAGCTCATGTATGATCTTCCAGTGGTTGGGACGCAAATACCGGCGATACCGATATACTGCGACAACCAGGCGACTGCGGCGGTGGCATCAAATGACCTCTTCAACGGGAAGAAGAGGACTGTGCGGTTGAAGCACAGGGCAGTACACGATCTTATCAAGAGAGGTGTTATTACAGTGATTGATATTCGGAGTCAGGAGAACTTGGCGGATCCGTTCACCAAGGGCCTCAAGCGCCAGCTGGTCGATGACACAGCTTGTAAAATGGGCTTGAAGGCATTCTGATATTGTATTAATGTATTCCTACCATAAAGTTTTATGCTAATAGTTCAAAGAGAAATCTACTAGACATCTAGCTTTTGGTTCAAGGGAGGACCACTAATCGGAAGAATATCAGGAACGGTGGGTACATGTTCTATTGGGCATGGAGAGGTTACGGACCTATAACCACTATTGTCTACTGTTGTTTTCTGCGGAAAACGGTTCCTGTGGGAAGGTTGGCTTAATTGCCTTAATGAGTTTTCAGGCAGAGTGAATGCCTGGTGTGCTTTACAGGAAGCACGGTAGAACAGCACTACAAGGAGTGAAACTCCATGCAACAGTGGGGTGACTCCACAATAAGGTTCCTATATGTGGGGTGCTGTCCAGGAATAGGATAAAGCCTCGGCTTTGCAGGCCAAGTCACAGCGACGTAGCACCGCAAATAGGCAGTTAGCCTAATGCTGTATATTAAAAATAAAGAGGGGTGTAGTCAGCACTACAAAGAGGAAGAGTTCCTCATGTTACAGTGGTACGACACCACGACGAGGTACCCGATTAGGGATGTAATAACTATTGTTCGTATTACGTATTTTGGTATACGTGTACGTATTTAGACCCGTATTGCATGTCTCCTTGGTTGGTTCGGCCCAACTTGACTTGGTTCGGCTTGGTTTTGCATGGTTCGGTTTTGCTAGATTTTGTGTGGACCAAACCACTTTCATTAAATATCCCACCTACCACCACCCTCTTCATTAAATATTCCACTAACATTTCTCCCTCTTCATTACTTCTTCTTCTCCACCATTACTTCTTCAACCACCAGGAAAGAAAGAGAGAGGGAGAGCTTAGGCAAGTGCATCTTGCTTCATGGAGGAAGTCCATTTTTATTGTTCCATTGTCTTCCTCATGTGTTTCTAACCCACTTTAGTACTTGGCATTTTTTATTTTCATGGTTAAATTTTTGTAGATCTAGCCTTGTGGTATTTTCGGTTTCCAGAACTTTAGATCTATCAAACTGGCATATTTTGCTAAGTTGATGATCCCATGTTGCAGAGAATTTTATTTGGTCCAAATTTGACCTATGGGAATTTTGCTGAGCCGCATGGCCATTTACTTAGGAGCCGCATGGCTTATATAGAATTGTATTAATTAATCTCCTATACACTTGCAGCTGCTTGCAAGTGTTAATTGTAGCCGCATGGGAACATACTTGGCCACCTTGGCATTAAATGCATGCACGTAGGAGCTAAGCTTAGCATTAATGCTTGGCCCCATTATCATGGCTTAGCATTTAATGCTTGCACCCATAGCCTTGCATGCATCAGCACCCAAGAGAGCCGCATGTGGTATTCAAAGTAAGCCGCAGATGCATGCAATATTTTGCATGCAATATTTTAGCGTGTATTTAATGCATACAATATTTTAATGCATATTCCAAATACCTACACTAAAGCATTGAAATGTATTATAGCAATGCATTAAATCTTATGGCCGACCGCATGCAATTATTACAGTCAATACATTACAAGCAAGCCGCATAGGCTTGAATCCATGCATTATAATACATTTGAATCCATGCAATTATTGCAGTCCATGCATTATAAGCTAGCCGCATAGGTTCTGGAGGTTTATATCCCTAAGGGCATTACTTAATGTAATATTATCCCATTCTTAATGTTTTGTCCTTATTTGCTTTAATGCTTTGGTTAAAGCATTTTTGTCCTTATATGCTTTGGTTAAAGCATCCCGGAGATGGCTAGCCGCATAGCTTCTTAAAGCTTAAATTAATGCATTACTTTAATGCTTTATGCATTTAAGATCCTAATATTTCATATATTGTATACTTTATGCACTTAAGGCCTTAATGGTTGTATTCATGCTTTAATACACCTTCTTGGAAGGCCAGCCGCATATGCTTTAGGGCATTTGCTTTAATGCATTTGCTTTACTGCATTTTTCCCTAGCACAGCCGCATAGCATTTGCTTTGGTGCATTCCATTTGCTTTAATGCATTTGGCTTAGGAATTCTCTAATACAACCCTTAATACATTTCCTTAATGCACTTCTCAGCAGCTAGCCGCATATGGCATAAGGAATCCGTCAGCCGCATACCAATAGCGAGCTGTATTAATTTGCATATTTATATATTTTGCTAGCCGCATGTACGTATTTAATGGCTTAGCCGCATGAGCTAGTGACTGATGGCCGCATGGAATTTTCGAAGCGCATGAGTCCCCCACAGTCCTTGCCCCTTTTTAAAATATTTAATTACTAAATGTGTACTTGTGCTAAATTAATTATTCTCTAACACGATGGTGACCCGTTGTGGTGCACTTTTGACATGACATGATAGTGGCCCGACGCGGCGCACTCCTGACAGTGAACATGACATGACAAGATTTGATGGCCTAGACACCGTGGATGATTGTGTTTGTACGACTGAACCGGTAGTGTTCGCATCATGTCTAGGACAAGGATCCCTGAGTACCACGGTCAGGGGTACCTACTGTAAATGGCTAAGGCTAACAACTAGAATAATTCAGTAGTCATGAGAGATCTCCCCAGCTACAGGCGATCCCGTTATCCCGGCCACCATTGTGGGACTTGCAGCCTGCCGACGAGTAGGGCACAAGTCTAAATTCACTGATATATGGAAAGAACGATGCACTGCTTAAATGAACCCAAGTCGCCTGGATAACTTGGATTAGCTGCAGGGCTTGTGGCTGGAGGAACATCTCACTGCATGTTGTGATAACCCTAGTTAGCTAATGTAGAAAGCCGTAGTCACTGATTGGCCGAAAGCGATTGTATGGTGTGGTTTCAGTGCTCGATTATTGCCAGCTTGATCGCATGATTGTCACTCTTAACAATAAAGATCAGAGGCTAAGTTCGGTTCAGGCGAAGGGTTACAACCCCGGTCCTTATTTCGTTTAAGGGTTGTAACCTGGCTCCCGGAGCAGTTCTAAGTCCTCTTTTCGTTTATTGTCTTATTGCACCCCACGTCATGATTGTAATGTTTTACCTTACCAACCGGATTGGAGACGGAGTTCTATTCAGGTGAAGGGTTACAACCCCGGTCCTTGTATGGTTTAAGGGTTGTGACCCGGCTACTTGAATGGTTCCCTCGTACTCCATTATGACTGTTGTTATTTCTTTACTTCAGTTCTTTTAACTACTTTAATATCATTTTCTGATGTGCTGGTTTTAGTTCTTAAGTGAAGCCTCCTTTGTGGCACTTGTTCTTTCTGGGATCTGACCCAGCTGATTTTGTGTGGCCAGATTTCGGAGCAGCTTCAGAGGATCTACCTACCTTCCAGCCCGATGGTGACTATCAGACGTGACCAGGGCAACGAGTGGGTTTATTTTTGCTCTCCCACTCTATTATAAAATTTTCATTTTGAGACATTTAGCCGACGAGCACCTGTTAGCTCGTATTGTATACCTTATTATTGTCTGTCTACGGGCTGTAACATGATTGACAGATCCTAGGGTTGATCATGTTTGACTAAACTCTTGCTAGTCCTCATATTTTGTAACGACTAGCTTCATGATCAGCTGGATATATAATGTTTGGGACGCCTTACTATTGTATATTTGGTGATCTTATATCTTGTAACTTTACTCGCTTGCTTGAGATTGAGACAATTAGGCTTGTTATTGACCATATGAGACTGATGGATTGTAGTTAAACCCTCATGTATCTAGACAACCGTGACCGTATAGTGGGGTGGATTCTATTTCATTATACGTAGCTGGCTATGTATGCCCCCGCTCTCCAGTATTCTGGTTCTGGGGCGTTACAAGGGATAAAACCTCGGCCTTGCAAGCCATGTCGTTACGGCGTAACACCGCAAGGGAGCCTAAGGCTTCATGCTGGGTAGTTTGGCACTACAAAGAGGCGGTTGCCTCATGCTACAGTAGTATGACACTACAAAGGTTCCCAGATATGGGGTGATTCCCAGGGAGGGGTAATGCCTTGGCTTTAAGCCATGTCATAGCGGCGTAGCACCGCAAGGGAAGCACAAAGCGCTTCATGCCATGTCTCTTTATAATGAACTCACCTATAGTGTATGGACAAAGAGATCTCAGGCCGTCTCTTGAGGGTAAACTTGTAGACGCCCAAAATTATACACTGAAACCAGGCTGGCACGGGGCCTTTAATGTATAGCCAGAAGCACATGTAACTACATTATGTGAGTGGAAAGAATTTCAGCTATGATGCAGAATTCAAGGCTTAGTCCATTCTTGTATTATAGTCTGATTTTTGATCCATACGGAAAGATTCAAGTCGTCGGCGACATCTCTCCTAATGTATGATGGATAGTTACTATGGGGAACACTTATACCCATATATAGAGATATGTGGAGGATTGTTGGAGTTTTGGTTTTTTCCTTTAGAAAACTTTAGTCCCACATCGAAAAAAACAAAGAGATTGTATCTCTATATATTAGCTTTGCTATTATTGGAGATACACATGTGGTGTGGAGGTGCACATGGGTTTGCCATGTGGGGTTATTTTTCTAATGGGAAAAAGGCTAAATCAACAATAGAAAGCATTCATGCTTTTTGCTCTTGGGAAATTTATTTCCATGGGAGCTAAGCCCCGTAGGGGCTTAGCGACTCGGACTCGGACTCGGGCTCATGGGCTCATGAGGCGTAATGTGGTATTTTGTTGGCGCACTTTGTACTTAGCACGTCAGCATCGTCGCTAGGCGCATAGTGCGCTTTCGTTGCGCTCGTTGCGCGAGCCACTTGCGCTGCCACGTTGTGCGACCAGGTTGCGCGCCAGGTTGCGCACAGGTTGCAGAGAATTCAGAAGTGTTCTTTAACACAGTTCTGATCTTCCAGTAGCCTTCGAGAGATAGGAAAGGTGCTGCACCAGCGTTGCTTTTGCACGGGAGTTCGTGTCCATCCGAGGAGTCAGAAGAGCAGGAGTGTTCCAAGTTCTCCGACGAACTTGCTGGTTCCTGGAAGCTGTTCGTGTAGGGCGAATAAAGCTTTGAGCAACGGTGATTATTCACCCCAGCAGAAGTTCTTCCATCTTTCGCCAGTCACCTTCTTCAGTGCTGCCAGTAATTTTGATTGTATCATCTTTTTAGAAGTACTACGATCAATTGCTGTGGATTACGAAATCTTTTTAGATTCTCGTAATACTAAAACGAGATCTTTTTAGATCTTCGTTATACTCACGCAACCTTCCTAGAAGTGTTGCGTTGGAACATTGTTTTTATAATTGTTTCATCTTCTCAGTTTTTCATCGAAAAATTGTGCCCCGGCACTAACAGAATGCACCATTCGAAACCGATATATTTTTGAGTTCTCTTCCTCCAGACTTTATCCGTCACCTCTTAGCTAAAGATTTAGACAGGGCCGGCCCCAAAGTTTGGTTTGTCCTATTCGAAGTTAATTTTAGTTGCCTCTTAACTCTTATTGTGAGTTTGTCCTGCTGGTCATCCGTGAGTCTGATCTTTGGTGGAATCACGCTGAATCTGAGATGTTGCCCAAGCATAGAGGGTTGTCCAAACCCCAAACCTTGTTCGATTTACCCCAGGACCGGCCCTGGATTTAGATGCCTCGACACATAGTTATAATATCAATACGACTCCTTTTAACCTTTTAAATAATAAATATTTTTTCAAATAATAATAGTAGTAATTTTTATTATTATAAACTAATAGACTCACGTCAGGCATGTAAAGTATATTTTTTTTATTCTTTAAAGTAATTTAAATATTTAAATATATTTGAATTAAGATTTGTTATATATATATGTTTATATTTGAATTATAATTTGTTACAGATTTATTAATATTTTAATTAAAATTTGTTATGGATATATACGAATAAACGAGATAATTTTAGGTTATGTGAAAGTCGTATTTTATTTAATTAAATAGTGGAGAATTTTCACACGGTTTTGACGACTCAATTTTGAGCTGTTTT
Source organism: Iris pallida (assembly GCA_029216955.1). Taxonomy (NCBI): domain Eukaryota; kingdom Viridiplantae; phylum Streptophyta; class Magnoliopsida; order Asparagales; family Iridaceae; genus Iris; species Iris pallida. The sequence continues at coordinate 3,745,475 of JANAVB010036220.1, forward strand.
TAGCCATAATTATATTAGTAGAGATATATAATTAACTGCAAGCCAAAGTTTTAGGATTAGACCATAAAACAAGATTTAAAAAACAGACGCATTTATGACTAACAACTAACAAGCGATAGAATCACAGTTGATATTTCACTTTGTATAACCGTGCTTTCATCTGGCCTATCAAACATTGCCTTCCTATCAAACACAGTCTTAAGCATCGTTTGCTTTGCAGAAGGGGGGAAAAGAAAGGAAAGGAAATCAATTCCTTCTTCTTCTTCTTCTTTTTTGAAAATTGTAATTTTCATTCATTTCTATTTCTGGTATTGGGAGAGGACAAGAAAATTAGAAAAAATAAATAAATTTTCTATAATGAGAAATGAATCATTGGTTGGATGGAAAACCACTTTCCTCCTTATTTTCCTTTTGTATTGGAATCATTTTTATTTTCTCATACTTTTCCTTTGACATCCAAATATAGGAAATGAATGATTTTTCTTTCCTAATCCAATGATTCCGCCAACCAAACGAGACCTTATACTAAGAAAGTCGGGAACGTACTCTCTGTAAACTTTTTGGAAATTATAGGAAAAAAATAATTGTTACTTTGCTTAAAACTATAATGAAGATATATAAAAATATTGCTATTAAAACAATATAAAAAGCTTAATTTTCATGCATAGTCAAATAAGGATAATAAATAGGTTATGTGAATAGCTCATATTTTTCAAGTATGCTGACGAGGTATAGATATTGTGAAAATAAGTTTCCAATAGTCAATAATAAGAATAGAAACTAACCAACACAAATTTCATTAGTTACAAATATGATCAAGGAAAGAAAATAATTTTCATGCAAATTAGGTACAGTATGTTTGTCCAAAACTTAAAATTATATAAATGTTATTGTCAAAAAAGAAGAAGAAAATTTATATAAATGTTTTAGAAATTATTTTAGTTATTACAACTTTTGTTGTACAAGGGATATCATTTATAACAAAATAAATACTAAAAATTGATATAAATACTATAACAAGTAGTTTATTGTGAAACCCTTACTATTCACCATTATGTCATGAGTTACACATGACCCTTGGGATCATGTAACTCATGACCCTTGGGTTGCCCCTTATCCCTATATATATGGCCCTTGCCATATGATGAAATAACAAGAAGAAAAATACTATTCTACGATATCTAGTATCCCTTCAAACACGTTATCAGCATGATTGCTGAAACAAGGAGAATCGACGTCCAGATCTCGACGTCATCCTTCCTTTTTCCCTAGTCGATCCGACCAGAGGCTGGTAACATTTTTTTTTACAAATTAATTGTTTGAATGAAAATTAGCAATATATATATCTAACAATCTAAGAGTGATATTCTTTATATTGCTAACGTTCAAAACAAATTTGCTTCTTATTAAAACAAATATTGTTCACTGTACAACAAATTGACTTATTGTTAGACCAACTTGTTGTTGAACAAATTGCCTTGCTGTTAAACCAATTGTTACTATTTTGTACAACAATTTTTGTTACTTGTTTGTGTACTCATTACTACTTACTATTCTGTGTACATCTCATTGAAAAAAAAATTTACTTACTGTAATATTGACAGATTGCATATTAGCTTCTGGACTGAACTGTTTTATTAAGCACCGTGGTATTTTTATTATGAGCTCTGTAACATTTATGATTATGCATAAATATTTAATTTTAATTTATGCATGTTTTTCACATGATAGATAAAATGGCCAAAATAGCGAGTGTCGATTTCGAAGTACTAGATGCTGCTGGAAAAAATTATTTGAGCTGGCATGTGGACCTGAAGTTCCACTTACGTGCCCAGGGCTTATTAGCCACAATTTCAACTCCTCTTCCATCGACTCTGGCCACTGGTCTTGGAAATACAGCTGACACTGCTGTGGTTGTTTCTATAGTGAACGTCTCTGATATAGATAAGGCAAAAGCCATTATCTACACCAGGAGACGCATTGATCGGACCATGAAGGCCGAATACCTCACTGTAGAAGACCCAAAGGAATTGTGGACTGCACTGGAGGACCGCTATAAACATCAAAAAGATGTAATCCTCCCACGTGCAAGGTATGAGTGGGAAAACCTTCGACTTCAGGACTTTAAGTCGATATAAGAGAATTTTTTTTAAAAAAAATTGTATTTCAAAACCGTTATTTTAATTACGATTGTTTGTTGTTTTTTTTTCATTGATCTATAGATGAAGTGTGAATGCCTTGTGGACAGCACCTCGACGCACACAATCCTTCGAGAAAAGCTATTTTTATAGCTTATATGATTATGACGGTTCCGTTATTACGATATCAGGACTATCAAACATAATAGAAGGATCTGGTGAAGCAATTATATTGCTCCCAAATAAAACAAGACTAATAATAAAAGATGCACTATTCTCTCCTAAATCAAATAGGAACCTCATAAATTTTAAGGACATTCGTTTAAACGGATATCACTTAGAAACAAATAAAATAAATGAGGCAGAATATCTGTATGTTACTCGTCTAAAAGATGGTTCAAAAACTATCTTAGAACGATTCAAGAGACTCCCGTCGGGTCTCTATCGTACTCATATTCAATCAACAGAAGCTAACATGATTGTGCACCAGAAGTGTCATTCATCGCCAAAATTTAAACTTTGGCATAATAGACTGGGTCACCCAGGATCAGCTATGATGAAACGAATCATAAGCCAATCCACTGGACACAACCTGCAGAACCTGAAGATTCTTCAGAAGTATGATTACTCGTGTCTACCTTTTTTTCAAGACAAAATTATAACGAGACCATCCCTTTTGAAAGTGGGACTAGAGTCTCCTCGCTTCTTAGAGAGAATTCATGGAAATATTTGCGGACCTATACACCCCGCAAGTGGTCCATTTAGGTACTTATCGATGCATCTACTAAATGGTCTTATGTGTGCCTTTTGTCCACCCACAACTTAGCTTTTTCTAAGCTATTGGCACAAATAATTAAGTTGCGGGCTCATTTCCCCGATAACCATATCAAAAAATTAAGACTTGATAATGCGGGTGAATTTACTTCACAGGTTTTTTAAGACTATTGCCAAGCAACTGGCATCAAAGTTGAACATCCTGTAGCTCATGTTCACACCCAGAATGGGTTAGCAGAATCTCTTATTAAGAGATTACAATGGATTGCTTGTCCATTGTTGATGCAGTCACAGTTGATTGTGGAAGCTTGGGGTCATGCTATATTGCATGCCGCATCACTTATTAGAATACGGCCTTCTGGAGGTCATATTCTATCTCCGATGCAGCTCGCTTATGGTTCACCTCCAAATATCTCTCATTTGAGAGTTTTTGGTTGTGCTGTTTACATCCCCATTGCTCCCCCACAGAGGACCAAAATGGGTCCACAACGTCGATTAGGTATCTATGTTGGGTTTGACTCACCCTCTATAATTAGATACCTAGAACCCCTGACGGGTGACGTATTTATGGCACGTCTTGATGACTGTGAGTTTGATGAAGGATTATTTCCTAAACTGGGCACACAGTCTAAGAAGCCAGAAGATTCTAAGACAATTTCTTGGGACACAAAAACTTTGTCTCATTTTGATCCGCGTACAAGTCAATGTGATGATGAGATCCTGAAGATATTACATCTTCAGAACACTGTACATCTACTTCCGGATACATTTACTGACAACCAAAAGATTGTCAGATCATACGTCCCTGCTGCCAACACGTCAGCTAGGATGGACATCCCCAAAGATGGATACAATCCGCCGGCAACAGAAATGGCAATACCTCAATTAAAAAGAGGACGCCCACCAGGTTCGAGAGACAAAGTCCCTCGTAAAAGAAAAAACCCTGGAGAAATTAAGAAGATCCCAACACAGGATGCTGAGCTCAGATCAGCTACCTCTCCCCTCATAGTTTCCCCTGAAGAGGAACAAACAGGAGAAATATCATTAAATTATGTACGTACTGGAGAGGTACTGAACAGAAAAAGCACAGTCGTCGACGATGATTTTACGTTCAATATTGCCGTTCACGTCACTGAAAATGACGATGACATCGATCCACGGTCTCTAGCGGAATATAAACGCAGAGACGATTGACCAAAGTGGAACGAAGCAATAGGAGTAGAGCTGGACTCACTCTTGAAACGCGAAGTCTTTGGACCAGTAGTCCAAATACCTGAAGGTGTAAAACCTGTAGGATATAAATGGATCTTCACAAGAAAAAGAAATGAACACAACATAGTTGTGCGCTACAAAGCACGCCTTGTAGCACAAGGTTTCTCTCAGAAATCGGGAATAGATTATGAAGAAACATATTCTCCGGTCATGGATGGGAATACCTTCAGATTCCTGATCAGCCTCTCTTCTCTGAAAAGCCTAGAAATACAGCTCATGGACGTTGTGACTGCATATCTTTATGGCAATATAGATAAAGATATCTATATGAAACTCCCTGAAGGATATAAAATTTCACCAGAGAAAACAGATAGACCTCGGAACACCTATTCTGTAAGGTTACAAAGATCATTGTACGGTCTTAAACAATCAGGAAAAATGTGGTATAACAGACTAAGTGAGTTTCTTGCTACGCAAGGATTTACTAATGATAAAGTCTGCCCGTGTATCTTTATAAAAAGATCGGAAACAGGATTTGTTATAGTCGCCGTTTATGTAGACGACTTAAATCTCATTGGATCTCCTGCAGAGATCACTGAGATATCTGAAAGCCTTAAGACAACTTTTGAAATGAAAGACATAGGGAAAACAAAGTATTGTCTTGGCTTACAGATCGAACACCTAAAGGGTGGTATCCTGTTACACCAATCTACATATACACGAAGATTACTTAAATAATTCCACATGGATAAATGCCATCCCCTTAGTACACCAATGGTCGTTCGATCATTGGACGTAAAGAAGGACCCTTTCCGTCCACTGGAAGAGGGAGAGGAATCATTAGGTCCTGAAGTACCTTACCTAAGTGCCATTGGGGCACTACTCTATATAGCTAACTGTACGCGTCCTGATATAGCGTTTTCAGTTAACTTATTAGCCAGATACAGTGCAGCGCCCACAAAGCGCCACTGGAATGGAGCGAAGCATCTTCTGCGCTACCTCCAAGGGTCTATAGACCTAGGACTATATTACCCGAATAGTGGGTCTTCCACTTTACTTGGTTATTTAGATGCAGGTTATAGATCAGATCCCCACACAGAGAAATCACAAACTGGATTTATGTTTACTTTCGGTGGTACGGCTATCTCCTGGAGGTCCGTCAAACAGACCAGTGTGGCTATCTCATCCAACCATTCTGAACTCCTGGCAATCCATGAAACAAGCAAGGAGTGTGTTTGGCTTCGCTCCGTCATTCAGCGTATTTTGGCATCTACTGGCCTGAAGACTGGTGAACTTGAGCCTACTACCCTTTTTGAAGATAATGCAGCATGCGTAGCTCAACTTCAGAAAGGATACATAAAGAATGACAAGACGAAGCACATATCCCCCAAATTCTTCTGGACGCACGACCTTCAAGAGAAGGAACAAGTCAAAATACAACAAATTCAATCTTGTAATAACTTAGCAGATTTGTTTACCAAAACACTGCCACGATGTACTTTTGTATAGCTTGTAAGAGGAATAGGGATGAGGCAACTAAAAGACCTGCAAGCCTGAAGCTTGTATAGATCAGGGGGAGTAAAACTATAGGATTGTACTCTTTTTCCTTAGGACTGATGGTTTTTTCTACTGAGTTTTCCACAGCCAAGGTTTTAACGAGCACTACAACAAAAAGACCTATTAATGACGCTCGACACGGAGTTTTAATGACGGCTGATACATAAGCGTTATTAAGTTGAAAAATACCTTTTTTCTATGACGGTTTAGGCTAATTCTGGGCTTTTTATAACGTTTATAAAACAAAGCGTTATTAATAGTTTAGAGCGGTGGCAAACTTGTAATATTTTTTAACTTCAATTTTTGGCAAAATCCTTGCTATAGCCCGCCTCTCCCCCAAAATATTCTGATCTTCTCCTTCTCCTCCTTTCTTCTCCCCCAACTCCAAAACCCTAACCCTAGATCCAAAATCTTCGAGGAGGGCCTCACGCTCCTCGTCGCCCTCCAGGACAAGCTCGAGGCCGTCGCGCACGCGATCGACAAGAACGCGAAGGAGGAGCGTTAGGGTTCTGCTCGTCCTCTTCTCCGCGCTCTCCCTCTCCTTCCTCCGGCGTCGTCGATGTCGTGGGTCCGCAACCTCCGCCGCTTCATCGGTTCCGGCGCCGGCCTCGGATCCGAAGCCCTCATGGGTCAGTTCCTCTTCCTTACACCCTCCTCTCCTCTTCTTCTCCTTCCTTTCCCCCAACTCCAAAACCCTAACCCTAAATTTGAAGAAATTTAAAACCCTTTTATATTAAATAAATCTCTAGTGATTGAATAAAAATGCCCACAACTAAAACAATCTAGATGACCCAGGGAAGTTTGTTGGTTGAGGTGCAGTGGATCTCTTCAAGGAGAAACACTTCTGATATATATTAAAAAAATAATATTAGTTTTGATGATTGGTGGCTCGGCTTGTCCTTTTTGTGCTCGGTTTTGCCCACAACCAGAAATAAACCTCTAGAACTACTTGATTACTTCAGGTGCTATGATTTGTATTAATAAAACCATTGACGTCGAATAATTCTTGGTATGAATGGAGCAAAATTTTACAGTCCTTGTACGCATGGGTGGTTGTTACTATTACTATTTGTTTCTACCTTTGGATAGTAAAATTTGTATTATCATCTCAATCTGGGATTTTGGTTCCTGCCATTGTTGTTTCACATCTCCAGGTGTTTGAAGGCCATGAGAAACCGTAACGGGTGGCACTTGTTGTACTATGTGCCATAACTCTCCCAATATATGTTAGCCCCAACCTGAACATACTGAAGCATAGATTATTGTGTTAGTTTGAGAGATTTTGTGACTCGAGGACCATGGAGTCAGAAGAATGCGACATTTGTTTGCCTCCTCGTGCTCCTCTTGGCTGCCCGTATATAAAGCTCGTGTGTTTCTTTCTACAATCTATATAGTATTTTCTGATCTACTGATGATTTTCTTGAACTTCTAGCTTCTGATTAACTTTGGCAGGGCGGTTGCGTCCTTGCATTGAGCCCAATCAGACCCACCCTAGGATTTGCCAGGCGAGGAGCGGCAGGTTCACCGGTGTGTGCAACCACAACTGTGCCGAGATATGTGTGGCTGAGAGTTTTGCTGGCGGCAGCTGTGATGTGCTGAGTCGTTGCATTTGCTAGAAGCCCTGCTGAGGCTGCTGCCTGCACGTAAACCTCTCTGCCCATCTACTTAGTTTCCAGTGTGTATAATCAATGGTTGTTTGTTTAGTGGTGGTAACTTCTCTTCTGTTTTAATGGAGTACATAATAATGTAGACATATTCAAATTGGCTTGGTAGCATGCAAAGGTTTCAGGAAAAGAAGTCCCATGATAACATGCCCAAGCAACTTTGCTCTATCTCCTAAGATGTCTCAGTTATTTGTGAAATTATTTTTCTAATTGTAGTCTGGAGTCCGGACTAACCACCTAAGACATCCAGGTTTCTATTATGGCAAATTCCATCTCTTGTTACAATTAGTTCGGTAAATCCAATAACTGTAATTTTCATTGCCATGTCAATTTGGAGTCCTTTTTATCTTAAATATATACTAGTATGGATCAATAATGCTCTATGATACTGTGATCACTTTGGATTGTCCAAAATACTAGCTTTCTCTTATGTTGACATTGCTGCTCCAAAACCTAGATAAAGGAGGTAGCTATCACATTAGGTAGTTGCATCCAGAAAAATCTCATACCTTTGTGCTATCACTGGTAATAGTGCAATGTTACTTTGGATGTCCATCAATTTCTTTCCGACATATATATAAAAAATATAATAAATTGTACTTCGACTATGTTTGAGTTGAGAAATAAAGCCTTCTATGAAAGCAAAAACTCTTAGTTGACTATGACTTCTTTTGAGCTGAATTTTGTATCCTTTTGAGTGCAGCTCAAGTATTTGTGCATGGAGAACTTGGAGTCCTGATAGAAAGGAAGGAATCATTACTGGAGCTCAGACACCATAGACCAAGGGTTCGTGAGGTAAGCATTAAAATTAAGAGTTTTTTCTTCTAATTCTCTCATTTTGGACATGGATATATTTGCATTACGGAGTAAAAGAAGAAATTGCATATTATATTATAATTGGGTGAAGACTGGAACTTTTATGTGGTATCAATAGATAAAGCTTTTTCTGATATGATACAAGTGTTAGCAAGCATTTTGGCTTCTTCCAGATTGGTAAATAGTTTCTGTCATAGTATCAAATAGTTTCTTGAATATGAATCATTAATCACTCTTTGGCAATGAGTACATTGAAGAAGATGGCTCTACGGGTAAGTATTTTACTTCTCTCTAAGTATGTGTAGCTTGACTTCTGGAACAGTTAGTAAGTTTTCTCCTAAGCTAACATCTTTTCTGGAAAGAATTTAGCTGTAGTGATTATTAATTCTTTTGTGGTCAAGTATCCAATAAATTTGATTGTTCAAACTTAAGAAAAAAATTTAGTAGTTCTAATTCTACCTTTAGTTAAACTAAAATTTAAGAAGATGAGGTTTAAAGCATGAACCATTAATATATCGTTTTTAATGCCTTAGTCATTGAAGTTTTTGAAGATTAGCTCATAGAGCTCTCTCTATTTTCAAATTTGTAAGTTGGTGTTATCTTAATGTGTTGATAATACTTGTTATAGATGTATGGTAGAATTGTAGCTAACTAGTATTAATTTTCTTTCTCAGGTGCACATGAAGATGCAACTATTATTGCAGTGGTGGAATTTGCTACACGTGATGTTGACAGTTTTGATGTGCTCAAGTTGAAGCCAAAGTAGTTACTTGTTTGAGAATTCATTTAAGTAGTAGTTGTAAATATATGTATTTGGATACCCTATTTTGAGATAATGTAATGAAGATGGTGATATAACATTTCGATGTTTTCTTGTGAATATAGTTCAAAGTTGTTATTTTAAAATTGAATTGAGAAGTTTTTGGAAAGTAATATATAATGTGCAGTATTGAGTGTTATAAATGTGATGAGTTCAGTAATATGAGTGTTATAAGTGTGCTGCATTGAGCCTATACATATTATCTATTCATGACGTTTTAAAATTGTTCTGAATTGTGCACTATATATTAACTATCATAACGTTTTTATAGAAACTATTCATGACGGTTATTTTATGACGTTTTTAAAAAACATTTATAACACCCGTTTTCATAACGGTTGCTGTGGAAAAAAAAAGCGTCATGGTTCGTCATTAATGACGCTTTTTAGCCGTCATTAAAAGGATTTTTTGTTGTAGTGGAGGCAAACCAAGTTTACTCTGGATCCAGCAGTATCCACCCCATTAACTTATTGAATCCTGAAGTATTTCATAAGTGAATCCAAAGAAATGGATGAATAAGGGGGAGTGTTGTGAAACCCTTACTATTCACCATTATGTCATGAGTTACACATGATCCTTGGGATCATGTAACTCATGACCCTTGGGTTGTCCCTTATCCCTATATATATGGCCCTTGCCATATGATGAAATAACAAGAAGAAAAATACTATTCTACGATATCTAGTATCCCTTCAAACATAGTTATATTTATAAATCAACCAACCACACTCTTTCCTTCAGGTTGAAACATTTTATAAGTAGAGGGATAATTCTAATTAAAAAAGAAAAATATATATATATAGATAATGAAATTAGGACAAATTGCCTGTAGGGATAAAAATTTGTAAAAAATTCTTATGGAGATAATATATGCCAGGCCGTCTCGCTATTCAGCAAAACTACGTACCTTTTATTATAATTTTTTTTTGCATATAAGTTTCTTATATTTTCATGATTTACATATAAACCTATTTTCAATATTAGTGGAATATTTTTTTCTAGATAAGTCTCTAAATTAAAATATATGCAAAAACTAGAGTCTCTTATATTTTCGTTTTAGTTTCTCGTAGAAGGTTATATTAAAAATGGGTAAGAATATTGTGTTAAAAATGAGAAAATTAATGTGTCTCATAGAGTGGAAGATGATAAGAATATTGTGCTTCTAAGAGCGCCAAAGAGGATAACCAGATTATACAAAAACAATCTAAATTGATTTTTTAATAATAAATAGTTAAGATTTTATGATAAGCGATCGCGGCAATATTCAGTAAGCTGATGACAAATATCTTAAGAGCTTTAGGGTCTGCTTGGTAACGGTGTTTTCACCGATTTTTGGGTGTTTTTGTACCGGTCGTTTATGAAAACCCCTGCTTGTTAATTTTTTTGAGGCAACGGTTTTGTTCGGCTCAAAAATCCTCCAAAATCGGTGTAATGTATTTTTTGGTGGCTTTATAAACACCCCAAATCGGTAGATTTTGAGCGGCTCTATTTTTTTATTCCATTTATATCCTCACAAAAATATATATAATTATAACTACTGATACCCTTACCTATTTAATTTATTCGTGTAAAAATTTTTCAGAACCGCTCGTTAGTAAATTATCAAGCATGGATTGGATTGGTTAAAAGCCGCTACTTAAAAACCATCCAAAACTGGACCCCTCAAAACTGCTCATAACCGGTACTCTAAAAACACCTCATAACCGATACTCCTACAATTGCCAAGCAGACCCTTAGATTTAAGTTAATACATTGGAGAAAATGCACTCCCCCCAAAGCTATCATACAAAAATAAGAGAGATAAGAAAATAGTTACAGATTTTCTTTGATCACACTATGTATACATCTTTCTCATCTCAAAAAATGTTCTGACTTAGATGACCCAAATAATAAAGTTCTTTCAACATGTAGCAATGATGCACTAGGTAATAAATATCATACCTGATATGCATTGATCCTTAGCTTCAATTTAGGTCCTCTTTTTATTTTTTCATAACAAAGAGCATACCAAATCTTCCAAATAGTCATCTACAAGGTCATGTAAGTCTACTTGATGGTCAAAGTATTCTATCTATGCTAGTCTTTCTCTTCCGTGACGATGACTCACCCAATATTTGGTCATCGATATACCAATTTTTTGTCGCTCTACTCCGAGAATCGTAATCCTCTTCGGCGCTATCTGAGACATAATATTGTATCCATTTTCAGCTCCCTTGGAGGCATAATATTGTTATCCTTTTTTTACGCTCTATGAGACTCATAAAATTATAACGCAATATTCTTAATTTTTTTAAATATATTCTTCTATAAGAAACTAAAAAAAAATAAGGATTTTTTTTTAGTATTTGCATATATATTTGATATTTCTAGAGACTTATCTTAAAAAATATTTCACTTATTTTAAAAATAGACTTATATGTAAATGATCAAAATATAAGGGGGTGTATATGCAAAATTTTAAGAATAAAATCAAAACATTGTGTTGAATTCACTCAACAGTCTAGCATATTCTTTGAAGAAAGAAAAAAAAATCAAAGAATATGCCAATCCGTCTAATATATTATATTTTTGTAGAATTTTTTATTCCTGCAATTAACTTATTCTGTATTATCCTGTAAAAAAAAATGCATTATAATAACCAGTGGAATGGAAGGAATAAAGTTGGGAGACAATGCCGAGCTGGAGACAGCTAAGCCGGCCCCCAAAGTTGGACCGGTACTATGACTAGTCAGAAGTTAAAGAAATGAAATGGAGGAGTGGGGGCCTCTGATTTTGATGGGCGCATCAAAGACAAAGAGTGCCACTCACTCATTTGATTCTTCCAAATGAATATTCGCACCATTGTTATTCGGTTATGATGACCTTATCCTCATTTGGTTTCAAAGATGCGTCTCCCAGAAGTCACAACATTATCTCACGTGCGTTATCTCAATTAAAATATGTTAAGAAAGCTTGTTAACATAGGCTTTCTTAATAAAAAGTCCCTTATGTTTTTGTTAGGTGAGATCCATGTTCCTTGAATCAAATATAAATCACACAATTTTGGGGTTGTTCTAACCGACCTAAGCATTGAGTTTTCTTATTTCACTGATTAACACTAACATATCCATTTGGCCATTTCAATTCATGGCCTCTGGGCAATGTTTGGTTCACGAATTCAGGGCCTTAAAAATAAATTTTATTTATTTTATGTGTTTGAATGCCATAGAAAATGAGTAGGAAAGAAAATTGATTTCAAAATAAAATAAAATAAAATAAATAGGGATAAATGGTTCTCCTACCAACTAAAGGATTCATTTTCTCCTTCTAAGGATTCACATTCCCTTCCCATTTTTTTGACATTTTCAAACACCAGAAAAAAATTGATTAGAATTATAATTTTTCAAAAGAAAGGTATAGAATCAAAGTTAGAACTAAAATTTTATGAGAGGAAGGGACCACCATGAGAAATAAAGAGAAGACGGAGAGGAGGTCATCGTGGGAGAAACATGATAATGTTGTTTGTTTTTAACGACGATGAGATCCATGAAAAAATGGTAGAGAGAACCCTAATATTAGAAAAGGGAGAGACAAAAGATTAAAAAAAAAATAGGTTCAATTTTTCTACCATACAAGAGAGAAGAAGATAGAACGATGTGATGAAAGAATAACATGACAAAAATATGTGACTAATATGGAAAAAATTAATATTAACTTGGAACGAATGATTACAAAATTACAATTATAAAAGATTTTAAATCCTTTTTTTTATTACAAATCTTAATTAAGAAGCAATTCTTGAAGCTCACTTGCCAACCATAAATGACTAACACAAAATTACATGAACACCATCTATAATTATGAAAATCCCATTTGATTAACCCTCGCTTAGAGCACTTTGTCATAATCTAAACTTACAAGATATGCCACCAAGCCCACTACTGGGATGAACCTCAGAGTCCTCACGACTCCTACACTCTCTGTCTTCACATTTTGAAGGTTATCAGCTATCAACCAAGGCTGGAAAATGGCATAGAGACAAATATCCCAAACGAAAGCATAAGCAAACCTTTCTGATCCAATATACGTTTGGAGGAACTCCCAACGTTCTGCAATCCCTCCAAAATCACCATCGCTACGACCAAAAAGAGACCATACTGCAGAGAAAAGGCACACACCTCCACCAATTAGGCCCACTAAGAATGCACCACGTGTCATTGCCGAAGCTAATCCAGATGGCTTTGGGAGAGCATTCTTGGTCTCCACATCGTTGAGTCGAATCGCCATGTAAGGAATCAAGAAAGCTGAGAAAGTAATCAAGAAGCAAATGAAAACTGTGATCAGTGAAGAACGAAAGAAATAAACAGAAGGAAAGGAACATTAGTTCTAAATATCAAATTTCAAATATTGGACATGCAGAGTAGTGCTTACTGTTTGTGAGGAACATCTGAAATCCCCACAGGAGTTCTAAAGATCCTTTAAATCTGTCTCTTCGACGATCTGTGAATAGCAGTGGAGCATACAGGAGTGTCCATGCTATCACAAAATTGAATAACCCTTCAGACATCTAGTGCAGCAAAATGATTGGTGGTGAGTGCTAATTATTGAAAATTTTCGAATTAGCAGATTATTTGATAACCGCGTAAAAGAAAAAAAAAATGCCAGTATATGTTTTGGTTATTTCTTACGGGGTGAAATACAGGTCCTTCAATCACATGAATGCCAACTATACTGCCAAGGAAATGAATTTCATGGATTAGTAACATTGAAAAGCAGTCAATATACTTGTCCTAGTTGTCCGAAACAAAGAGCATGTTGGATATAAAATGAACCATGACAAACTCTGGAGAATAATCAACTTGTTACGACAATTTATGTGGCAAATCAACTAAAAAGCAGTTAACAAAATTGTAATTGTAAAATCCATGAATTTTATTTTACTAATAAATAGTTTTTATATATAATATTGCGTATTATTATTATTACTGTTATTATTTTTAGTCCTTAATCAAAGCCTTTCCTTCAGCCCACAACTCAAGTCCAAGGTTTAAACACATTAGCGTAATCCGTATCCTATCCAATCCGAACCCGCTAACCCAAACCCAATTAACCTAAACTACCGTTCAACCCACTACCTAGTCCCCCGTGAATCCGTGATCCGTTTCTTCCGCCGGATCACACCCCTACGTAACTCCATCTCTCTCTCACATATTTCTCATCAAAAACCCATCTTCTTCCCCAGAAACTCACAAAACCTTCTCCCCCTCACCACCTTCCCAAACCCCCCTTACCTCCTCCCACGTTCATCCTCTTCCAAAACTAACCACGCCCCGGCTCTACCCGCGACACCCCGGTCCTACCTAGGACTGTGCACAAACCGACCAAACCGATCAAGTCGACCCGAACCAAACCAAACCGGTCGGTTTTTAACCGAACCGAAGGACTAGTTGATTTGGTTCGGTCGAAAACTGAAAGAAACAGACCGGTTCGGTTCGGTCAGCGGTTTGTCTAAACAAAAATCCGACTAAAACCGAACCGAACCAAGCCTACACATGACATGTTATTTTTTAGGGTTTAACTTAAAAGCTGCTGGTCTGGTCAATACTTAATACTGGAAAGAAAGAGAACGAGCGGCTGCTCATTTCTCTCCCTCTCTCCATTTTTTTCTTATTCGTCGCCCAACTCCTCCTCCTTCAAATTTCAGCCTCCGGCCCTCCGTAGTCCTCCGGCCACTCCAATCTCCTTCGAATCTCCATCCAGTCGACTACAAACTCCTTCGACTCCAATCTCCTTCGACTCCAAGTCGCCCAATCTCCATCCGGTCGACTACAAACTCGATCCCTAATTGGTAAGTACTAAGTATAATATAGATGTATAGATCCAATATTTAACAGCAATTTTTTAGGGTTTATTTTCTTCTTCTATAGATGTATAGATGATAGGGGTTTTTTTAGGGTTTATTTTCTTACTGCATTCAAGATGTAGGGTTAGGGTTTATTTTCCTAGTATTTTTTTCTATTTTTAGTGCTTTGTGGTTCCATTTAGTATTTTTCCCTATTTTAGGGTTAGGGTTTTTTAGGGTTTATTTTCTTACTGCATTCAAGATGTAGGGTTAGGGTTTATTTCCTAGTATATTTTCCTATTTTTAGTGCTTTGTGGTTCCATTTAGTATTTTTCCCTATTTTAGGGTTAGGGTTTTTTAGGGTTTATTTTCTTACTGCATTCAAGATGTAGGGTTAGGGTTTATTTTCCTAGTATTTTCCCCTATTTTTAGTGC